>MU388756.1:0-366654 GCA_022578815.1 Xylariaceae sp. FL0016
ACGTTTAATTAATTTTGCCCCACTAAAACAAAAAAATTTAAAATTTTTTGGCCATTTACTTTTTTTAAATTTTTTATTTTTTGGGTGGCAAACCCCCCAAAAAAAACCCCCCCCCCCCCCCCCCCCCTCCCCCAGAACGAGAGCAGGGGATCAAGGGCTCTCAGCTCAGATTGCCAAGAAAGAAAACCGCTCCGGCACCCCTGCCCGCGCGTGTCAAAAGAACATCAGGCCTGGTCATCGACCTACATAACCAGGCTCATCCTCGTTCAAAATCGTCAGATTTCACTGCGAAAAAAGGGTCCTCGCTTCCGTCACCCAAACCCACAGAGAGACAGTCTTCTCCAACCTCCAATTTTTTGTGTTTATCTGCGGGAGCGAATCGTATCATCGGATTCCCGTCTCGAGTCGGTTCCTCCGGCTTAGCTGGATCAGGCTGGACGTAGACAGGCTGGGGTCACTGGGTGGATGAAGTGGGAATCGGCTGGTTCGATGGAGAAGAGAGAGAAGAGCCTCGCATTCAGCCAGCCAACTGCCTCGGGCGTTTGTCCCCTTTGAATCCAATCTCGTCTCATCTCATCTCGTCTTTCGTCTCGGCCCAGACCCCGTGATCTGATGTGACGCGGTCTGGTCTGGTTGTAGGTAGGACTTGTCTCATTTCGTCTGTCTGCGCGGCCAACATGTTGACAGCTGCAATCCGAACCATGATTCCTACACCTAGATGCCTCTTCCGACCAACAATTGGCGTGAAGAGATCACTTTACGGGCTGGGTCATGCACGAGATAATCTGATTGCTTTCCTCCCAGCTCGCACGAGGACCATCCGCCAGTAGCCCACACCACATAGCAGAGGTAATCCGAATGGAACCCATGTCTGAGCCGTAATTGTTTCTTAACATCAACCAACGTACGCGACTACAGAACCCCAAACGTTATCGAATCGGCCCTCGCCCGTCATGAACTCATCTCGCCATGTGGCCTATCAAGGATTACCATCCAACATGACGTGCGGCGCTGGCACGCCGCCCGATGCAAGGGGGAGGGGACCTTCAGCGCCACCCGGAATAAGTTGGTGCCCTCGTCCTACCGGATAGGACAGGATTGGGTGGTCTCGCGTGGGATGCGACGGCACACAAAGTTACCTCACACAGTGGTACCGCATAATAACAGAACAAAACAAAAAACCGTCTCCAAATTCCTTGGCCTCCCCGTCCTCCAATAGCAAAATTCGCACCGCCATGGCACATATACGCAGTATTGGCCTCGCGGCCGCCGCGTCCTTTTTCGCTACGCGCCCGCCCTGCTAATGTATGTATGTATGCATGTATGCATGTACTCCGCAAAAGCTACATGAGGATGAATTTGCGAACACGTCGGAAGTGCCGGCAGATTTCCACTTTAAAGTAGAATGCCCGTCACGATGCTGCGTGTTGGTGCATCTATGCCGAGCTATACATGCCTACATACACATCTTTACATCGTCCGTACATATACCCCAGCACAGAGTTCTAGACCCTGACGGACACGCCTGAAATCCGGTGTCGAGGTACGCAGAACCTTTTATAGTCTAAATGGGACATGCAACACTGGACATGAGTCTGGGGTCTGTGTATGTAGCTGAGCATTCATCGCCCGTAGGCTGGATGTAGGTTGTGTAGCACAGCACACGTCACGTACACATGCGCGCACAGTGTCGTTCTCACCATCTCCCCTCAAACCACACACTCTTCTGATTGACGCCTGCAACCCACCAGCTCTCATTCTTCCTCTCATATGGGCTGGTGGGCTGGCGTCGGTGTCGGTGGCCGCGCCGGCTGGGGAAAAGCAGGTCGGTCGATGGTCTCTTCACCAAGACGCATCATAAATGTACATATTGGCATCAACGTGATGCGACCGCATGCCAACGCGGGCCTCGGCCAGGTGTTTCCGCATCCGGCTCACTGCTACGACATGTCGAAGCGTGTAGAGTGTCAATGTGCTGCTTGGCTTTGCGCGGTTGCATGTGACGGGCGGATCTTGAGCCTCAACTTGTTTCTATTCCGAGCCTCCCGGTCTCGACCGGGGCGCAGAATGGGAACAGCGGCAGAAGAACGCCAACACCCGATGCTTTGCATAGATATATTGCATGTA
Organism: Xylariaceae sp. FL0016; assembly: GCA_022578815.1. Classification (NCBI taxonomy): domain Eukaryota; kingdom Fungi; phylum Ascomycota; class Sordariomycetes; order Xylariales; family Xylariaceae; species Xylariaceae sp. FL0016. The sequence goes on from MU388756.1 coordinate 2,128, forward strand.
TATATATATATATATGTGTGTGTGTGTGTGCCAGCCACTGGTTCGTGATGGGCAGTTGGGGTTTCACCGGGCCGGAGGAGTGTTTCCTCACTTGGAGATTTGCGATTGCGATTGGGGTCGTGTGATGTGAGCAGTCGTCATCCAGCAATCTATTTCATAAATACAGCTCCAACAGCAGCAAGTACATGCGCCAACACACAAGAGTCTTTTCTATCATCTTGGAGGAGGCTCGGTAGGTAGGTCGCGTGCAATCTCTCGGGCTCTGGACTCCAAACGTGTGATTATTACCTGCCGCCAATGTAGGATGATTGCCACCGCTGCAAAGCATATCACCTCAACCAACAACACATACCACCTGTACATGCTTCATGTGTTTTCCATGGCAAGAATACGCCTAGGGCCACACCTCTACTTTCTCCCACCCATTCTCCGTGTCCTTGCCCTTCCCCTGCGCACCCACATACCGATACACCCACCGCCGACCCCGAGCCGGATCACTCAGATCACACCGGTCCACCTCCTCCGGCACGATGACCGCGACCCGGAAGTTCCGCCGCGCGATCTCGTCTTCCAGATCCGTCACTTTCTGCCCCAGTCCCAAGCCGTCCCCCGCCGGGTTGTCCTCCACCGGCGCGCCGGGCGGCGGGTTCCGGAAGGTCCCGCGCATGCCCGGGGACAGGTTCCCAAAGTGCGCCGCCAGCTCCCGCGCAAACGACCACTTCCCCTCCTCGTCCTTCCGCCCCATCCCCTTCGCCTCTGCACCCTCTCCCTTCTTCACCCCCCTCATACACGCCCCCACCGCCGCCCTCACCTTCTCCCCGCCGCCGCTTCCCTCCTCCTCCTCCACGTCCGGCGCCACGACATACACCCGGCCCCGAACCCGCCACTGCGTCCCAAACTGCCCGCACCACCACACCGCCTCGACGTGCGCGCCGCCCCCGGAACCCCTAACCCACTCCCTCCCCTCTCCCTCCTCCGCCACGTCGAACAGCTCCCCCATCTTATCCATCCGCGCGTCCGTCGTGAACGTCGGGCAGTCGCTCTCCCACACCCCCCCGGGGTTCAGCTCCGCCTCGTTCTTGGGGTTCACGGGGAGCTCCGCCCACAGGCCGCGGAAGATGCAGGTCCGGGCGCGGGGCACCACCGTCGCGTACCCGGCGTGGGTGCTCCCTGCCCCCTGGGGGTCCGGATCCAGGGGCACGCGGCGGGTGGTGCTGAGGACGAACTCGGGGGACGCCATGGCGTGGACGTGGTCGAGGAAGACGCTGCGCCAGGGCGCGGGGCCGCCGCGCTGCGGTGGGGGAAGGGGGGAGGAGGAGGAGGAGGAGGTGGCCATGGTGTTGTTGGGGGTGGAGGAAGAGGTGCGGTGCAGGGCGTGACGGGGGAGGTGTGATGCGAGTTGCTGGAGTCGAGGGGCGGTGGTGGTGATGCGGTGCATCTATGGGGGGCGCAACAGTAGGTGAGATAGGTGCCGGTAGGCCAGTAAGCACCCAGAGACGTGGGTATGTCCGAGTACGGTAGCGGCGGGTGAGTGAGATTGTTGTGTAGGTAGGTAGCTGCCTAAGTTATCTATGGCCACAGTGAGAATGCGTGAAATAAAAGTGAGATGGCGAATGCTGATTTCCTGCGCACGAGAAACAGGTGACTACTACTCAGTACGGCAGTCATTGATGATGATTCAAGATCGATATACGCACGTCAACAGCAATAGCATCGATAGTGCTGGGGTCGATGATCCGGACACTGCAGGTGCCCCTCCAAACAGATGACGTAATGCAATGGCGAGTGCTTTCGTCCCTACCTAAAACACGCAACTGGCCGGGACGCGATGAGAATTCACATCCATCGAGAATAGATGTGTCAAAGACACTATCGTCAGGCATAACGATCCCAGACAAAGAAAACATTATTCTTGTAGGGTCTATGGACGTCGAGCTGATGTTCAGCAATAAGCTGACTAATCATTATGCAGCTGATGAAAGTAGTAACGAGACATAGGGCACGGCAGGAATATATTTCTGGAGCGGCCGATTACCCCGGCTTGAATGCCCGAATGATCTGGGATTAACCTAGAAGGGCGGCCGCGACGTGCGGAGTACCTTTTTCTGAAATAAGCAGTGAGCTGATTGATCTCCAAAGGTGGTAATCCGAGTCCGAAGCTGAGAACTCTAGCATGATGGCCGGTAATTATCATGTGAAATATAGCCGCATACTAATGGAGAGTTACCTAAGGAACCTATGAGCACAGAGAATTCAGGTGCAGTTGATGGTTAGTCAAGATTTCGTGATGAGTGAGACCCAACAGCGCGCCACGAGGTTGAAGTAGTGATAGTAGTAGCTGCGAAGAGATCGACAATATTGCGGCGTCATTGGCGACTGACTCGACTGATGCGTCTAATCTAGGTTCACCCCAAACTCCTGTCATGCGCCCATATCCGTTACTAATGTACCAAGTTGAGAGTTCCAGCCTATTACAAATGATTGTCGTCGGCGGCCATCACAGGACCTCTTGTTCCACCCAGCAGCCATCGCGAATATCGTCTGGCTTCCGGGACAGGAGCCTCCGCCATGAAGAACCGACGGACCGCCCGGGACGTCGGAGGCATGATGAAGCAACGTTCTCGCACAGGTGAATACGATGTAGACGGCCGACGAGGCGTCATTGCGGTCCTCACTAACACCCGCTGCCAGGTTGCCGTACCTGTCGATCTCGCAAGGTATGCCAAGTTGAGGTGATGCCGCCGTGATGGCCCGTGGAAATAGCTACACCCTGCAATTCTGCTGTTCACTGTGAAAATTCCAGCGAGTTTCATTCGACATGATTACTGCCCTTGTGTGAATAAATCACTGAAAGTCAACACCACAGGTCAAATGCGACGAAAAGCCCGGCGGATGCTCCAATTGCGAACGGCTGAGCCTGCCGTGCTCAAACGGCCTGAGCCATCCATTGGACCCCGTCATACCAAAATGCCACCAGGACGTCGCTCGCCCGCTGGCCGGACCCCGGCGTTCACGGACCTACCGCAGCTGTCGCGCCTGTCGCGGCTCCAAGACCCGGTGCTCGGGCGAGCGGCCAACCTGTCTTCGCTGTCGCCAGAAGTCCCTGGACTGCGAATATGACGGGAAGTCGCAGCCATCGTGGATCGCCGCACTCTCACAGGAGAAGACGTCTTCGCACGCCAGCAAATCATTGTCACCGGCAGGTGAGCAGGCTATGCAACAGCATCCTACACCGTCTAGCACGGCGACGAAGACGGGACGTCCAAGCCAAGAGTGGAGCGCTTCCGGGATGGGGGAAAGCGATGAAGCCTCCATAGGTTCTGAGCCGTGTACGGGAGCCCAATGTCCCAATCACCTCAAATGGCTCTGTAAGTAATTTCTAGGCCTGCCTCACACTCATTCTCGGCGTGTTCCGGGATCGGGAATCCGCAGTGTTTTTGGAATCTAGCTCCACGTCGCCTGGAAGCACGTCGCCTTACCTATATCGTAGAAATCACTAACATATAGGCTCTCTAGTGCTACCAGACCTTCCCGATAAGACAAAAATTCAACTACTCGTCTCGGAGTACTTCGACTGCATGCACAGCTTGCGCTCTTTCGGCTTCATCCACAAATCGTCGTACATGCAAGCGCTGGATGACGACTCGAAGCCAGGCAAGCCGCACGACGTCTTGCTCCATGTCCTCTGTGCCCTGGGCGCCAAATTCTACGTTGCCAAGCTCGGGGATAGCATGTCCCTTTCAGCAGAATTCGGGCTTCGCGCCGGGACGCAATGGGCAAGGACGGCCCAGTCGATGCTGTTCGCGGACATGAATAGTGTCTCGGTGCTCAACACGATGGCGGTGGTCCTACTCCATGAACATGAGTTAAGAGTGGGAAACTATGCTAGCGCCTTCACGCTGACTGGTATGGGGGTCCGCTTGGCGCAGGCCCTGCAGATCAACCTCGAGTCATCGGCGGATATTGTCGGAGGATCTGACAAATTGCCATGGTCGGCGAGGGAAGCGCGGAGGCGGTTGATGTGGAGTGTATATGTGAGTCGAACTCAGAGCCCTCCTTGGCCCCATGATCTCGTGGCTCTTTGGTACGTTGGGTGTTGAACAGAATCGCGGCTGACAAGTATGAGAGTAGACAATGGATTCATGGGTAGGCAGCGGCGTCGACGAGCTGACTCTGATCAACGAAAAAGACATCAGGATCCAGCTTCCATGCAACGAACAAAACTTCACCGTGCAAATGCCCTGCATCGTGGAGACCTTACAGCCAGGAACCTACCTACCTTTCGTGTCATCAGAGGCTCGCGCCATAGGTCCCATCGACCGGCTCGACCTACAGGCGCAGTTCGTTAGACTACTGAGTGTAAGGACAAAGGTCCTCAGGTTTGAAACAAGGAGACTCTAGATAAATCTTCCCCTCTGACTTACGCCACAGATTTGTAAAGCACCTTGATACGGCCCAACAGCCCTGGGTTCCAGGATCAGAATTCTCCCGGTTGGAAAAGTCCCTGCATTTCTGGTACGATGGTCTAACGGACAGTCTTTGCTTCACGCAAATGGCCATCCGCAAACGCAAGGCATCCTCCCAATTAGGAGCCTTACTTCTCCTACATATCATGTACCATCAGACTCTGTGTGATCTCCATCGAATAGGGATGCACGACTTATTCAAGATACGAGTGCCTGTGGATTTCCCCGTCGAGCAAACTAGCTTCCTCGAGCAGGTGCAGGACTGCTGTTTTCAGTTCGTATCCCATTATTATTTGCTTCAACTTTTCTAGTCTCCATGCTGTCTTTGGAAGTCGGTCCTCACGACTCTACAGAATGGGATGCAGCCCCTGTGTTCCTCAAATCGAGCTTCAGTGGTGAATTTTGGAGCTCGAATATGTGCTGACTCTCTTCCGCCAACAGAGATGCCGTTTCCTTAGCATCTGTTTTCGAAGAGGCCCTGAGGCACGGCGCAGAGGTTCTTGCGGATACGTGGCTCAGTATAGTTGCTCACGACTCATCAAGAGTCATCATCCACTACATCTCGAAGCGACTCGGGACATCAAGACACCAAGAACACACGATCAAACAACGGGCTGTTGCGTGCGTACATACGAATATTCAAGCGCTGGACAAAATGGTTCCAAGTATGCGTTGGCTCCCTTGAAAACGTCCCCCTGAGCAACCACTCCCTCCATGACCGCTACGATGGGAAACCGTGCTTGCGCTAACCGCAGCGTCCAGTGTATCAACTTGCCAAACCGCTCCACGCCTCGACATCCCTCATGCTGAAAAGAGCCGGCATCGACCTGCCCGACGTCGTCATACCCCCATCCGGCCGCGGCTCCATCATCCAGGACACCGACACCCCCGCCACGCTCGAGCCGCCCCTCCAGTTCTCGCCCGAGTACATCCTCAACCCCCTCGCCATCTACCGCATGGCCCGGCGCGACATCCAGGACCAGGAGAAGAACGCGCCGGAGAAGAACCCCACGCGTCCCCACGGTGCCAGAAGCGCCATCTCCCCACCGACCCGCACCGTCCACAAGCCCAGCGCCCCCGCCGCCCTTCGGCCACCGTCCGACATCACCCCACCTCGCACCGACGCCCACGACGAAGCCCCAGCCCCGGACCCTCCTCCGTGGGCGCATCCGCCGGCGCTCGGGTGCGCCGGGATGGACGCCTTCCAGCTCCCGACCAGCTTCGACAACCTGCAGGCCTACTTCCCCCTGATGCTCAACAACTTCAACCTGCCCAGCCAGGCGCCGCCGTACCCGACCGGGCACGTCGCGGGTGGTGGACACGCCGCACCCTTTGGCGGCTTTGCCGCGTTTGACCTACAGCATTCCGTCATGGGTACCGGTACCCCTTATATGAGCTCGCAGCACATGACGTCTTATGCCTCCCCGATAGACCAGGGTGCGAGCTGGGCGGTCTAGAAGGGGGGGGGGGGGGTATAACGCATGGTAGAGACAATGGGAATGAACGGCTTGCGATACGTTGTTGTGATGAAGTGGAAAGTCACTAGGTATCGTTCTGGATCAAATGGCCTCATCTACTGTCCTCTAAATCCCAGGCAAAACGCATAGAATCAGTGCTGGCATCACACCGAATCTACTACACCAGTTCTTCGACCAACGGTGGATCCTATCGTTCCTGACATCAAGCTTTACTCTAACCGGCCGGCACATCTCCCGCAGAGGAATTCCATCGCTCGCGAAATGTCGGACACCCCCCCCCCCCCCCCTGAAATGCAATATGGCCCAGATGAAGCTGTATGATGAAGCCAGAACGTCGGATGGTGTACAAGGGGGGAGGGGGGAGACAGCGTCACCTCGGTTGGCCATGATATAGTTTCGCCGCTGCTCATGGCATACTGATGCATCGCCCCTCGGAGGCTGAGGCGTCGTGGCTAATGAATAAAGCGTAGAGTATACTTCAACCCTGTCTGTTCGCCAATGGCTATTTCTTGACAATAGAATCTGCCCGAAACGTCGTCGTGGGCGGGGTCAGCATGTCCTCTGTTTCTCGGGGCCGTAGAGAATGTGGTAGGTAAAACCACAAGGACGCTATGAGTCGACTGTTGCATTCATGCTATGCTAATTACGAGACCTGGGTCTTGTATGCCAGACTGGCACTATCTACTGATTTGGTGTAAGTTCAACAAAACGAAGCAAGCCTGGTCCAAATTATCCCGGCCAGCTAACCAATTGTTTGGAGTCTTCTGCGGCCAATGTTACCTTTCCCTCCATCTTCCTAATCCAGAATTATTAATGTGGCCAATATCCATACATCACCTGTAAACCATACTGAGGAGACTCGGCCAGCCAGCGATCGGTCTCATCCTGCGAAGCAGACTTCGAAGTCCCAGAAACTGGCAAAGCTTCATTGCTTCTGCCTAGCTTTGTGCAAGACATATTCTGCGATGGTAGCCCGGTGGATAGCAATGCAAGATTTAGTAAATGGCCATATCTTCAAATGGCCATTCTGTAGGCGGACTGCTTCCACTACTGGGCATGTGCCACTTCCCTAAGCTTGGCCTTCTCATCATCTGTAAGAAGCTCGTACCAATGGTTGAAGTTGGCCACATTCTCTCGAGCTGAGTCTACGAAGAACTTGGTGAGGTATTCCTGAGTCTCGTCGTCCCGGTTGCGTAGGTTGCTCGCCTCCAGATAGCCCATCAAATCTTGCTTGGTAGATCCAAGATTGAGATCGACAGCGTCCGGATCGTCCTCCCAGCCATCGTCGTCATTCTCTTCGTCGGCAAATGCAGCAGCAGCAGCCGCCGCCGCATTCGCTGCACCTCCTGCGCCAGAAGCTGATAGAAGTTCTTCAATAAGGACCTTCAAGATCTTGAGCGGAGCAGGGATAGTAGTGAACTGGTCTGGATCTGCGATGATCGTTAGTCAATGTCGACTCCATGTAAGGTAGCAAACCGTGTGGTTCTCACTCTTCTTCGTACGTGATCGTGTCATGATTCTATCGCTGGTAGGCATAATCAAATCCCCCTTCACGATAGTTTGGGCAACGCGCTGGTCGTTCAGGCCGTAGAGTTTCGACAGCGCAATGACACTGTAACCGGTTTTAGCTAAGTTCAAAATATATCAAGGCGCGAGCACTCACTTTTGTCTGATCTCATCATATCCAGCAAAATTAACCGAGTTCTCTAGCCACTTGCTCAACACAACCTGCAAGCCATTGTGTCCAGCGATTTCGAGGGTACTCAAAAATTCCACGACATCTTGGGCGCCAACAAGAGATAGTCTTGCAAACACGAGGATGAGAGATTGGATGAAGCTGGCGGCCTCAGCAGTAGCTAATCGGTTCGCAACAGCCTGCAGAAGTTGCTGCAGGAATGGTCCGAGTCTCGCGTGTCCAGCCTTCTCGACAAGTTCGGCAGCAAGACCACCGACTTCAGAAGCAGCGTTGTCTTCAATCGCAGTGCCAAGTAACCGATCAATAATGAGGAGACAAACTTCCAAGCCCGATCGGTTGTTCTCGTCATGGTAGTTGAACATTTGCTCGTGGTCGTGGGCCAGAAGGTACTTGACAGACTCGGCAGCCGGCCTCAATACCTCCCCTTCGTTACTTTCCAAGAGCAACCGAGTCAATTTAGGAAGCGTGGATGCGACAAATCCTGGGGGAAGTGGTTCTGGGGCATACTGCGTAAGCGATGTCATCAATTCGGTGGCAAAGGTCACGAGGGGATTATCCGCGGTGACATCAGCCACATTGAATGTGCCTGTCAGAGAAGGCAGCACTTTTTGACAGAGCATCTGATACGACTTGGGGTCGGACATGGTCTGCACAATGTCCTCGAAGGCCTCGCAAATAAGGAAGGTGACCTGGTAGTTCGTAGAGCCGTGCTTCGCGATCAGGAACAGCAGATCCAAAGCAGGGCTATCAGTTGTGACAGCCACGTGCTTGTCGAGGTTGATGGCAGTCCGTAATGTTTCGGCCAGTGTTATAAGCAGGTCGTCTGCATCCTCGATTTCGGTCATATCTTTAGCAGACATCCATTGGTGGACGGCGCCAACGACCTGGGCTTGTGCCTGGGTGTTGCTGGGAAAGTTGCCGCCCATAAGGAAGCCCTCGACCGCTTTGATGCAGGCAACCTGCACCAACTCTGACTGATCAGCTGTAATGGCATCGCGCGTCCGGTCGAGAAGAGGCGCGGCTGCAGGATGGCTTTGGGCGAGTATACCGGCCACCAAGTAACCCCGAGCCCTCAGTAGAGGCTCATCGGATCGGTTGATAGCATAGCTGACAAGTTCAAGGTAAGCTTGGGCCAGCTCAGGGGAAATGGATTTGTCGAGATCGAGAAAGTCGCTCAAAAGCATATTAAACAGGTAGAGCGCAGCCTCTTGTCGTCTCCAAGGTGCATCCTCGGTAAAAAGCGTTTTGGTGTGTGCAAAAAGTCCCTCTGCCGTTTTCTGGTTGAGCCATTCGCCCAACTTGATGATGAAATCTCCACAGGCAGTGCGAGGGGTATAGTTAGCGCTCACGGATTGTTCTTCAGCCAAGTACAGGGACACATCAATGTCCCAAAGCTCCTGCTCCTCACGTGTTATGCGGGAATAGGAGGTGGCGAGCTTCATAAGATCCAGCACCCACGGCGTCTCGTGCGCACCAGCATGTGATTTGAGTTGTTCCTCAAGTTCTTTTCTGATAGGTGGAGCTCTCATACATCCGTTGAGGAAGTCGAGTTCCTCTAGGACAAGAAAGTCAAGGGTATAGGGTAGGTTATCAGAATCCTCCAAGCGACCCTGGGCTTCGTTCTCAAGGTACATCTGCTCATATGGCATCTCAAGGAGGGACAGCTCTTGCCAGACAGCTTGGAAAAACTCAGGTGTCTTTGGCAGCAGCAAGCTCGAAAAGACGGCCTTGAGTTTCAAGAGACACTTCACCACCTGTAACTTCAAAGCTATGACTCCATTCCAGCTCTCGGGTTGTTCAGCAGCTAGGGCATCACGTTCGGGCATCTGAATCTTGGTGACCTCCAGGAACAAGGGAAACCATCCCCTCAAGGCCTCCTCGGCAAATTCCGTGACTTCCCGAGGATTTATCTCCTTGACCGTATCCATGAGATCGAAGCAAGCTCGGAAGATGGAGACGGCGAGAGCACGCAAGACGGGTTTTCGACTGTCGTTGCGAGCAACATCGTAGGCGGCGTTGACAATATCTCGGCCCATTTTGAGGAATTGCTCGTCGCTAAGACTCTCGTCGACGAGATCACTAAGGACTTTTAGAGCACCGTGAAGTTGGCCATCATTGCCGTTTTGGATAGTGTGGAGGAGAGTAGATAGAAGGTCAGGCCATTGCTCGGGGAAGTCGACATTGGCGATCTTGCTGGCAGCAAAACTGTGTGTCTCTAGTCAGTGAAGGTCCTGTACCATTCTTGTTTTCGGGCCATGGATCGATAAAGCGAGTAGTGGAAGCATATCTGGGAGGGGCAGGCATTGAGTTGCTTGCGCGGGGCGTGTGAGGTAGCGCGTGATATGTTTAGATTCGCTCATGGTAGGACGTACCTGGCGGATGCCTTGATCTTTCTATCATCTGAGTCAATAGCAATACTCAAAATGATCGGTCGAATCTGGCTCTTGACATCGTCGGCGATTGGGATGGTGGGACCGTCGTCAGACTCCCCGCTCCAGTTTCTCTCTATGAACTGTCGCAAGACAGCCAGGGCAGATTGACGGACATCAATAGAGATAGATGAATGGCTGCCGATGTTGCAGAGGCAAACAGGAAATGCGGGATTGGACTGGGCCTGCTTAAGGTCGAGTTCGGCCTGCTTTCTGGGTCCCTCAGCGGCAGCTTGGGTGTTGGTCAGGACCTGAACGAGCTGGTCCTCCATGGTGGGAGCTTAGCAAAGATGTTTCCGCTCTCAGGACGAGCGAGGCGGGTGGTCACTCGATCGGCGGGTTGGTATGGAGTGATGGAGTCGCGTTGTGGTCTGGTGTTGCAGCGTTGCCTCAACGGATGGATGTTTTTTTTTTTCCTCGTTGGTTGTTTTTTCCAGGCAGGCAGAAGACCGCAGTGCGGGCGGGCGCGGGCAGTTACAGGCGGTCAGGATCCCACGCAGGAAGCTGCACGAGCGAATGGATTGTGCATATTGGAAGGGTCCCCCCCTCCTTTGCCAAGGCCCGCGCGTTTCGACGCGTTTGAGTAGTAATTAATGGCACTTGTTAATCCCTGTCAGGTCCAACCTGGTTTGAGCAAACTCCAGAATACTGAGTAAGTACTGAATCCATGATAGCCATCCGTACAATGAAACAAGTTTTCGCAAGTTGGGTATTGGTAGTTCTGCTGCAATCAAGTCATAGGAGTGTAATTACTGTCTCGCCTAAACGTCACTTAGGTACTTTTCTATCTAATAGTGACCGTTGAACGTTTGTTTAGTGGACTGCCCTTCTGGTAGTGCATTGAGGTCAGGGACCGGAAATGGGGGATGGTAGTGGTACCATCCCAAACAGTTCTTTCTGCCGTATGAGCAGTCGACAAAAATGCCCCGATACTCTCCTTTGCAGATTTTTGTATGAAGGAAAGCAATTCAAGGGTTGGAAAATATTTCATACCTTCATGAATACCTAGGTACTTATCAGAGACTCAGCCAAGACCCTTAAACGCAGTGAGAGAGATAATACCGCTGTCAGTATAACTACCTAACTTCCCAAATAAAGACGGCTGTCTCTCCAGGGTAACAACGCTATCATGTGAGCAGGCGTCCATCTTAACGCGGTGCTAGCTCTCATCACTACCCCTCAACGCGTCTCCTCTGCATCTCATCCACAGCCGACACATTCACATGCAAGTTCCCAAACCACCATCGCCAAGTCCCAACTCCCAAATTCATGAGTTCTGTATAACCTCACTCCAATCCCCATTCCACACCACCCTATTGCTCACCACCACCACCAACCTCCCTCCAATCATGCCTCCCAACACATCCAAGCCCCCCGACCCCTCCACCACCTCCTCATACTCCCTCCCCGCCGCCTCCCACCTCCTCACCTCCTTCACGCACTTCCTCACCGTCGCCATCCACAACATCCTCTACTACCGCCACCTCTACCCCCAGCCCACCTTCCTCACCGCCCGCTCCTACAACCTCCCCGTCCACCAGTCCCGCCACCCCCTCGTCTGCGCCTGGGTCCGCGACGCCGTCGACGCCGTCTCCTCCCAGATCGCCGCCGGCGCCGTCCACCGCCTCGCCCTCGTCCTCTACGGCCCCGACCCCGCCGGCGCCCCCGTCCTCGAGCGCTGGATGTTCGACGTCGCCGCCTTCCCCGCCTGGCCCGCCTCCGTCGCCCGCGCCCACGCCGCCCACGCCAAGGGCAAAGGGAGAGCCGCCACCGCCGCCTTCTTCGACCGGGACCGCGACGACCACAACGACGACCGGGACGACGACAAGAACAACAACAGCAGCAGCAGCACCAGGGCCAAGAACACGCACACCCGGCTCAACTGGACCGATCTCGACGAGCAGATGCGCGCCGCCGTCCGCCGCCTGGCCCATGCGGCCGAGAAGATGGAGCCCCTTCCCGAAGGCTGCACCTTCACCGTCGCCGTCGAGTTGCGGGATGAGAGCGAGGCACCTATAGGCGTATGTACTCACCTTCCCCCTTCTCTTCATACTCACATCCATCGATTGGGGCCTTGACATGTAATTGAACATGGACCACGGTCGACATCCACACTAACCCAAGGGCACAGCACCCACAACCTTGGATACCAACGCAGCCAAATTTGCAGACAAAATCAAAAGACAGAGACACACCAGGCGACGATGTTGGGGGGACCAAGACCATCCCATTGCGCGCTGTTGAGGCAGGACCTATGTTCTTTGAGTGCTGGGTCGAGGAGGGCAAGGCAAAGGCAGAGCTCAATTCTCAATCGTTTACGACGTCGTCTAGTCAATGAGACAAAACCAGATTTGAGATCATTGTTCTTATCAATATCACCATAACATGGGGATACTGAATCTCAGTATGTAAGTGGGAGAGAGTTGGACCATATTGTATATGGTTTTTGGTCTTTTATTACAATGATCGTACATGGTTTATCATAAGTCGTAACTCGTTCTGCTCGACAATCCCTTGTCTAACCAATTTTCTGATCACTTCACTTTTAAGATATCCAGATATAGTATCCTCGTGACTATCCTCATTCCCATGCAGCAACCTGCGAGTTCTTTCAGATGATATCTCCGCCGAATCCTCCGAAGCCGCCGCCGCCGCCGCCAAACGGATTATGGCCGCCACCGGGACCTCTGCCTCCCATTCGGGGCAAACCACCTGGTCCAAGAGGATCAAAACGTGCTCCGGGAGGAACTTGCGGGTCGTATTCATCTCCTCCTCCGCCACCTCTTCCGCCAAACAGAGGGTCGTCAAAAGTTGGATGCATTCCTCCTCCAGGTCTCGGTAATCCACCACCTGGAGCTAATCCGGGACGCAATGGATCGTGGGGCCCCAGTCCAGGTGGGTAAAGATCGTTGGCTCCAAGATCTCCGAAGGGCGTTCGACCAGGCGCAGGAACAGGCCGTCGCCGATTGAGATCGTATGGGTCTTCGAAACCTGGAGGTGGGAAGTCACCAGCTGGAACAGGCCCTCGTGGAGGCGGATTGATTGGGTCGTGAAATGGATATGGTTGTGCTGGGTTGGGCATAGGATCTGGCATCGCTGGCGGCTGTCTTGGTGGCCTACGAGCCGATTCCGCTGCATCCTCACGGGCAGCTGCATCGTCTGGAGATTCCTCGTAGCCCTCCTTCTGTAGAGCCGGCATGAGCTTCTGAACGATGTTGACTTTGATCAGGACTGCAAGATCTGTGATCCGGTTCTCCGTAATGAAAGCCTTGCTCAGCTTTTCTCGCAAGTCCGAGCGATCTTCCGTACCCTCCTCTGTCATCGTAATGCGGATGGGAAGCGCGGCGTTGGAAACATAATCCTTGATGACAACTTCGGTTCGAGCGATGCGATCGTCATCTATAGCAAGCCCTCGAATCTCGGCCTTGCCACCCATGCGATCAATCTTCATGACAAACCGCAGCGCCGACTGCTGGTGAGCGTAGACGAAGGCATATGTGTTGAAAGAGGCATTCCAGTTGGGAGGCAGACGCGGAGCTAGTTGGTGGCAGCGTGCCTCTTTGGCAATTATCAGCATCCATCTGGACAGGCAACAGTATTAGAGGGAGCAAGGGAGCATGAGACTAGTTGTCATTAAGACAAGAGCCATTAAAGGGATAGAGTATAAGGAGAATTTTAGTAAGAAGAAGACATACCATCGGTCTTGTCCTCGTCGAATCCCAGTAGGCGAAAGCCGAGCGATGCCATGCAGGCGTGCGTGAAAAGAGCCAGTGCCTCATGTGAGCTGCTCAAGTCTGATGTAGTGTCACGTTGCTCATGCGTGGACAGCGCGTCTGCCATGGACTGCAAAACAGCTGACGGGCTCAGCGGGTTCGCCGCCATTGTGATGTACCTTGTATGTACGAGTTATGGTCGAAACGGAAGAAGCAAGCAGTTACCAGGTTTGTAGAAGCTGTGCGAAAGTTGCTCAAGAGTCGAGATTCGTATATATGTCGATACGTCGGTGGACAGTAGAGAGGGAGAAATGTGTGGAAGGGAGCCAGTGGGGAAGGTTTCATCAGATTAATGAATATCACCTGAGCTGATGTCACTTTGTTGTTGCCTGAACAAACAGCTCTAGGTAGGTACCTGGTTTCGCAGATGCGGCGGTCGTGACGCATCAAGATGATGTACAGCCATCGCGCATTACCGCTTACTGTCATAACTCTAATTCGAAGTAGGCGTAACATGCGGGGAAGGCAGCCGTTGGGGAGGGGTAGCTTTATCTTATCGGAGCTTGCTGCTGGGCCGCACCCCGCAGCTTCTTATCCTGGTAGCATGCATCTTGATGCGGACATGCCAAAGCCACGCTGTCAGTCACTCGATACATGCATCTTTTATACAAAAACCAAGAGCACGATTCCTTAAGTAGGTATCTGACTACATAGATACCTACCTCTAGCGTGGTACTACCAACCCAACTCCGCGTGCCACGGTTGATGCGTCGTAGGTTGCTCGCTCACCATGTAGGTAGGGTGAACTGACCGAGATGTGTACTATGGCATCGCATAGCATCACGCCTGCGACGAAGGATTCGATGGCGTTTGTGGTCACGCGCGCGACTCGTCCACCCTGCTTCGAGATGCTCCAACAGCTCTGTGCTGGTGCCGGGCATCTGTAAAGAGACGATGCCGTACAGGGAAATGCCGACTTGCGACCTCCCACCAATGATCGGCCTTGGCTTTATCGAATCAACCGATGGCTTTGCCTACCGATGTGTGCCTCTTAAACCCATTCTTCAAAAAGGCCTCGCCAAATTTGGAATGCATTCGTAACCCGCTTTGTCTTTTCTCTTGATAGCTCGTCGGTCTAGTCCAGCCACCTCAGGTTCATCACTTCACCGCTTGTCGTTTAGGATCCAACCTCAGACTAGAGCCGTCAGGGAGAAATTGCTTGAATGATTTCGTCCATTTGAGAATATTACATTCCACTGCTGCTTCATGGTAACCAAGTGACCTTACACAGGCGGTTGACTCAAGCCACTGCTGGTGAAACGCGCTTCCGCACGGAATCATCCGCCAGACTCGTTCATGATCCATTCCAGCACAACTTATTGTGTGCGACCTGGCAGCACCTATTGAGGCCGACGATAACACCAAGTACATCGGCGACAATTGATTGTAGGACCAGCGGCGGGTGTCCGCCATCTCAGAACTACAATGGCCATCCAAACCATCCTGCCTCATCTACAGCCTCATCACACTCCCACCCGACAAGATTCGTCTTTGGAAAGATTACTCCTCTCCATCGCCAGCACCTCATGCGCTCTGCAGAAAGACTCTCTCTTCTTCACCCTGCCCCCCGAACTCCGTAACCACATCTACGAGCTCTGCGCCTCGGCCTACCTCTCGGCGTCGCGCAAGCCCCTCATGAAGGGAAACGACTTCCGGCTGTACCAACGCCAGCGCTTCAGCCCCGTGCCCGCGCTGCTGCGATCCTGTAAGCGACTTGCCCAGGAAGCCACGACGCTCGTGTACGCCAATGCGTGCCGCTTCGTGCGCCTGCACTGGTTCCCGCAGCTGTGGCCGCAGCCGCACCGCTTTCCCGTCGACGTCGCCGTCACGGCGCTCGGTGACTTCGAACTGGGGTTGACCACGCGTCTCGAGCTCGCGTTTGAGAGCGGCTGCGGGGACACGGCGACGGCTCAGCTGCAGCGCATGGCGCAGAGGTTCAAACGGGTGCGCTGGCTGTGCGTGCGCGAGGTCGATGCGGAGGATTGTGTCGCGGTGCAGGCTTGGTTGATGACGGCGGTGGGGAAGATGGGCTCGTTGAGGGTCTTGGAGCTGCCGTCTCAGGTCCATCAGGTAGCGGAGTATTTCCGAAAGGTCCTACCGACGATGAAGATCATAGAGCATGCAAAGGCATGATTAGAGAGCAGGCATGGAGTCGCGGTGAGAGCCATTCGATAGAGTCTGGATTTGATCTCCATGTATTCATTGGTTTCTCTGCCCTGCTCGGCGTGTATCATATGCTCTTAGGAATCAACGGTGTGCTATGAATATTAAATTAGTTGAACAGTAACAACAAAATCCCGTTCAGTTCTGCACAAAGTGATCCAAATAGCCTCGTGTTGGTGGGTAGAGTGTAACACTAAGCTCGGTCAACCATGGACCTTTCGCCTAATTCTCTTAATGACACTTGGATTCTGTATCATCTGCTGTAACGAAATGTACGTCGTGGCGTTGGAAGATACTATCGTGGGCTCTCGGGTCCTTGCACAGGCTGAGCTACCTCGCACTTTTATCGTCGAACAGCTCTCTGCAGGTATATACCCAGCCGAAAACTCTGGGATGCCAGCTCATGGTGGCATTTGGATAGGCGTGTGTAACAGGAGCACACACAGGGCCTTATGAGTGGTCGACCTGCTTGATGAGCCGAGAGTCGGCATTTTCATGCAACACTGGAAGAACTGGCAGGTGTCCGCATAGAGGTAATGAGTCTACTGATGACCTCTCGTGTTTGGAGTCGCACCTTGAGCTATTAGTGGCCTAAAGTGCAAGATCGAGATCTGGCGAATCTCGTAGCTTAGGCTGTCGCGTCATCTTAGAGGCGTTATGCCACGAAGTGTAGGCGGTGCCTACTACTGATACACATGCGCAAGGCCGCAGGGCCTATAAAGTATCATCATATCGTTATCTTGGTGATCCCGGGTGGTGGAAATCTCACAGTCTTTTCGGAGTGAGTTGGTCTGCTACGTCAGGTTGGCAGTGTCTTTCTTTGTTGGGCTTTGCCTGCGTCACATGGTGCGATCGACCATGGTTAGCTGTCCACTAATACCACGGATAACAGCAGAATATAATACAACATGGTGTGATGGGGCTTCTTTGTTCGAGTCGTGGTGGTTGGTAGTGCCAGACGTCTTGGTTCACTTCCCAACGCATATCAAAGAGATCATCGAATGTGATTTAAGGCGTATTGCTGATCCATCTACTTTATGGTCGTTGATTGATCATGGCCATTGGTAAGATGATTCACATACTGAGAAATTCACTATACCTCGTAGTCATCAATAAGATAGACACTCTCAGCTCTACTTACCGGCTATGAGACTTACCTCACCAAAGTCCAGGCCCGAGCCCACCGAACGAGGGAGAGGGCTCCAGAGATCCGAGACCAAACATCTACCAACGAGTAGGCCAACCACCCATAGCCAGTGGCAAACTCACATCACCAAATACCCCCAACCTTCGGCGTCTTGTAAGCAGCCCTGGCATCAAAGGTAAACGGATAGTACGTCCAGCCATTCTTCCCCTTGACAGCCTCCTCATCCTCCCCTTTCACAGCCTCACTTGCCTTCTCCGCTCCAGCCTCTCCATCATCAACCGCAAGACTAGCACCTCCATCCTCCTGATCTTCATCTTCATCTTCATCCAACGACAGTCCCTTCTTCTTTCCCACCACCATCTCCCCCTTACCAACCTCTTCCTCACGCCCACACCCACACCCAAGACACTGCTCCCCCTTCTTCTCGACCTCAAACCGCACCTCGCACAAGCCGCAGATGTAGAACTCGCCCCGCTGCGGATACCTCCTATACTCGACTCCCGGCCCGCACGTCCCCCGGCCCCCGCTCCACCGCGCCGCCCTGCACGTGAAGCCCGGCGCCGCCTCCACCACGCTGCCGCACCCCGTGCCGCACGCCGCGCAGTGGAACGTGTGGACGATGCCGGTGCACATCGTTCTCATATATCACGGGGGAAAGAACTTGTTTGTCGAAACCCCAGAATGCCTAGATAAGACCGGCACACGTACAGTGAGCGTCAGAAGTTTCTCCGTGCGGAATGGAAATATAGAAAACCACACCAAAATTCTGCGTGAGATCGTGGCGTAGGACGATTCTTCGGAAGAAGTAGAAGGAAGAATAAGAAAAGACAAGTCTTGATAGTCGATACTTGCTGCTTCTGAAGAACCTGCCTCAGATTGCTGTCCTGGGATGTCGAGTGCGAATCCAATGCCCATTCGAATCCTCATACCGGGAAACGAAGCCTATTTGAACGACAGCAAGCCTCCAGCACCTGCAATGCCAGGCACGAGTCTCGTCTTTGTTAATTACTCTTCTTGGTCGCCTCCTATGTGCTTCGCGCAGCAATGGCATTGTTCCGCCTTGTCGCGAACAAGGGGTCCTCTAACCAGCATGACCAATAGAATTCTGATCAACGACACAAAAGGTTTAGACTCTGGGAAGAAGAAGTATCACAGGATAAACAAAGACTAGACTGGAAGTTTGTTGTTGCAAAATTTCGTGGAATCTTCCACACTGTACCTTTCAGTAACTAAACTATAATGTATTATATCTAGCCTTTGTTGGTATGCAGTCGTGCCTTTGTAACGCCAGCCTATGCGGCGACCATGCCCTTCCGACAGTCGGGGGTGACTCTCGAAATAACCCAACGCCCATGCACAGAATCCCAGCCTGCAAGTTAGCCATCGCCATTGAAGCTACCAGACAACCAAAAATAGCCCAGGCAGAGAATACCATTAAACGCCAGAGCCAAAATGCTCTAATTATACAAGCAGCACAGGGGTATCGTATCCTACGGCACTGTTGAACAAAGCAAGAGTATTTTACCAGCGCCGACTGTATATGTGATTAGTAAAATGATACACCCCACATGTATTAAGTAATGGGGAACTCACGAATAGACCGAGTCTATCTTTGGTTGGCGCCGCCGGAACCCAGGCGTCACATCGTCGATGTGACGCTTGGGCGAGGCCCCGCCGGCGTCGCTACCGCTGGAGGAGCCGGGCAGCAACCCAAGGAGCTCTCGTTCTGTTGGAGTCAGTGGTGACTCTACATCTTCAACAGGTCCTGCAAGCGAAGAACGGCGACTGTTATTCTGACTGGGAAATCCTATGGATCCACGTCGGCTGCCAGGCCTACTATTGTGATGAGAGCGACTAGATAGCGGTGGGGGAAGGGGTTGTGGTGTGTTTTCCTGTGATGTGTCGATCTGCAGGTTTGGCACTCTTTTGTAAGTTTTCGGGAAATCAGTATAAGCCAGAGGCTGCCGGATCTCATCAGAGATTTGGCCAAGATCTCTATTATATCGAAATAATCTTGGCTCCGCTTCGTTTGCATGCCTGTCTCTACCGAAAACCTCCATAACTTTCAGGGTGGCTTGCTGTGCTCGTTGTCCATCCTCGACCAGCTCACCTGGTTCCGGAGATGCTGCTTTCAGCCTTTTAGGCCCTGGCGTCCCGAATTGAAAGTTAGGGGTATACTGAGTCCCCTCTAATACATCGGGATGAGACTGCGTATCTTGCCAATGACGCTTCGTGGGTAGTGGTCGAGCATCATACTCATAACCTGGTTCTTGCATTCCACGTTTCAGTTCGTAAAAGTCTTGCCTGTGATGCTTAGGGTCGTGATTTTGATAGTCGCGGTCGCCTTTGGGATACTCCCGGTGTTGGTGTCCACGCTGGTGATTGCCCTTCTGGAGATTTCGACTATGTTCCTGATGCTGCCGCTCCCCCTTTTGTCGTCGATTCTGAGAATTATGCTGGTGGTCTTGCCGGTTCTTGTATCCTTCGCGGGCTTTTGCGTATTCCTTCAGGCAAGACGGCTGAATCTCACCAACCTGGCGAAACAAGGGATGGTACTGCCACACTTGCCATTCCTTGGAGTCCCGTACGGCCGAGGCAAAATCGTCATCGTTGTCGGCGGTGATGTATTCAGACTTGAGTCCCGTAGCATCATAAGCAGGAGGAACCATGACTTGTTCTGTGTATTCAGATGGGAGAGGTCCAGCTATTGGATCCGCATTAGGACCAGAATATTCGTTAAAGATTGTGCGCATGTCCCAGCTGAATCCTTTGTATGGATTCTTTCCATTCACTGCATCGGATGTGGATTCTGTGTCATGATCCGAGTCGCTGTGGATGTCAGATTTGATCTCGCCTGGCTCGACATCATGAGGCGAGCCGCTCTGGAGCACTGGGCTGGCGGCTCTGTACTTATGTTCGTGTGAGGGAGTCTGTGTAGCTAATTTGGGAGGACTGTAGTGGTCTGGACTGTTGTGATCGTGTGTGCTTGGATTTTCATTTGCGATCCGTCCTCCAACGAACTCCTCCGGCAGATTGGACAGTTTTTCTTCGTTTGGGACACGGAAAGGTGGTTCGGGTTCGTGATATCGTTCCTCATAAGACTCATTGTGATGTAACTCATCTCTCAAGACACTGTGTTGCGGTGGATGGTCAAGATTTTCATCATCGATGTGGCGACCCTTGTTCCAGCGTCCATCACGACCATTATCTCTACGACCATTTCGTTTTCCTTGGTGCTCACTTCGGTTCTCACGAGCTCGGCGTCCGCGCCGATCTCGTTGGTCTCGGCGGTTTCTAAATTCACGAAGGTCTCGGTTTTCTCGGTGCCCGCGCTGGTCTCTGTGGTCTCTGTGGTCTCTATGATCTCTATAATCTCTATAATCTCTATGATCCCAGTGTTCACTGCCCTCACCGGGGAAGTGACGGTTAGGGCGTTCAGGGAAAGGATAGTCGCGGATATCTGGCCGCTCTGGAGGGGGGTACTCGTGAGCGACGGTTCGTCCAGGAGGGGGATACTCATGACCCTTTGAGCGCGAGATGGGCGGATAATCGTAACTCACGGAGGGTGGAGGAGGCCCGTCATGTGGGTGGCCATAGCTTGGTGGGTAATAGCCAGGCGGCGGCGGCCCTTGGTGACCATAAAAAGGAGGCGGAGGGTATGGCTGAGCAGGGGGGAAATAATGAGCTGGGGGGCCAGGCGATGGACTATGGACGCTGGAGTACTGAGGACGAGACGGGTGACCATGGGTAGGAGGACCTGGAGGAGGCCCTTGTGGATGACCGTAAGGAGGGCCATACATTGCAGTATATGGGCCGCTACTAGGAGTAGGAGGCGGACCGTAGGCTGCAGCACCAGGTGGCCCTTGGGAACCAGGTGGACCGTACGGGTAGTCGTAGGGCGCGCGCAGAGGAGGTTGATGCGGCGGGAAATGGCCAGGAGGAGGGCCGGGGGGAGCATGTCGGCCACTGCGATCATGTTGGACGTTCGGGGGCGAGGGATTGTGACTGCCATACGGGTGGGCAAAGGGCGACTGAGGCGGGAATCCGGGGGGAAGTCCTGGTATATAGGATGGCCCAGGGCTTCGATCTGGATGACCCATGGCTTGTCCTGGAGTCGGGGGTAAGGGGTAGCGAGTGATGACGGGACCTTTTCCTCTCTTGCCAAAAGCACCGTCAGGACTACTGGATGCGTTCTGGCGGTACTGCGATCTTTCCAAGCCGCTGCCGAAGTGTCAGTTATACTGAGGTCTTAAACCTGTTATTCGAAATAGGGTGTGTCGAGGTGAGAGCGTATGCATTCTGGCATGGGGCAATGCTCATAAGGCGCGTAACATCAGGCTGGAAGTGAATGATGAAATACTCACGCTGGTCGTGGTCTGACGGGCTCCGGGCACGCTGTGAAAAGATGCCCTGTCATGCCACAATTGTAGCAAGGATGGTCGCCACGGATTGGCTCTACCCCAGGAGCGTGGCCAGCCATTGTTGAGCTGCTGTGAGGCGAACCAAAACGGGTATCTAGTGACCAAGAGGCGTCAAAGCTGATGCACCGCTGTGAAATGTAAGAGAGGTGACTGCCGCTGTGCCCAGCAACTGTCACGCTTAAGTCTGTCTTCAATTAGTAAAAGCATTCGCCCGCAGATCATGTTTAAGTGGTTGATGATGCTCAAAAAGCTTGACCGATGAGAAAAGAGGTCCAAGTATCAACTTGAACAGCATGAAAAGAAAAGGTGATCAAGCGAGCCGGTGAGGCTCAGAAAGTCAAATCAAGTAGAGTATGGTAACAACAACAGAACCGAAGAGCTCATGAGACATTGTTGGGGATTGTAATGCGCGGGATGGGTACGCATTGTAAATAGATGAACATCTCAGGTGGTACTGTACGTAGACAGGTAACTTACCAAGGCTATCAGAAGCGCTGGTATTCGAACAAAGCCCTAGGGAGTAAGAGACTCAGATGATGTGGTCGGCTCTAATTGCGCATCCGTAGCATGCAGATCGAGAGCTCGGTATGATGCGCCGAATCTCTATAATGGATGATCCAAGAGGGTAGCCAGTTTTTGATAGGACGGGTTCATCAAGTGGTTACCTCGCGGTTGACACAAGAGCCAACCACACGCTCCTCTACACATCGCCTAAACAGTACGGCCGGATTAGCAACGTCGGTGTGATCTAGCATAGTCAAACCTCGCAGCGAAACTCGGGCGCGTTGTGATATTTCGTATCTGTATTGACATATGTCTGGTTATGATGCTCTGATGTCTGCGGCTGCGATGAGTTGAGATTCAGAGGTTGCACGAGATGAGATCAAGGATGTCCAGATTACGAGCCGCCAATTGGGCGCGCACGCGAAGCGGTAACGGCAAAACCTCGGGCCGATATTTCCCTGTGACTGCAGAAGAACAGCAGAATGGGCTTCACCAAACATCTTCATGTTTGTGACACACAACACTGCGAGATACAGGACACGAAATACTCATTATTTGATGTCTTGTACAAGTTGACATTCATATATCGTGGGAGATAATAGATCTATCAAAGAAAGGGTGCGCCGATCCAGCGCAACGGGAAGTAGCAGGACCTTAGGCTCCGTTTGATACTAATCATAACCGTAGAGTCCCGTATGGTAAAAAATAGCAAATACAACACTTTAGCACTCTCGCGACGCAATATATAATGTCCGGCGGTCTGGTAGGTCGCGATGGATGGCTCAGGATTTGCCTTTCCGCCCAGGCAGACAGAGTGCTGCGGTAGAGCCCCAGAAGTACTGTAGAAGGAAGATCCAAAGGATACGCAGACCCGTATCTGACGAGTATGGATAACGAGAATTGTGAAGACGGATATGCGAATTCGATACTGTAAGATGGAGGTAAGGGATATTGTTGGCCTCAGTGTCGAGGGGGAAATAGGAAACTTGGGAGAGGGCAGCGTTGACTACGCCCAGCCTGGAACTTCACGATATTCTTTACCGCCAGTGGTAAAGTAGCTCAGAAGACCGATGTCAGCTTCAGAACAGTAGTCGCGACTGACTGCGCTGACAATGCGAGTGACAGGCCACCCGCCGTGGCCGAACCTGATGTTGCCACAGAGAGGTAAGAAGTTGGAAGTCGGAAGGAATTGAATTACCAGCGGAAGAAATGGCAGGTCGGAATACGGAGACTCCAAGCCGCGCCTACTCGCCTAATTGCAACTAACGGGCGGACTAGTCGCGACTGCTCGAACTTTGGCGCCGGCCACGAGGAGCGATAAGGCTACTTGGTAAACAGCCGATAAGCGATAAACTGGTAATAAGCAATAAGGAGGGATTCGGCAAATAAACGTACATCCACCTTAATCAGCTAGCCAAGCCTTCTTGCCTCACAAGCGATACCAGATCCCATCACGAAGCAACATGTCCATGACTTCTTTGCTATGATTGATTACGGATTGCTTTGATCTGCGCATATAAGCAGTTTCCTGTGTGTCGTTTTCTACCCTCTACAATTAAGTCGTAGCAGGCGCCATTCCTCTCAAGCATCACGTTTCAAACCGACATCGGCTCCATGTGAGACTGCAACGCCTTTCCTTCCTCGACTTTTCGAACATGTTTCTGGACTGCCCCGGCTTCACATCTCAAGACTTTGCATTTCTACGAAGCAGAAGGAAGTCCGCCTCGCCATTTCAGCTGCAAACTTCCTGAACCTAGCTTCGAGAGCGTTGCTATACACCCGACCGATAGCTCTGCTGGATTGCGACGACCAAGATGCCTGGGCTTCCGGGTCAGTGCCCCAGACTCGAGATGTCATCGCTCTTGTACCTCCCACTAACACTCCGCGAAAACAGCCTCGGTCGACCTAGATGAATGCATCTCCCGGTTATACAAGAAGGAACTCCTCGCCGAGTCGGTCATCGAGGCAATATGCGCCAAGACAAAGGAGTTACTCATGCGCGAAAGCAATGTAGTTCACGTACGAGCGCCGGTAACAGTGGTTGGTGACATACATGGGCAGTTCTACGACTTGATCGAAATCTTTAAGATCGGCGGCTGGTGCCCCGACACGAACTACCTCTTCCTCGGTAAGCGGGCCCGCGGTTACTTCCACTTATTCTGTCGCACAATCTGACAGCAGAACCTGCGTAGGCGATTACGTCGACCGCGGTATGTTCAGCGTAGAGACGATATCACTCCTCGTATGCCTGAAGCTGCGCTATCCTAACCGCGTGCACCTGATCCGCGGGAATCATGAGTCGCGCGGCGTGACGCAGTCCTACGGCTTCTATACCGAATGCTCGCGCAAGTACGGCAACGCTAACGTCTGGCACTACTTCACGGATATGTTTGACTTCCTTACGCTCTCGGTCGTCATCAACGACCAGATCTTCTGCGTTCACGGCGGCCTCAGCCCATCGATCCATTCCATCGACCAGATCAAAATCATCGATCGCTTCCGCGAGATCCCCCACGAGGGCCCCATGGCGGACCTTGTCTGGTCTGACCCGGACCCCGAGCGCGACGAGTTCTCCCTGTCGCCCCGCGGTGCCGGCTACACCTTCGGCGCCCGCGTCGTCAAGAAGTTCCTCGCCGTCAATGGCATGAACCACATCCTGCGCGCCCACCAGCTGTGCCAAGAGGGCTTCCTCGTCCTCTACGACGACCACCTGTCCACGGTCTGGAGCGCCCCCAATTATTGCTATCGATGCGGCAACATGGCGTCCGTACTCGAGGTTTCCGACACGGGCGAACGTCTATTCAATGTGTTTGCCGCCGCGCCGGAAAACGACCAGGTTAAAGACCTACAACAAGGGACCGAGAAGACAGCCGATGGAAACGGGCTACCAGATTACTTCTTGTAGTCACGCACTAGCGAGCTTTGCTAAGCCACCTATCTATAGTGGCATGATTGGGCACGAGCAATGGGACCCGAGTAGCTTTGAAATCGGCACCCAACTGGAAACTAATGGCTTGCGAGAGGCGATGACATCGTGGAGTGGCCAGATCTGCAAAACCTTTTTATATCTCATATTTCAAGAACAAACGTAGGCAACCTACTTGTAACATTACACCAAAGCAAAACCAGCTTGCATTGGACTGCATCTGCGGCGGAACATGGAGGAAAGAGGACAGCGTGTCGGTTTTTATATCGAGGAACTGCATAAGCGTGGCATGGAGGCGAGCGAAGTACGATACCAGAAGACGCGGAAGGTAGACTTTTGAGACTCAAGCTTGAGGGAATTGACGAATACCCCATTACTAGTCTGGTCCATGTCTCATTGTGATGGCATCAATCTGTCCATGTGCCTATATACATTTGGCGCAAGTCATTTACAGACAGCCAACCTTCATTTACGGGACCAAAGAAGCGACAGACGGCAAGCATTAACACCATCAACAGTTGAGAATCTGAAATTTTTGCAAGTTTCTTTTATTTTGGTGTCTTTTCTGTCTTCCCCAGAGCCCCCGTGGAAAATATCCCCACCATTTTGCCCCATCTCCTTTATCACATCATCCCCGTATGTCGTCGTGTTCATCGTAATACGTAAGGTAAGGAACCAGTACGCCGGAATCGCAAGATGAGATAGCTAGCAGGCAAGCAAGCCCACCGTGATCATGCTTGTCTCCACGAATAACCGTCGCCCCGAGGATTTCAGATGGATGCCGTGGGTTTGGGCCTTTGAGCTGGTGGAGACGAGCTCCACTGGAGCCAAAATGCCGTCCATGGCGAAAGCCGGAGGAGGACCAGGAGACTATTCTGTGGAGGTGATTCCGAGCATCTCGTGTGCGCCATCTACCAATCCTTGGCGATGTCGAAGCTCCACTCGAATTGCAAATGGGTCTTCTTGTCATCATCCACGAAGCTGGAGGTAGCGTTGTAGTGGCCGCGGGCGAGCATGCCAGAAGGCGCGTCCTCTTCTTGGACTGGGAAAGGGGAAAGGTTAGCTTGGGTCCTGCTGGACGCTCATTCCACGGGCATGACTTACAGCGCTTGGTGTAGACGGGCGACTTGTCGGTGCAAGGAGCGTAGCTACCCTGATAAGCGGTCAGTGAGTGCTTTCCGTGGCTGGAGTTTACGAGGCGACCTACCAGCATCTCCGAGTCCTTGCTGACTTTGATACCCTTGCGCTTGACGATCTGCACGTACTGCAAACCGCTGAGAATCTCGTGCTGGACACGGAATGAGGCGACCATGGTGAACTTGGCACCTTCCTTGATCTTGAAGGGCTTGTCCTTGAGGGTGTTCTCGCTGCCGGGAGCAGAGAGGTCGATGGTGACGGGAGGGCGTCCGGGAGACTCCATGGTCAGCCCTTGGATGATGCAGACGCGCGGGTCGTTGGGGTCGGAGAGGTCCTTGCCGCCACTCAGGCCAAGTGACTGCTTGTACCGCTGGAGAGACTCGTCGCCGGCATCTGTAGTCTGTTTAGTGTTTTCCAAAACGAAGAACTTCTGAACGCAAAATTGACTGATGACCTGCTCTATAGACTCGGGCAGGACTCGGGAAGCTCTGGCAGGGGACTGCACACTGGTTGTGGTTCGGGAGATAGCTGGCTTTGAAGAAAAGGAGGGCCGTCGGCTACGGATAGGGGCACTCGTGACCAGAACTTCCGTCTTGATCTTAAAGTACGGAAGATTCTTTGCGCCGATACCTCGACAGGTCATGCTGGGGTCGAGGCCGCTACTACTCGGGCTATCGGAAGTAATCGAGACGGCCTCATTGTGTTGCGCTTGGGTGAAGTTGACCTTCTTGATTGATTTCACAACGGATCTGGCGCGGCCAAGGCCAGGCAAGGATCGAAGGAGACCTTTCTCACGAGGCAGAAGGATTTTGATTTCCGGTAGTGGTGAGTGCGATACATCTCGTGGAGGAGCCTTGGAGTCCACAGACGCAGACGCTGAGACCGAGTTTCGTTGGATGGGAATCTGGGATTGCGGAGGAGCTCGAGAGTTTTGAGCAGGGCCCCAGACAGCAATCGAATGTCTGTAGCTGGGCGGCTGACGTCGATGCCCCTCTGATCTTCCTTCGTTTTCTTCCTTTCTCTGAAACAACAGAGACAGGCGATTTGATGCTCGCCGGCTCGGTAGGGGTTGATTACGTTGATCCTCCATCATGAACGGATACCACGTCTTACTGCACGGAGCTGGGTCGTGATCATGCCAAGCGAAGCAGGGTGGTGCAGCTCGTGGCTCTCAGGTTGCCTCGCGAGGAAATGGTGTTCTCATTGCTCAAGAAGTGGTATCTCAAAAGCCAGAATGACCTCAGTGGTATGTTGACACCACCGTCCACCGAGACCGTGTAGCGCAGCAGGACAGGTGTGATGGCAGTAGCAGAATGAGGCAACCCCTGTGTTCAGGCTTGCAGCATGGCCAGTGCAGCAAGATCGTGTAATTGTGTCTCCTCCAGGTCCTCCAGCAGCCATCGCCCTTGGCAACCATCGCCATGGGCATCTCTGTCCTCTGCCTTGGTGGTTGTCTTCGGTACCCAAGCAGCATTGCATGCAGTTCCCCAAATCCAGACTTGTTTTCAAAAACAATTTGACCTACCCATATTTTGATACTCGGCTAAGCTCTGCTTAGGCTGCGAGAGCTTGTAGCCCTGAGTCTCCTCGGGCAAGTGATCATTCGCATCGTCGTGGGAAGCCATGTTGAAGAAACGGTCAGGCTGTCTGCTCGAAACTTGTTAGGAACCAGGTCAGAGACTGAACCGTGGACAGGGCCAGTAAAGTCACAACTCACAATTTACCGTAGATTTTGCTACTATCAGCGTTCAAATTTATGGAAAAAGTTGACAAGGAGGAAAAGGAGGAAATTTGTCGAAGCACAACAAGAGGAAGTGTGAAGCCTGGACGTCACAAAGGCGTTCCGATACTTGCTGCGGCACTTTGTGGTGGGGTTCAGGGCCTTTGATTGAGGGGTCCCAGCAGCGGTCCAGTCCAGGCCAGGGGGTCAGCCTGCTCTGGTCAAGCTGGTCAGGGTCAGGGTCAGGGTCGACCTCTCCAGCTTGCCTGCCTCCATCGCTTTGCCGGCTTCACTCGTGGTCCTGAATCCCGGGCAGAATTGGCAGAACTGCAAGCCTTGTTGGTCTATTTCCGCCTGTGCTTTCTGCTAGCTATGGTGGTCTTGGTAGTCTTTCTACGTGTGCATTTGTCTCTGGATTTGTTTCCAAGACACCGCAAGGGCAAGGGCCCGGCTGAGTTCAATTCAATGCGTTCCAGACATGTCCGCAAGGCGTCAGACAGTTGTCTCAGGACATTTCACGAGAACAAAGGTCACAGCTGTGAAAGGCCAAACTTATGATCTGTATTAAAGCATCACAGCAATCTATGTTATTACAGATAGTAAGTAGCAGTACGTTACTGTGACTGTACATTACCTGAAAGTAACAATATGTGGTGTCCTGAAGAAGTTGAAATTGGCGAACCGTTGGAGGAAGACCAGAGGTATCTTCCAATGCCATCTAGCCTACTGTAGATTTACTCTAACAGCAATAAATTAATACCATCGTCAGTAGTTTGTATTAGCAGTCCGCCTGTCAGATGCGAGTCCAAGTCTCTGATGAATGAGGCTACACTGAGGACTACTCTACCTTCGACTCAGCTATCGATGCTTCTAAATCTGCCCTAGATGTTGCCCTGGGGATGAGGGAGATGGCTCAAAGGGCTAACACAAAGCTTCTCTGTACCAAAATAGGTAGGTACTAAAGTTGAGCCATTGGAAATGGATGCATCGCATCAAGCACTACATCATTTAACTCCAGAGCATTCTCGATTGGAAGTATTTGAACCTTCAAGAAGTCATGTTGTCTCAGCAGCAAGCGGTTCTATACCTTGGACAAGCTTTCACCTACCCAGCTCCTGCAGGCAATGCTGTTGTTTACGGGATGAAATCCGACTGTTACCATAGTCCAAGTTACGTACTTGGGGCTCTCCCTGACCAGGTCCGAGTACAGATGCCCAGCCACCTGGATTATTGGGACGTAGGGAAATTGACGAGAATATGGACAGTAATTCTAGCTTGATACACGGTACTGATACTGTACGACAGAGCCAAATGCTCCGAGGGGCTGCGAGGGGGAGGGAAAAGTAGACCAATTAGCGAAGAGCCTGTCACATCCCAAAGAGGGATAGGCGCAGAGGCTAGTGGTTCCTGAATAGGCGTGGACGAAGCATGGTCCAAGCTTCGACGCCTTACTCAGGACTCCCATCACCGCCAAGGCCACTCTCAAATTGGATCCCGAATAAGAACCCTTTTTTCTCCTGCACCCACTCGTGGCCCAAGCGGATTGATTCTTCACGCGACAAGAGGAGAAGCCAGCCGTGGGACGAACACCAACTTGCCCCGAACAGAACGAGTCTGCCCCAGCTCGCCCAGCCAAGGAGCCCAAGCTCCTCCCCCCCTTCCACTTCCAGTCCGCCCGTCGCCCATTTCGACCACCCCCCAGCTATTCCTATTCCTCCTTACCTTGCACACCCTTTTCTCCATCCCGTGAGACGAGGATCAATTCTTTGCGCCAGGTGTCACAGAACCTCTCCATCCATCAATTGGCATCCCTTCGACCAGTCCCTCTTGTTCGCCGTACTCTGGCGATACTGTTTCTGGTCTTTAGCTCTGTCGTAGCCTTCGCCTTGTTTTGCTCTTTTCAAGTTCACTTTTCACCTGTTCTGCTTGTGAGTGAGACCCGTTTTAGCGAGGCGAGCCGCCCGCGCGCATTTGAGCGTCGTCGTCGCGCCCTCGACAGCCGCCCTCCGAATGGCAGCCTCACCCTATACCAGAAGCATAAGCTAACTCGAAAATGCAGTCCCAGCAGCCCTATTCTCGTATTTTGTTCTAATCCCGCTTCCCGATATCTTTCGCCCCTGTTACTGCTGGATCTTCCTGATTCGGCCCACTCTCTAATTCGCGTCGCGCTTTTTCGTGTCTGACAAAGTCCCCCAAAATGGATTTCAGACATCTTCCCCCAAAGCACAACCCTCTGATGACAGAGGAGGTACCTGCCTGTATGAACATTGCCTATCTCTTGATTGGAATGAACGCGACTGCTGACTCCCATCCAAGTTACTGATCTGGTATCCCGCCGTAGACTCGGCCAGACTCAGCTGACCGCAAAAATGGTCGCTGCCAGTGCTGCAGGTGATGTGGACCCTTCGAGTCTCGGTGTCTTCGATTACGCGCATCTTCGAGCCCCTCTACCAAAGGGTATCCATTCGGGGATCTTCAAGTCGTCACCGAACTCGTACTTCCTTATGCGACGAAGCCAGGATGGCTACGTCTCTGCGACCGGCATGTTTAAGGCTACCTTCCCGTACGCCGAAGCCGCCGAAGAGGAGGCAGAGCGCAAGTTCATCAAGGCACTGCCCACTACGAGCGTGGAGGAAACTGCCGGGAATGTTTGGATTCCACCTGAGCAGGCTCTGGCGCTGGCAGATGAATACCGAATTGTCCCCTGGATCCGCGCCCTTCTCGATCCGACCGAGATCCAAGTGACAAACGCACCCGACAGTCCTCCCAAGAAGATTGCCGCGCCCCCGAAGTTCGAGCTAACACTCGCGTCCCAAACGCAGTTTGCTCCTCCTACTCCTTCATCACTCCCTCGAAGTACTCGTGGCCGCCGCTCTGCAAGCCCCTCCAAAAAGAGAGCGATCGCATCTCCTCGAAAACGGTCTGCGAAGATTGCTGCTGCCCAAACAAGCACCACTGAAGTGACTCCTGTTCCGGAGGAAGCTCAGCCACTTACAAATGGCGACAAGATGGAGGACCTGGCATCGACGGCTGCCACGGATGAAATCACTATCAAGTCAGTGGAGAAGGAACCCGCCGTTGTATTCGCGCCTGTGGATGAAGAGCCGAAGGTCCAAATCAAGGTCGGCCAAGAGGTTCAGTTCAAGGGTGGTGTCGAGACTACCAACACTACTGTTGACGTTGAACTTCCGACTGCGGGTGAGCCAAGCCCCGAGGAAGCGGCCCGCATGATTGAAGAAGCGACAAAGATGGTGCAGGCTGCTGCCGCCGAGACTGCTGCTGTATCTGACAAGGAGAACAAAAACAAGCGCAAAGCCGATGAAATTGCTGTGGACGATGAAGAGGACAAAGAAAACTCTGGTGACGTTGAACCGAGGGCGAAGAAGGTGAAGACAGAGACGGAACTTCGCAAGAGTCGGGTAAGAAACCGTGCCTTGATGGGTCTCAGTGCAACTCTGGCAGTCGGGTAAGTGATATTCCCTGGTGCAAACAGCTCATAGGGTGTTATACTAATCGCCCCTAGTGCATTAATTCCTTACGTTATGGGCGTATTCTAAGAGCACAACGCCGACTTATAATGGAGGACCCAAGTTCCAACATCTGGTTAAGCGCATGTTCTTTCCATGTGCCAATACACAGAAATTGTACGGCTTTTCTACCTTCGGTTTCTCGGCAGGTCTTGGGTGGAATGGAGAGTGTTCGGTCTCTGATTTGCTTTGATCTGATTTTTTGTTTGCACATACATACCCCCAGAATACTCGACTCGATAGTCGGTCGTGTCTTCATCACCTGTCCCCTGTTAAAACTACCCCACCTGGTGGCTCCTGTATACACCTCGACCTTTCACCTCCGAGCCCACGAAGGTCATATATATCCTCTCAGCAAGAGGATATGGGTGCTTCAAGAAGAAGAAAAATCAAACAATCTGCTCAACTTTCAGCTTTGTGCGCGTAACTTGAACACTACCTAGCTATGTAAATGATGCCGATCATCAAGCTGGCAAATGATATGAAGCATGGTTTGTAAGGAATGAGGGACGAGTTGACGAGGGGAAAACATGTTAATTTTCAAATCCTCATGTACGGCCGAGGATAAAAAAAACGGTGGCCGCGAGTCGCAATGCAATTGCACACAATTGAAATCAAGCATTCTGCGTGCTTTAGGAGATTCTGGCATGTTTCAATAGAGCTATCGAAGCAATACGCACGTAGGTATAGAAGTTGATGGTTAAAAATGCCCGAGAGTATTCTACTGCACAATACTCTATGTGGGCGAAGACGCGTTCAACTCAGGTCTGTCATATTTATACAGTTCGGCAACTGCTGGACCTGAAGATGAAACTATCAGCTCTTAAATGAGAACAAAGCAAATGATATTCGAAACCGTCTTTCGGTCTGATTACAACAGATACAACTAGACGGTAATTTACGCAACAGCATGGGGTCTTATTGAGTTGTTTGGATCGCAGCTTCTATTCTTTTCCACCTAGGAAACGATACACGACCGAGAAGTCCCGGCCCTTACATTCTCCCTTCTTCTCCGCCTCCTCATACACAGCGCGAGCCTTATCGCCTAATTTCAGTTCGGCGTTCGCTTCCTCCGCGGCTACGATGGCAAGCTTGAGGTCTTTCTTCATCAAGCTGATGCCAAAGCCGCCCGAGTAGTCACGGTTCGCTGGGGCACCATCTACGACGCCCTTGACGGGGTTGTTGATCTCGCTTGGCCAACACCTGCCCGTGCTAACGTTGATGATGTTGGCTAGGGTCTTCGGCTCAAGACCCCATCTGATGCCCAAATTCATGGCCTCGGCCGTGGCGATATTATTAATTGCCAGGAGGTAGTTGTTGGCCAGTTTGGCGCTCAGGCCGGTGCCCTGTACACCGGCATGCAATACGCGCTTACCCATGCGGAGCAGGATCGGTTCGATTTTGGGCACTAGTTCTGTCGGTGCACCGAGCATGAACGTCAAGGTGCCGGCAGCGGCGCCCACCACACCGCCGGACATGGGAGCATCGACGAACTGGCCCTGCTTTGCATCGGCGACCCATCTGGCTACTTCACGTGATGATGACGGGTCGATCGTCGAGCAGTCGATGTATATCCTCTCTTTTGGAGTCGAGTCCGGAGTCAGGATCTCGGAGTATACACCTTTTACGTGTGAGGGTTCAGGCAATACGGTAATTACTACATCCTAATGATTCCTTTCGTCAGCATAAGCGTTGCGCTAAAGCTCGCATCTGAAATGACATAATGGGTTTCTTCTTCTTCAGAGGATTGGCTTTATGTGTAGGATAATCACGGGAGAACCGGCGAACCGATCCCAACTTAGAATCATACAAAACATTCTCATCATAGAACGCAAGGGGCAGGAGAGAGAGAAAAAAGAAAGCAACATACAGCGTATTTTGCGGCATGGCTGACATTATCTGCCAGCTCAATAACGGCACCACCAGCTTGGGATGCACGCATTTCCTTGGCCAACCGGTTCATCGCGTCCTTGTTGATGTCAAATAGGGATACGGAATCGCTGGGTGGGAGCTTGGCCTGGAGGTTCTTGGCCATCTGGTAACCCTGGGAAAGCAATTGGGGTCAGTAAGGCTTGCTGTCTAGAGCTTCTTCGGACCATACATACCATCTGCCCAAGTCCGATGAAGCCATAGCGATCAAGACGTCTGGAAGAGGAGGAGAAAGCTCGCCGTGGGGCACGCAATGCACCACGGAGCGCGGTGTGAGATACCATCGTTGCCAACGATGACAATTGGCCTGCTGCTGAGCTGATTTGCTACCACCAAAACTCGCCAGTTAATTGCATTGTAGCTCCCGTAGCGGTCTGGAGGCAGTCGAGTTGTCGTGAGACTTGCAAAGTCGGGCTACCTGGTTCTGAAAGACCGAGTCGCGGGGTACACTTATCCGAGCGAGACCGCCAGCAAGCGGCCATTGCCGGCTCTAAGCTCGCCTCAGGCCATTCCCGTGACCTCTAAGCGGAGGATCAACAGGGCAAGGCTGCAAAGAGGCTTACCATTGCCACGTCTCAGGGATATTGTGAGTAGGTCTTACCCAGGTATCATTTCACCTTACAAGCATTCTTCTAACGCTCCCTGGATCTGCTCCAGATGAGGTAGGAAGGGTCGGTAAGGAATTGGTTTTTGCTTAGGCAAGAGCTTGTGATGAAAATGAAAAGTGCGGAATTTTTCTCATCGCTAATAGAATAAGGAGCTTGGACCACTGAGCAAAGCTGGGCGGTAGACAGAGGCAGTTTAGTGCTTGTGCTCCCTGTTGTAAGCCTGTTGTATGCCCTCTATCCCTTCCAGCTACTACCCAGGTAGAGATGGATTCTTCTCAACCCGATTTGGAAGCCCGTTGCTCATTCCTCATTACTGTCTCGCGCTTCGGAAGCGTCGATCCCTTAGCCTCCATCAGAAATTTCACAACAATGATAGAAACATAGGATACCGGCCCATGACCTAAAGTCATTCGGTGTTAGATGCCGGTATTTCCACTCATTATCAGAGCAGAAAAAAACATCCCGATTTCCTGGTCGAAGGATACACGAGAGCTCGCGCGTTTGTGGACAGTTTCATATGTTTCGTGATCCATTTGCGGATTGGTTCGGGTTTGTCGTAATACTTTAGCTTGTCAGTGCCGAGATATCTACCTGCAGTACTTGTATACCTAGATCAACCTAATCACCCCAAATGGTACCGTGAACATGGTTGGTACGACGCGCAGAGACGACCGGTAATTATTGCCCAGAGTATCATTCAAGTTTTGCCAAGCAGACTTGTCCGTGACCAAGTTCGGAAACCGATAGTAATAATAAATCAGCGCCATGCCACGAGCATGTCAAACAGTGGTGTGTGTGTGTCTCTCTCTCGATCCTTTTACCTCAATCTATCGATATGCCAAGGTCTTCGAATGCGCAATACAATAACATAGCAACACTTATTAGAAGAAATTAGATCTGAATATCTCACAGTGGCAAAGGGTTGGAACATGACAAATGACGGAGTGTAAGGGTGCGGATTTGCCATCAACATCGTGAACCCGCCAAAGCGGTAGCGAGGAAGCTCGCGCAAACTGCACACAGTAGCGTGCCGGATCGACGAGTCTCCGTTGCAAGTTGCAACTTGCGACTCCTCCACTCTGTCCCCTCCAACACATTTTGTTCATTGCGTTGACAAACAAAAGACAGAAGCTCGCGTATAGCTGACTTATCAAGGAAGTGTCTACCTAATCTACTACGTACTATGTAAGTACCCAAGGTCATTTATTCCCTAGAGTCATGGGTTCTGGGAGGCGTAACCGATCGGTTCTTCTACGCCCCCCGGCATTGAAGCGATCCGAAGGTGCAAAGTCCAAACCAGGACCACAACGTCGGCGGCCAAGCAGAACCAGCGGGTGTTAGCGCCCTCTCTATAATTACCTCTTCCGGAAGCCTTCTCGCCCATATGTGCATTCGAGCTCGGGCGCATAACCGGCATCCCATTCATCAGGGTGGAAACACGCTTTGATTTGAAGATGGCTCGATGCGCTACCTAGACCGTCGTCGAGTTCGGTTGCGTATCCGTATTCCTCATCCTTGCATCCATCCATCAGAACGCAAGATCTGGTACTCGCATATACAGAGTGGTCTGCGGATATGACAGATCGATAGTTCGCTAGCACGTTTCGTTTTGTTTCGCCCTGCTCGGCGGAGCGCTCGGCGGGAATCGTGCCCAAGGGCTCGGCCAAGGGGAAATGTGATGGATGATGCGAATATGTAGTCCTTAGTCCTTGCAACCCACGTTGCTGACAGGGTTACATCGTTCCAATGTTTCCATCCAGAACCGCCTTTCTTTTCTATCGCGGTCTCTTTGGTTGTTTCTGTGTAAGCTTATCTGTCGGCTTTCTTCTTTTCGTTTCGCATAGATCAGAGTAGTGCTCCGAGGATCTCTACAGTTTGCCTTCCGGATCTTCAAGTCGGACGCCACAGCCCGCGACCGAGTAATAGTTACAATACAATATATCACCGGTGCCAACTCACAAGCCGCCCGGTCTCGCTTCCTCTACCGTCCCGCGCCGCGTACCCAAATCCGTATTCTCGACTTGACTTCTTGTTTATCACACACTCACATAGCGGCCCGCGAAAGGTGCCTCGTGTGGAAACGATTTGATCACGATGTCGTCCGAGATCTGCACCGAGGTTTCGGCCTTTTGTCCCGTCGAGGCGACAGTACTGGGGTACTACCCAAATCTAGGAATCAACGCCTTCTTCGCCGCCGGCTTTGGACTGTGCATGATCGGCCTAGTCATCACTGGGATATGGAAACGGACTTGGGGTTACTCGAGCGCGCTGACGGCGGGATGTATACTTGAGTTTGCCGGTGAGTGATAGCCCAATCTTATAACATGGTTCAAATACCCAGTACTGGATCAAGATATCGATCACCGATGCCAATGAGAGCGCCTCAATGGAGTCGTGACCCGTCCAAACCCAAGGCGCAGGAGCAAAGACCTACAGACAAACCCCATTTACTAACATCACCATCACCATCAACAGGCTACCTCGCCCGCTGCTTCCTGCACAAGAACCCCTGGAACAGCAGCGCCTTCCAGACCCAGATCTGCGCCATCATCCTCGCGCCGACCCTCATCTGCATCAGCATCTACCTCACCCTGAAGCACATCACCCTGTCGCTCCGCCCGGACCTCTCGCGCGTCCGCCCGCGCCTCTACCCCGTCATCTTCGTCCCCGCCGACGTCTCCTGCCTCATCCTCCAGGCCATCGGCGGCAGCCTCGCCGCCAGCGCCAGCTACGACAACCAGGCCCTGCTCGAGGCCGGCGACCACGTCATCATCGCCGGCATCGCCCTTCAGAGCGTCGTGCTCATCGCCTTCGGCGCCATGTGCGCCGACTACTACGTCCGGGTGCGCGCGTGGCTCCGCGGCGCCGCCGGCGCGGAGCGCGCGGACGCGATGCGGGCGTGGAACGACCGCAAGCTGCGCATGTTCGTGTACGCCGTGACGGGCGCGTACGCGGGGATCTTGATCCGGTGTATCTACCGGTGCGTACCTAGTTTTCCTCTTTTTTTTTTTTTTTCCGCCCCAGACTTGTACTCGGGCGTTTTGCCGCCCCTTCCGTGGCAAAATCGGGGTTGAGAAGATCAAACCGGAGCGAGGAAAGCTGACGAGTTTATACAGTATCGCCGAAATGGCCAAGGGCTGGGGAAACCCCATCATGCAAGACGAGCCGTCGTTCATCGTGCTCGAGGGCTTGTAAGTCTTCGTTTCTCCTCCCCTTACTAAACTTTGTTTCCATTCAACCTCCTTACTAACCGGGGGAATAAAAAAACACAGCTGCGTCCTCATCCCCGTGATCCTCCTGACCGCTTTCCCGCCCGGCTTCCTCTTCCCCGCCATGGCGGAGCGGGAGCGACGGCGCTTCCACAGGAAGGGCCGGGCCAGTAACAAGAATGCCGTGGCGGATCCGGACCAGGACCAGGAGAAGCAGGGCGGGAAGAGCGGTGCGGAGGAGCCTATTGCGTCTTCTGGGGACGAAGGGCAGGGACGGACGACGGAGCTGCCGTGACGAGTTATGAGATGTATGATGTGAGATTCATGAAGGCATCTGTTTGGTGTGGAGTTTGGGGCGTGGATACCTACCTAGAGATACCTCCTAGATCGAAATGATATTTCTTACGCACTCGTTCTTAAAATACTGAAATTGGGATAAACGACAGGTGCAGACGTCAAGAACTGCAGAACCATAATACTGTTCGCAGGAGTCACATACCTGAGCGAATTGCATTCCATGTGAATCCCTCGGGCATCCAATGCACCATCTGTCACTAGAAAGCAAGCAACCCTGATGATCTAGCAATGCCGTATCTATTTATTCCCAGTATCCATGCATCCCATTCTATCATGCATTCATACCATGCGTTCTTACCCATCCAGGAAGCCCTCGAGCTCATCATTTTCATCTGCAGAAGCCTCTTCGCTCCCCTCTTCCCCGTCTTCTTCATCATCCTCTTCATCTGATTCCTCCTCCTCTTCCT
Organism: Xylariaceae sp. FL0016; assembly: GCA_022578815.1. NCBI lineage: Eukaryota > Fungi > Ascomycota > Sordariomycetes > Xylariales > Xylariaceae > Xylariaceae sp. FL0016. The sequence goes on from MU388756.1 coordinate 40,025, forward strand.
CTTCGCTTTCTTCCTCTTCCTCCTCAGACTCCTCCTCAGAGCCAACCTGCAGCGCCCGCGGCCTCGACGTCGGGACCGCAACATCTTCCTCGCCGAGCCAGTCGTCCAGACTCTTCGCGCCAACCCCCTCTGCGACCGCCGCTCCCGTTCCATTACTCCTAACCGGGCCGGCGTTCCCCAGCATCTCCGCCGCCGGCACGACTCTCTTCTCCCCGCCGTACTCGCTCTTCTCGCCCGCTACGTTCCGCAGCTGCGGGTCCGGCTCCCGCCCCTCTTCCACCCAGTCGGGCAGGGGCTCGTAGCCGCGTAGTCCGTGAACACCACCCCCGCCCGCCAGCACCAGCGCCGACGACCCGAGTCGGAACCCCTTGCGGGTTTCAGACGGGCTTGGCGCCTGTGGTGCCGGTTTGGGTGCGAGCAGCATCAGGGTGGCGAGCTGGGGGACGGCTAAAAGGGCCTTGTAGAGGCGGGTTCGGTCGCGAAGGTCGTAGGATGTGTCGTACCGGACAAGGAGAAGGACATAGTCCCAAAGTCGGGCGACTGGATGGTCACCAATAGGAGAAGGCGGAGGCTCGCCCTCTTCGGGTTGTGGCTTTTCGTTTTCTCGGTTTATGTGGTGGAGGTAGACTTTCGCAGCGAGTAGAACGATCTGCCGCTTCGCCACTTCAGATTCGTCGGCGAACTCTTTGAGAAGGATTCGAAGAACATCTGCTGCTATATTGTCCTCCCCGCCCAGACCAGAGAACTCGCCAACGAGCCATATGATAGTTGCCCTGGCGTGAGGATCAGTGGCCGAGTCTAGATTCTTTGCCAGCCGCACAACGGTGCCCGTATGTGTCTCGGGATCCTGTTGAATGAGGTGACGGATCACGGTAAGGGATTCCGCGGCAAGCGTTCCATCTAGACTCGTAATCTGCGATAATAGTAATCGCATGCAGCGCGACGAAGTGGTCGGGTCGCCTAGCGCGCAGCGACCAATGGCGCGCACCGCTTCGCGAACGAGTGATTTATTCGTCCCTCGCGAAAAGTGCTCGAGCTCATTGAGAATAAGGCTCTTCGTCTGTGGTGGGCTGTGGGGGAATATCAGAGTCAATACTTCTAACTTCAGCTCCCACACAGGAGCTGTGTCAGTAGCTCGAACGAGGAAATGAGAGGCATGCTTGACGAAGGGCGATGGATGTATTAGGCAAACGGAGACAATGTTGTAGAGGGCAACCTGTTCTATATCCTGTGCCCCTCGTAGTAGAGCAACCAAAGGACCGACCGCGGCTGTAGTGTATTCTGGCGTAGCAAGCTCAGCATAGCATCTTGCTACGGCAATGACAACTCCTGAGTTCCTGCTCTGCAATAGCGGTTTGATCCCATTGAGGAGTAGGACCAGGTCTGGGTCGAGGACAACCACCTGCTGGCCTTCTGTGGTAGCTTCTGTTGCCTCATCTCCATAGAAGTCCTGTAGGTCCTGGGACTTTTCTTGCGACTTGACGCTTCTCCACCGCCTTGGAAAACACTTCCTCGCGTATACAGACATCATTCTTAACATGGCTAGCTGACTCCATTCGTCCATGTCCACGATTTTCTTGATAAGACTTCTGTAGTGCTTATGGACGAGGTCTATTCGCTCGGGGCAAATTTCCATATAGGCACTGACGGCTGCGCCGGCGACGAAGTACTGCTTGTCGCCAAGGAGCGTCGTCAAGTACTCTAGCAGCTGGGGCAGTGTGCTCGGCTCCAATCTATAGCACTTGGGTATCGAGAGGGCGGCCGCTTTCCGTACATGGGGCGACATATCACCGACGCCTTTCTTGATGGCCAGCGAGACGATCTGACTTATGACCGGGACCCGAATGCCGGACATGGTCCGCAGAGCCAGGGCGCGCACTTGGGGGTTGGTATCGGATAGGGACTTCTGTATCGTGTTGATGGAGAGCAGGGCGAGGTCGGGCTCTTGTTCGGCATGGTGTATGAGGTATATGTACACTAATTTCTTGATCTCGAGGTTGGGTGATGCGACATTCTTGACGACATGGGAGAAGAAGGGTAGGGTTTTCTGCTGGCGGTACATCATCTGGCGCGGCCATGGTCAGTCAACTTGACGAGCTGTGAAGGGCGAGAAGAATCGTACAGATATGACACGGCGCAGACCGTCCAGCACCTCACGGTCATTTCGGCTGTCCACGAGCTTCTTCAGTTGGGCTGTCGGGAGTGCTCGCGCCGTGGGCTTGGTGGTTCGAGCTGCTTGGGCGGCATCGAGGGTGAGCTCTCGAGCTAGGAGATGCAGGTCAGCGCAAGGAGACTCTACGATGGTTCAGGCGAATCGCACCATTCTCCAGCAGGTTGGATATCCGCGAGATGGACTCCATGGTGTCCCAGGTCAAGCGCCGCCAGCTTGGGCGGGCTGTTAGGTTGATTGCGAGTAGGATGCTACAAAAGTGAGGACCTAATTCATAAACAAAACTGTGACGTCGGGGTAGTAGAACCGTACCTGAGCAGCCCTGACCAGTAGTATGGTATGGTATGGGGTTACTCAGTACATAACTATAAGGTCTGGTGGGGGGGCTTTGGGGCTCTTGCGCCTTGCGCCGGGGACCATGATCTGCGTGCGTGGGGTAGACTTTCTTTAAGCCCACCTGTCTCATGGACAAGCCTTACGGATATATTGAATGAAAGACCTCTCATCAACAGTCAAATGAGTCGGTGACTCATTCAATTCCACCTGAGATATATCCTCAAAATATGACTATTTATTGATAAGGATTCGACTTGCGTGCATGCAACACTCATGGCGATGCCTCTGTTCCTCTCACCGGCATTGCCATCTGAACTTCTCACTTACATCCTCCACCATCATACCCATCCCACGACCTTGATCATCTGCTCTTCGCGAGCCGATTTCCTTTCCTCTGTCACAGACGACATCCGTCATCAGACAGCAGAGAACGCAAACGCACCTGCCCAAGACGAGCCTGACCTAAACGACAACACACACACATCACAAAAGCCGCATCCCAAACACCCCCTGCTGTCCTCGCCCCTCTACCAAGTCGCAACATCACGGCACATACGCGTGGTCTACATACCCACCGTCACCCATCTTCGCGCCTACCTATCCATCTTTCCAGACAGCGCCAAAGTCCCGGCGCCTCCCCCTTCATCGACCGCCAGAAAGAAGCCCCCTCATATCTTTATATACGGCTTCCTGGACCTACACCACGACACCAGCGAATGGAGCGCGCAAGGCCTGGGTAACACGGCATCAGCATTCGTGGACCTGGCCCATCGCCTCTCGTGGCAAGCCGTCATCATCGAACCACGGACACGCAGCTCGGCAACACGCTTAGAAGACGTGCTTAGGGAGGCGGTTCCGATACTCAGCGGTGGTACCCGGCGGATGGGACCTGGTTTAGAACAAGGCACGTGGGCTGGGAGGACCGTAGAGGTAGGGAAGGTACTGAAGCGGTGGTTCTGCTTTCAGCGTGGATATTGGGATGATTCTTCCAATCAAGCATTAGACCAAGAAGAACCATGAGTGTGAATACCGTTGACCCTTATGCGCCATAGACCTCATAAAATGGTCCTGCTCCTAATTTGACCTGACCAATGCTTCATACCCTAACGCCTACACGGGTATCCTTGCTTTCGTGGACTCATTATTCATACACATGATGGAGCTCGAAGCAGCATCTAGATGGCCTGCTCCATTTCCGTGACATACAACTTGATGTGCGATTCCAGCTTCAGAAACTCGTCGTAAGCGGCGTGGACTTCATTCTCGATGTTCTCCTTTAGGTCGAGCATCTTTTCCGCTGTTAGCATTCACGTGTCGTGCAAGAAACTCGGCCTCTGGGGCGTGCATACCTTCTTCTCGGTCTGTTCAATGCGCACCCTTCGCTTCTCAATCTCATTACCCTTGGACGCACGCTCCTCCGTCAGCATCTTGTGCAGCGCCCGGAGCTCCTCCATCTTCTCCTTAGCCTCCTGCGCCTTCTCGCGACTCTGGTCGCGCAGTTTCTCCGTCCGCTCGTTCCACTTGCTCAGCTGCCGTTGCAGCAAGGCTTCCGTCCGCTCTACCTCGCGGACGTTGTTACCACGTTCTGACAGCGCGTCCCGTTGCTTCGCGTTTCTGAGATTCTCGTCCTCCTCCTTGGCGAGCTCCACGGATATTTCGTCGAGCAGCTTGATGCACGAAGCAACATCGGTCGAAACCACGCCGAACGAGTCCGTCGATGTCTGCAGGGCCCGAGCGCGTCGGTCGAGGGAATCGATATGGGCTTTGTCCGCATTGAGCGTGTTGTTCAGGTCCGTCAGACTCGTCTGCAGCCCCTGCGGGCTCTGCAGGGTGTACGGGCGCAGCTTGGCACTCTCCTGCTTGAGCATCATCTTCTCCGTCGTCTTCTGCTCCAGCCGCTGCGCCAGCTCCCCCTTCCTCGCCTTGGCGTCCTCCAGCCGCGCCGCCACCTTCTCCTGGTTCCGGCGCAGGTCCAGCAGCGTCTTCTTCAGTTCCTCGTTGCGCTCCGTCTTCTCGCGCACCTGCGCCTCCATGGCCTTGCGGTTGCGCCGCATCTCGTCGAGCCGGGCCTCGGCGTCCTGGTTCTCGCCGTACAGCGCCTCAATGCGGGCCTTGGTCTGCTCCGCCCGGTTGAAGTGCTCGTCGATGACGTTGGTCTGGCTCTCGCGGAAGCGCACAAAATTGATGAGGTAGCTGAAGATCTTGACGAGGCGCGGGTGGGTGGGCTTGTGGAGGTCCTGGAAGCTGAAGTCGGCGATGCCGCACTCGAGCAGCAGCTTGCGCAGCGAGACGTAGAAGCCCATGAGGTTGCGGGTGTCGGGCGGCACGATGTCGACGAAGTCGCCGCAGACGTCGGCGGCGGCGGCGCGCATGGCGGGCTCGACGGTCTCGCGGGTCGCGTTGAGCAGGAGCTCGGCGAACCACTCGAAGATCATCTGCACCTGCAGCGGGTTCGGCTTCTGCAGGTCGGCGACGCTGAAGGGGATGCCGATGTCTGTTATGCATCCGACGATCTCCTTGTCCGGCAGGCGCATGAAGGCGTCGGCTTCCTCTTCTTTCTTGCGCGAGCGCGACTGGGTTTGCCCCGGCGGTATTATCGACATTCGGGGGTTAAACGTCATGATGCCGGCTCTGTTGGGATTCTTGCTTCGCTGTGTACATTCGGCGAGGCGCGGGCAATGAGGTGTTGTCAGTTGATGACTGCTCTTTGCAATTTGATTGTATGGTTGAATTGAATGTTTTGGAGATTCGAATGCCTCCTTCCTGGTTGTCATGTGGATCAAGTAAACAATACGATCCCCCGCTTTGATTGGCGGATGATGTCTTATCGATAGAAGCACCACCCTTTTCGGCTTGACCGTGGATGCTATGTACTTCTTAATGTACACCTGGTTTCGATACCTGCAGTATGGCCATCAAGGTAGTGTATCTACAGCACTTATTAAGGTTGTAAGGGTCTTGTTTTCTAAGAGGCACTGCCCTATTATCTAGTGGCTTCTTCTTTCTGTACTTTTATGAGACTTCGATAACTTCTTGACCCCTCCTCCGGAAGACTGCAGGTGATGAATCTCATCCGTCGTTGGTAAAACTCAATAAGCCTTCATTCACATTTCAACCCACTCGTAAGCGCAACGAGCAGCGAGCCACATCTTCACATCTTGACACCTCAGGACCCTGAACTCACTGATCCTCTTGCGTTACATGTGGCTCAGATCCGGGGGTCCGATCTTACAACATCAAGGCTAGTGTTTCATTTTTCATAATGGGTTCATTACGATCCGGCTTTGGGGTATTCTGGACTTATAATTGTAAGTTGATATAGGTTGATGACGCAAATTTCTCCGAAGCAGTCTGGTTCTTCTTGCCTACCATTGGCCAATCCACTGAGATGGTGATATCCGTCGGTTGATGATTTGAAGGCGCCGTCATAACGCCAACGAATGGTCACCGCGAACGCATGACCCAGGGAATGCGCGAGCAACGACTTCGTTGCTCTGCACGGCATACTTTCATTTTATTTCAGCTTCCGTCTCTTGTACTGGAGATTGCTCATGAGCGGGAGCGTCTTGCTTTCATCTCAGTCGCTTCAGTGAGACCTATTGCCGCATGATTGGCGATATAAGTCTTTCAGGAATTTCCAAGCTACGCTAGATCCCAAGCTCGTCATTTAGCACAGATCTCTCTTGGCCAATGGAACCCCCGAAGCTCAATATCCGGGTCAGGGTCTGGTCCAGGGATTGAGGCTGGAGTTTCTCTTGTAAACCGTCACACGTTATTGCCACGGCTCATCACGGCTCTTCCTGCCTCAGTGGTCCCGTCTGAGTCCTGACGTCTTGCATGAAATACCCAATCATCGACAATACGCTATCTTCATGGCAGATAGCGACCAATGAGTTTCTCGTTTGCCCGCGGTCAGGTGTCTGTCCACTTCGATATTGAAATGACCATGTTGGCCCTGTGGCAGCTCTTGGCACGCTTCGTTGAGTGCATGTATCTCGCCCTTCCACCTATTGAGCTTCTCAGGGACCGTCCTCTTGCATGCAGCTGCCGGGGCTTCATGTCCGTGGCTACATGCCCTTCCTACGTGTCAGTCTCCAAAGCATTACTGCCGTTTCTACACCTGCAACTTCGAACAAGTAAGAGCGCCGGGAATCGCAGCTGGCACAGACAGATCCGGTATCTTTACTCGAATCTGGCCATGAGCCCGACAGCATGCATCATCGTGGCCAGGTCGAGTTGCGGTAGGTATCGTTTCACGTCACAAAACCTGCCCTACGACCCGGCTACGACAGGTAACAGCGGCGATCTATTACCTTTTCGTACTAAGGCGGTACTAAGTCTAGGGCGCCGCCGACAATGGAGCCCTGTGACGGCAGATTCTACGTAATGCGCCACAGCGTGGTTGAAAGCGCCCAGGCAAGACGATCGGTTACTGTTGAATCTTGAATCTGCATCCGTAAGCGACCTCGTGTGCTGTACAGTTTTAGCATGGAGAGGCAGATTGGTAAAAAATACCTCCTGGTAGATCGTATGCGACTGCAGCAAACACCGGCAGCTGTTGTCCTCAACGTTATCTCTCAAATGACTGCTGGCCAGGCTCACACAGCATTAGATACGGGCGTATGTGGTAATCCCATGCACAGTAATGTCATCCCTTATGCGGCCTGTAAAGTGACTTGGATGGCGGACCTGCGTTTCTATGCCGCGGAGACCCCATCCGCAAACATGCCCTTTACGCAGCTAGAGATATCAGGCCTAGCCTGCTGCAGAATAGCAAGACCCGTGTCCAAGCTGCACGTGTGCGTGAACTCGACCCTACTGCCATCAGATGATAGATTGACAAGTCATGACAAGCACCTCTGGCTCAGTCGCTTAAGTCATTCTCACGTCTATCGAGTCGTAGAGATGTTTTCCATCTGCCGAGTCGATTCAGGATGATTCAGGACTTCGTCACTACACTGCTAGCCACGCTCGCTCCCTTATTAGATACCTACCATGGGCGACCTAGCCAGCTCGCAGGAAAGACGAACGGTATCCTAGGAAAACTCTGCTGCCATCGCGAGAGTGACATGGCGTGTATGGAGCATGGAGATGAGATGGGTCCCAGGCCGGCCGCGCCGCTAAGGTAGTGCTTGTGAGTTGAGGTCTGGCAATTGGATGCCGCTCAAATGGCTCCCGCATCGCAGGCGATCGTGCACCGCGGTCCTCCTCCGCTCAGAGTCCGCCATTGAGTAGGTGCCTATGGGCAGCTACCGCTTCCCAATCTTCTGGGAACTTGGATACACGGCCGATCCTACTACACCTAGTCATATGTCGTAGTATCCTTCCACACTTAGTCGTACGTAGTAGCATCCTGCCGACGTACCAAGCGAGCGTCCTGTACCTGTGCAAAGGTATGATAACAAGGCCAGTCGGCGGCTTTCCCAGAAAGACCAGATAGAAAATCAAGCAGAGCTCAAACCGGCCTGACAAGCCGGAACGCTACCCAGCCCTGGCAAGATTGCGAAGCGAGACGCATGGGTCGGTCTTGCGATGGTGGCTTGAGAAATCGGTACCTTGCTTCTATCCCTTGTACGCTGACATCACTTTGGCAAGGCATCGTTGAGGGTTCTAGCGGGCGCCTAGAGGACGCACGTCGGCGAAATAGCGCTACCATCAGCTAACCACCGGCGCAAAACGCTGTTGGTATTGATAGTGACTTGGAAATACACCAAAACTATGTATTACAGGTCACGTACTGTATGTACATAGGAGCTTGGAAGGGGGTCGACGGGAGGAGGCAACCCGGGAGGTCGGCATAAAATCAATTACTCTACCTCTCAAGGGTACCATCACCAACGGAGAGGGACGATACCTAGGAGGTAGGTACATACTTCTGTAGTGGGATGTAGTGGGACGAGGTCTACCAATACTGGCTCTGCAGTATGATACTGATGTCCATTCCCATGAGCTTGCCTCTTATAAGGCTGCTTTGAAAGATGGAGAGGTTCTTGGAATGTCTTACAAGTACACCAGTTGATGATCACGCTGCGTCGTCCATTGGTGCCAGCTCTCCAGCAGCAGCACCAGCAGTGCGGGAGAACCTGAGCTGCAACACCACCATCCATCACGATTGCCAAGGTGGATAAGTCGGGTACCTTGCTTTACCTTCTTCGCATCCACAACCACATTAACCACATCGCCCAACGCGTGGTGGCTCATACTACAGAAGAGGCTATATAGCTGACATGCAAGTTCTGTTCTTAGAAGCCTGTCACTCTTGCACAACAGCTTGGCCGGCATGCATCCCGCATCCTGGATGTCTACCTTCTACCGCGCTGACATGCTAGGTACCTACCTTACTGTTTAGAGGCTGGCGGTTCGTCCCAGAAGCAATTGGCCTTGTATTGATCTCATGGTGTGAAACCAATCACTTTTCTTTGCTCCATTGCATTACATTTCACTAGACTGACTTTGACTTTTTGTGCATCTTGACTCTACCGTGGAAAAGACATTCATGGGCGTGGTATATAGCATAGGGAGAAGACGATGATGCCCAATGTCCTGCTCAGCCTGAAGGATGGCACAGTATGAAACATGCCTTATCTCAGCATAGTACACAGCAGTAATACAAGGCAAAAGGAGGCCGGACTAAAGGGTTACATGTCGTCCCTCCATGAAATATACCAGAGGAGAAGTACTCCCATAGCGGAGAGCGAAGAGGCAGAGAAAGAAGAGGGAGACAGAACTTGGAGCGGCGAGTCCCGTCGATCCGTCTGTCGTTCACTTAACGCCCCATGGAAGCCTCAAGGACCGTCCCAGGACCGGTCCCTAGCCCATCACTGACCAAGCCTGTCCCCCAGCTGGCCCCATTTCCAGTGGTAAAGGGCCCCAAACCAGAACGATCAGCAGGCCTCGACTCTTCAAGGGACCATGACAGCCACGCAAGGCAGGGCGAACCAGACTAGTGACCAATTCCAAGCCAGTGTCCAGTCGAGGGTCATCCAGTCCAATCGTAAACCAGAATCATGAATGCTACCTACTGTACTGTACGGGCATTGAATGTATACTGCTGCTAGGTTAGCAGGTTAGGTACGGTACGGTACTTGAGTTGCTGACAACCAGGGCCATTATTCTCTCTCTCAAGGAATCCTTTCCATTTATTCACATCCTCTCCCTGCCACACTATCCTGCACGCACTCAACGTCTTCTTCCTCCCCATTTTTTCTCTCGTCGACATACGATTACAGTACCTCCCACCTAATAACACTACTGTAATTGTTGCTGGCTTGCCTGCTTGCCCTGCTTGCATGCGCGCACGCTGGAAGGGCACCTCCACCCCACCGTTCGCCACCACCCAAGCAGGACTGGTATCCCCTACAATATCACAAATCCCGCCGGCAGACATGCAAGACACCAAGTCCAACGCCTCCTGAAACCCTTCTGTCATTCCAACACGTCTTCAGTCCGTCGCTTTTCTTTACTTTGTGAATCACAATCCGCGCCGACAGAGTCACAAGACGCAACTGCTATTACATTCAGTTAGTCTTTCTTGTCCTCTACACCAAGGCAAGACAAGACACTCTAATCTGTTCTGCGCGCCAATTAACAATTAACCTCCGATCACTGCAGTGCAACGGCAGCGACCATCTTCCACGCACCTTCCTTCGACACCTCACAACTAGATGCGCCAGAGGTGCACTTACCGACATCAACTTTCTGCCCCAATCTTGCCGGTCGCTACTCAGAACAAGACCGCCTGCCACCACTGGATCCCCTCAACAAAGCTAATCGAATGATTCTGCTCCTCTCGCACTCATGGCCCTAATCACCCTGCAAGCGTCCTCATCCAGTTCCAATCGATAGCGGCCCGACAAGTCAAGTGCAGTCATCCATTCTACGGCTCTTCCCTGCAATTGCGACCGTAGAAGATGGCGCTGTGGCCCTTCCGCCGCAAAGGGTCACGCCGACGCTCGCGCACGGCTCCTCAGATAGATTCCGCCGAATTTGACGGCCGTGGCCGAAGAGAAACAGACTCTGCTGTCACCACCGGCCGACCAGCTCCCACAAGGGGCAAGCGTGATGGCTCAAATAAACTGCAGCGACGGAATCGTGCCTACAGTTTCTCTCCAGGGCGTCGGGATACGTTGCGCATCGCTAGGGCACGGAAGGAATCGGTTCCACCTCTCCCAACAGGCCTGATCCTCGCTGCTACAGACGAAGCGTCTGAGGGCCAAGGAGGAGACCGGTCGTTCAGAGCGGACGACGACCTCGCAACCCGTGTGCCAACTCTCCATCACAATCAATCTCGTAACAAACGCAGAGGTCAACCGTTACCCCGGAAGAAGTCTAGCAAACGCCGGAAGGACGATCATGACCGCGAAGCCGAGATCAAGGCCATGAGCCAATTCATGCCAACACGCCCGGCTACTGACAGTTGGATAGCCAGCCGACCGTTGAACAGGGAGAGCAAACGATATCGAACCGGTCTCAATCGAAGCTGGGACAACGATCTCTCCGATGACATGTCGCTGCCTGTTGCCGAGTCTGTTCACTCCAGGATGTCGTCCGACTCAGAGGGTATTTCATGGAAAGTTTCCGCTCTCGATGCGTTGGCGCCCCGGCCAACGATTCGATGTGCTTCGAATCCTGTGTATGGAGCCGTTCCTAGCTCTGCTCACGGGCATTCGCAATCTTCGAAGCGGAGGACCTTGGAAAGAGGCACGATTGACGAAGCTACGCTCAAAGCTCATAAGAGAATTGACGACCTGGCCAATGACCTCGATGCCTCTGATCTCCGAGAACTGATGGAGAGAGACCATAGAAGACGAGAGAAAAAGAAAGAGAAAGATCGAGAGAGGGTGGAAAGAAGGTTGGCACGGAGGGCGGAGAAGCAGCGTGTAGCAGAAGCTGCTGCTGCTAGCAATGGTACCCCACCGCCACAAAACCTAGAAAGAGGTGTCTTGGGCCGTGAAATGGCCGAAGTAGAAGGCAATCGGACTTCCGCAGTTATTACTTCCTCGAGACGACGACCATCGAAGGAGTCGCCTCAAACAGATGAGCCGTCACGAGAAACTGATGATGATTCAGTAGCTCGCAAGAGGACGCCGTCTCCACTAGACGAATTCCACAGAACTGATAGCATCCAGATTGAGCGAGAACCACTCACGCCAGTAGAAGCTGTTGAGAGCAAACCTACAATTGGCACTGTTCCCGAGGAGTCACCTTCACCTTCTCGACGCTCTATCAGTCCTAAAATACTAAATTTCATCCGATCGAGGAAGTCGCGCTCGAATTCTCCGAAACAATCGGATAAAGCTCAGGTACACTCGCCATCTCCAGCAAGGATCCGACCTGAGGATGCTTCGTCAGTGAGTCGCACAAGCGATGGTAAATCCCCACGAGCCTGGAAATCATTCTTTAGATGGGGTAAGAGGCGGGGATCCGGTCCTTCGTCGTTCTCAAATACATCACGAGATTCGATGCTCGCCAGCCATCCTCCCCCTCCTGTGAACTACATTCCACCACGTCAGTTTAGCAGCTCGGGCGTGCCAAAGCGGACCATGTCTCGATTCCGTGAGGACTTGCCGGAACTACCAATTTCCCCTCCTGATTCGCGGGTAGCCTCACCCGAGGCAGAGCCCTTCCCTACTGAACCGCTTCCGATTATCCAAGACGATGTAGTCATGCGCTACGACTCACCATCTCCGGCTGCAGAACTTATGCGGGCAACGCCAAGTTCAATGCATCGTGATGAAGTTGAAGCTTCACCTGCGCCACAGTCTATGTCACTTGCTAGTATTGACTCAGAGGCATCTTGGCTGTCGGGTCGAGTGAGCCGCAAGCGAACTTCATCGGGCATACGCAATTCACTCCAGAACCCTCCGCGAGCAGTCTCGGCTTTGTCTAACGAATCCGAGGCCCGAGCCTCAGAACACACAGACGATGATCACATTGTCGATGACGAATATCTAAACAGTGTTGTCCCTCGTCATCCTCACCGCGACTCAACTGGTGAGGCGCGTCCCAGCAGTGATCAAGAAGAGGAAGTAGAGGCTCAGCCTAAGTGGGGTGCTGTTGGCCAGGTGCCTGTTATGCACCACCGAGAAACTATGAGGAGTCGTGAAGGGCTTTTACAGTCTTTCGATGATGACGACAAGGAGTTCGATGAGAAGGAGAGTGAGGATGATGAGGAACCGGAAAGCCCCGACAGTCCCGTCAAACCCCAGAGAGCAACTAGTGTCAATCTGGGTAAGGGCCATCTACGGAACTTCAGTGCTGGCAGTGCGAAACTGCTGGAAATCTCCCCTCGACCTTCTGGGGAGCGTCGGAGAAGTGCTTTGATGGAACGTCCAACACAGTGACCTCGCGACTTCGTTTCAACGGGATTGGCTAATGACTGATATTGTGAATCTGACAGTGCTTGAGAAGGTTGCTGGCTTGACATTCCTTGTCTTATTTCCTTAAGATGAAGAACTTGTGAGGCGCCCTGATGGCGACCTCCAAACGATCATTCCAGATTTCCTTACCTCTGAAGCACCGACCTTATTCACTCATTACCACCTTTCCTTTGATGTTACATCGACAAAACAAACAAAAAAGTTGAAAAGTCGAAAATTGAGGCCAGCCCTTTCATCAAGTACTGCCGGATTCACAACATCAGATTATCAGCTTACAGCCCATTAGAAACGCAGTGAGTACACTCAAGATGTCCACGATACTTCTCTTTAAACGCACCCTACCTTCTCGTCTCGAAGGCGTTTCAGCGCTGCATACACGCAATGCATGTACGTTACGACCTTTACGACTTCTCGAATTGCAATGTTGTATGCAGAGCGTTACGCTGAGGCATCACTTCCTACTTTTCTCGATATACAATGATACCAATGGTTTGGATTTCTGCGCGGCGGGTTCCTTTTCGATACCAATCTCTCTGCCGTGGCGCAGGGTATAAGACGCAGGTTTGACGTCTTAAAAGATATGGATGCTACCGTTTTGATTTCGACAATGATCTCGGCAATCCCTACCTTCTTCCAATTTCTGCAAGCTTGGCGTTTCGGCACGCGGATGCCGTGAGCTTTTCCATCTGCACAACACCTGGACTAGTGACGTTCGATACCCTTCTTCACGTCTCGGTCTTAGGGACCAGGGAGGCGTGGTTTGATTTCATGCGATGTGTTTTTACAATTTCAAATAGAGGTTCTCGGAGGCGGACGTGAATTCTATCATCTGCTTGTAGGTAGACTGGTGGAATTGGGCATTTGAGTTCTTTTCCCTGGGGCAAAGGCAGGCGAAGCAAAAACCGAGTGTTGGGGAATCTGAGGTGAACAAAAGTTACTGCCTACAAGAAAGCTGACTTCCCAATGCCCATGATCTGCATGCATGGCAAGCTTTTGGGGGGCTTTTCTCTCGCCTTTTCCCAACTTCTGTCTGCCTCCGTGCAGATCCGAGTCAGGTCATCGTCGACCTTGTTGTACGCTTAGCTAGGAGACATAGGCGTGCTTTCCGGAGCACACGGAAGAGATTTATTAAGTTCACCCTCTGTTCTCTTTTGGTGAATAATGTGAGTGATGTCTGTGAGCTGCTTTGACCAAGTTGAGATATCGTTCCTAAGTCCTCAACGCTGCGCTCATCCGTGTATTGCATGTATACAACCTGGGTTGTGCTCTGTAGGGGATGAGAGGTCTGTCTGCCCCTATCAACTCAGGAGCAGGCAAGCCAGGACTCCAAGACCACACACTCTGGGCTAATCTAAGTTGCCACTAAGCCCTGCAGTTGGTGGGAAGACAGGTTTAATCTAGAGTTTGAGATGGGGCTGACTCGCGTGGGTGGGGTGGGATGCGGACTATGTATGCGGTACGCTACTGCTAGTTGTCTCAGTCTGGGGCAGAAGAGATGGAGGATGCCTTGGATGCCTTGGCTGCGGTGGCAGATACATAGGATGGAGGTCGTGTAGGAGTGGGGGGGGCGGGGAAGATGGGATGGAAAGACCGGACGGCCCGGGTGAGAGGGTCTGGGGTGGGCACGGCGGGAATATGTTTGGGACGTGTGAGGGCAGGCGGGTGGGTGGTGGAAAGAGGGTTGGATCGGTTGCGAGTCATTGGGTGCAGATCCGGTTCGATCAGAAGGTTTATTTTTATTTAATATGTTTCGGGAGCGCGGAGCTTGGGGGTGATATTGGTACGTTGCGGTGAGAAGGGTGATCGTTTATTCGTGTGAGTTAACTGGCCTGCAAGCGAGTTTCACTCGTGTCAGTCATTCGGTAACTATCTTCCTGATCAAGCCTTGGGCATGTATCCGCGATCGATGGCTGCTTTTTCTTGATATACCAACTCGCGATGCTGTTATAGCTACTCCAACTAACAACATGCGAGTTGTATTTAAAACGAGATCCCGAGTTTAAAGCCTTGAGGCGTTGGTTTTCTATCAGCCTCCCATGACTTCGTACCTATCCGCCATTACGACGCTGAATCCTGCATCTCTTGCGTACATAATCTCTCCTGCCTCGCGCCGGTAATGGGCTCCACAACGCTGTGCAGCACACGGAGCCGAGAGGCTTGGGCGGACAACGCGGACGGTGTGTTGATTTCGCCGTAGGTACCGAGAAATGTGGTGTCTATCGTACATCGAAGCATCGCGCCTTCGTCGAGAAGAGACAGAAATCTCGGAAGGGAATCGTACCTGGGCACCGACGAGCATGGTGCTGATGCCTTGCTCAATGGGAACGCCGCAGGGGAAACTGGTAGTCTTTATGAGGTAAGAATCGCCTGGGTGTAGATAGGTCGAGTTAACGAAGATATAGTGTACGTGGACTATTGAGTACCTCCGGAATGGTGGAACGCAATATATTTACTACAAGTTTGACTGGAATCTTGGAGTCAAGCTTGTGAGCCACGGGGCAAAAAAAAAAAGTGCTCAACTGGGTAGAAATCGTGGAAAGAGAACATGAAGAAACGACGTACGATTGGGGTGATGGTCGTTTAGACGGATGCCGAATGATATATAATTCTGCTTTCACGGCCGTGAACGTGATGATGACGAGCTCTTGGCTCTGGTTGAAGTGGACAATCGAGGTCGCGATGAATAAGTAGCGAAGGCGACGCAAGTGAGAGACATGAGGAACTGCATTGTGATGTGAGAGTACGTGAGTACTCTGCACTCGAGACTGAATGAGGCTTGATGGTTGCGACAGAGGAAGTCAAGTATCCTAGGACGACGCTGATCTGGCGTAGACTTTGCACGTTGCTGGGAGGTAGGTAGGCAGGTACTGAGGCTGTGGTATGTATGCGAGGAGAGGAACGAGAAGGTGTTTGCATTTCCTCCGATCATGACGAGACTGACGGCTCATTGGGTGCATGGAAGATGAGTCCCGGATCGTCAATTTATACGATATTCAAGACATGCTCAACAGCGTGGTAGGGGAGATAGCACGGCCACTGATCGCTTCGGCCTCTAGATTATGAACTTTGAACAAGGTTATAACTGGTAGTATAACAATTCGTTCAGGTAGACCATCGGGACCGAAGGAATGGCCAGTATACATATGGATATGCGTAGTCACTCCTGCGTCATGAGTATATTTATATAACCTGCTGACACCATTTCGTGAGATCGCCAGCGGTCCCTTGGCTATTTCACTGTTGGACTTTACCCATATCATATAAAGGAAAGAGAGTACGAGCTTTTTCATCTTATATTATTTTCATTGGGATATTTCTCACTCATTTCGCACTTGTTCTCATCTGGAGGGCTGGGTTTAAGTAGTTCTACTCCGAGTGATATCGACTGGTTACGAAGGAGATGGACGACGGTTATGGCTAGAACAGGCGCCGTACGAATTTTACCAATACACGATGTGTGACTTTCATGATAGGTACTACAGTGAGGGTCCACTGAGACTTCACAGCACGCTTGTCGCTCTAGCTAAGTTCTCAGCGTAGACCTTGGCAACTCATCGTTATCACACTTTTGAAATCAATATTTCATCAACACATCAGCAGGATATCTGATACACGAAATGAACGTATCGCGTGTAATTAAAATCATCATTTGACCCTCACCCTCCAAAGTGTACAGGCTATGGGTGCTTGACAGGTAAACACAGAGTCAAGTATGCCGACTCACTCGCCAATTGTCGTCAATCCATGTTATCAAGTACAGCATAAGCATCGACAGAAGTCAGGCTCTTAATGAAACCGGATAAGTGAATGACCTCAGAGGCAACTGCAAATCAAAGCAATAGATGTGAACACTTTCCCCTAGGTAGTGTGTGGCTTTCCCCAGTGCGTGGCAATGAAACACGCCATCGTAGTGTCACGTACATGCGGAGGTAATTGTTTCACTCGGCAGCGACATGTCTGACGCAGCACCCGACGGGCTCGGTAGCGACGTCGTCAAGCATAGTAATTTCGTATGCGGATTTAGATATGGCTTCTAGGTAGTAATTACAGATGTTTGTTTTCTCATCTTCAATAACTCACCAGCTTAATAGAAAGACATGTAGAATTGCGTGATCATCGGCGCATAGGAAATGGTGACTCTTGGATGGCTGTGATGATAAGTGCCAAGGTGCCTTTATTAGGTAAAGTCCCGGCGATTCTCAGGAAGGTGTGTGGAATGTACATCAAATTCAATGACCATGTACTTAAGCTGGAGATGCTTCTGGACGACAATCTGAGATCATTCTCGAGTTTGGAATCATTCTTGCTTCTAAGTAAGTAGTTGCGACTTCCTAGGAAATCGGATAATAAGCCACGATTGATTAATAACGATCATGGATAAGGTACCTGAGGCGGCAGTCGGAGGGCCTGGTTGCGCCACAGCACGACGGCTAACGATCGCGTCATCGACAGTTGACAACGCGTCGGACGGGGTCCCTGACAAATCAAGCCGCAATCTCTCATTTTTTTTTTTTCCCGCGCAGCACTGCCTGCAGCAGGACGCCTTAGAAACCGCATGACAGATCTTGGTTGATGATTGATCCAGCTGCAGCACAAGTCTCTAGCCACTTCCATCGCTTGCTTACCTATATCTTGGATACCACTGTAACCACCTACCCATAGCTACCTGCATGACCACCCGACTCTAGCACCTGTCTCAAGTACCCGTCCTATTACGGCACCTATCTGGAAAGCTCTTGCCTTGTCGTATCTCTTGCCTACTGCCTCTTCCATTCCTCTAACCTAGATAAAACCCACTTCTGCCCCTCGGCTCGTCACCACCACTCCCGCTTTTCTTCATGTCAACAAACTTCTTCCTCCGCGCAACCCAGTCTGCACTTAGACGTCCTCTTATCAGGCCCGCCCAATTCACCACTACAACTCTTCGCCAATTCCACGCAACAAAGCCCAACATGGTCGTCCACAACATCCAGACGTACGTTTCGTATAATCCCCCCTCCTTGCTACAGAGCCGCAGCGCAGCGCAAGCCCCCGGGAAGCTACCCCGCTCCCGGCGGCGCAGCGACTGCATGACGGCATCATCCACAGATTACAGTACTGACCAAGCTCTATAGTAAGGAAGCCTTCACCCAGGCCATCAACGAGCAAAAAGCTATCGTGCTCGACTGCTTCGCTACCTGGTGTGGTCCCTGCAAGGCTATCGCTCCCCTCCTACTCAAGTACGTACAATAGTCGCCTCGACGCCTCTCGCCATTTCCAGATTCTTAATGATGACGTGCGCGCACGCATCACCCTCTTTCATCCTTGCTCAGCGGCCATATCCCATCAATTGCCAGCCGGCCCTTTATTGGAATGCAACTCACTAACACCGTCTCTTTTCATCGCGAACAGGCACTCCAACGACGAGAAGTACAAGGATGTCCACTTCGTCAAGATCGATGTCGACGAGCTGTCCGAGCTTAGCCAGGAGCTCGGTGTGACCGCCATGCCTAGCTTCATGCTCTTCAAGAATGGTGATCCCGTCCCTGTTGAGAAGGTCGTCGGCGCCAACCCCAAGGCCCTCGAGGCCATGCTGACCAAGGCGGTTGAGTTGTTATAAAGAACATCCGTACTTCAGTTCTGCGTGGACGGTGGCGACGGGAATTCGAATAGAGAAAAAATTTGCTTAAGCGTTCCCCTGGCTGTCATCGGGCATGTCTATGGTTTGACCGTCGGGGAGGAGCGAACATCTGAACCTGGCGCAGATATGTGAATCGCGCATAGACGAGATCTGCTTCTATCAAATAGTTTGAATGCAGCATTTCAATATACTGGAGTAACACTCGTGTGTGAGCATACTCCTACGCTACTATATCCTGGTTGAAGAATGGGACGTTCCTGAACTCCTATCTGTGCTTGGCCGTAGTCGTCGTTCGGGTACTCGTAGTAATCAGCCGACACAGTCTGCTGTATACTATGAGCGTGTCAGGCTCACTGACTCGACACATACATAGTAAGATGTTTTGAATGCAATGGTCTTCCTTCCGTTTCTGACCCTGTGCAACACACGACAACGAAAGGTTTCGCAGACTTATAATCAACAATTACTAACCGGCAGTCATCAATGTTCACTTCTTTATGGCAGTCATCATAGCTATCGAAAGCTTCGGTGATCCGAGATTCTGTCGGTAAGACGGACAAACCGATCGTGGCTTTTACGCCCATGTATCCGTGCATGAATGGTTGGCAACAACATCCAGAGATCTGTAATCGTTCTCACCCTGCTTGCCTCCAAAAACAAAAAGACGCTGTTGGGATTTGAGGAAAGCGGCGGCAGGTGACGTGTAGGTTTGCGGATCGTATCCAAAACTGTTGTGTCCTCGTCAGAGCCCGGAGGCAGGATCTGCTGCACCAAGGACTTGCGCATGAGTGAATCAAGTTGGAGAGGTGAACCGTCCGGGTACATGCGTCGTGTTGCGAGCGAGGTCGTCGCCGGAGGCGGGAACCGCACGGCTTCGAGTTGACGCCGCATGGTCTCGTGGCGTTATTCACCGCACTGGGAGTGAACGGGGAGGCGTAGTTCGTGTGGTACCGGTGAACATGACGCCTGCTGAAAAATGAAGAACGATATATGGTGAGGCTCGATAGCTGTCACCGATACTCCCAAGGCGTCTTGCTCCCGGTATCAGCTTTGTCCTTTGCCTTGATGTCGACTTCGGAGAGACACGGTGCGGCTGTCATTGAAGTCACGGATCATTCGTGAACTAGATCGTCGTAACGCACAGGGCCATTTCATTCAATCAGCTGCGCTGGAACGTTTCTCGGATATCTTGTGGATGCGTAACAGGTTTTGGCTGGGTACTGATGTGAACGGGTAGAGCAGTCCGAAGGCAGTCGTTACGGCGTACTGTGTCTGTCCATGGAGATCGAATCCGCTAACAGTTTCTTGAGACGTGTGTTACTCGAGTACTTCATAGTCAAATATAAGCATGCCTGCTTAACAATCACCTCTAACGGATCAACCGCTATGAATGCCTGGTGGACTTAATTGAGATGCTGGTGTTGTACACAGAATTCTCCCAGCGGATGAGCCTCTTCAGTTCTCTGTCGTTTTCGTCCCGCATCATCACCAAGATAGACAACTGCTTGGATCTCTTAGAGCCACTGCCACTGAAGCAGCCAAGGTGTGTGGTTCCGATGTACTCTGACTTGTGGTTCAGCAAATGATCCAAGACGAGCTTTGACGAGCCTCGTCATGGAGCCCCATAATGTATTCGTAAGCTCTCACTGGGTTTCTACTTGAGATTCACTTCAATATGCATATCCCACATCGAAAATCAAGCTTCTTCCACTTTTGCCCCAGGAAAACTCACTGCGTTGAAACTTACCCAGGCTATACTAACATTTGGTACTCACCCCGCTTGTCTCGCGCATCGATACACGCCTCCATGGGGTTGAAGCTTGATACTACTCAATCACCAGAACGAGAACAACGCAAAGCAGGAAACAGACTCGCCTAATTTGCTTGGGAAGTCGTCAGACCCGTAGGGAGAACTCGTAAGATGAATGAAATGGTTCAAGGTTGAATGTCACGGGATTGGTTGCACTCAACCAACAACTTACCTACTTTCTATGAAGTGGGCGGATTTTCTTCAACCTACGGCAAAGCCAGGAAAAGGCGGCAACGGCGGCAGGCGACCAGTGAATAGGGGCAAAAATTCCGAGAGCCCTTCTACATATCGCAATACCGCTGCGACCTCTTGGTCGATCAATCATCTGATCCTCGTCTTCCCTGTGCATATCGTGGAACCTCAGACCCTGACCAGATCTTGGCTATCAGTGTTGATGCGGACTGAGCGAGGTGATTCCACAAGTAGAACCACAGGGCTCCGAGTAGAATATTGAGCAATTTTCGCACGAGGCCGTCTAAGATTCATCTGGCTCTTTCTCTCGTGTCACGGGAGTACGGTGTGTTCAGGTGAATTCGGCAATGTTGAATCCGAGAAAATAGGTAGATAGCCTATCGCGATATGGCGCTCACGACATCTGACCCTCTCACGAGAAAGTGCCTTCTCTAGAACCACACTCTTCGTATATGCACGTCTTTAGTTCGTGCAGATGGCGCAGAAGCCATCTACTTGACGTATTCCCTCAATGCACCTTGCATTGCAGGATGAGAATGTAGGGGTGATATCGAGAGTAGCATTCCGGACTCAGACTGGAACGTAGTTGGGTCAGTTGTGCCGAAGTTGTACCTGCATCGATCGACAGCCGTCTGGGAGCGAGTATCGATTTTCCTCCTTCCCCAACACCGTAAGAAAGAATACTCTCGCATTAGCAGAGTACTCCCGTCACAAACGGCTAGCTGAAGATGCGAGAGGGGTGTTGGTGCGGTGCGCGCGCGTGGCCTCCCCGTTCTCTTGCATTCGGCTGTCGCAACTTCCGATCAACGCCGGGATTGAGAGGTTCATTAGCGGCGTGAGGTCCATCGAGGTCTGAGGACGGTCCGCTTGTCAGCACCTCAGACCCGACCATCCTGGAAGGAGGTTAGGCTGGCAGAGAGATCTTGGTGAGTGTGTAGATAGGTATGTACCGTGTGGCAATAGATTCTAAGGCACATACATATCTGAATGAAGCCGAAGGGATGTGGGCATCTAAAGCGGGAGTCCAAGCGGATGCTTCGTCCTACCATCCCGACGTAGTAGTGGCTGAGGCGCAGAAAGATGAGGGCCAAGCCTGGTGGTTCGATGGAGAGACCCAGTGGTCTGAGAGCGAGGCGGATACGCAATGTTCGCCTTCGAAATGAGCCGTCTGTGATTGGTCGATGTGCCATCACTACTGAGTATTCTGAGAGATGGCTCTGCGGGAGACAAGGCTCTCAATCCGATGCTAATCTACTGATCGCTTGAGCCTCCTGTGCCATCCTCGTATCTGTCCATGTGAAGGCCTGAATGTGGTGCCAAGAACACGTCACCAGATCCGGTCACACCAGTCAGTGGCTGCAGCTTGCTGTCCTTCATGTGTGATCCGAGTATTGGTGCAGATGAGATGCGACGGGCGCGTCTGACGTGGAAGCCTCGACAATAACAAAGTCCTGAACCTGCAGACACGAGCCACAGTGGCACGGCACAGCTGCTCTGGTGACTGACCACCTGCATCTTCTTTTGGGCAAGTCGCAATTGGCGAATCAATGAAAGAAGGAGCATACCAAGTGTGGTCGTACCTTCTCAGCAGTGGTAAGTAGCGATTCCCAGCACGCGCCTCTTTGCCACGTCTATCCCAGGAATCAGGTAACTATGTGCCGCTGCTGCTGCCCCTGCTGTACTCGGTGGAGGCATGCTGGGGAAAGCTATGTGAAGGATCAGCTCCCGTACTGTTTGCCCTGAAGAGCAGTAATTGTGTTGTTTCTTTTCTTGACCGTTTCATCAGTACAGAGAATGTTTCGACCAGCCTTCCTTGAGAACTGCAGCTGGGGTAGTCGGCGAGGACTCGGATTGGACGTGAAGGGGGAAGTTGGGGAAGCAGCCTCCGATCCTTGCCCAGATCGTCATCGCCGACGAGGGTCAGAGGAGGGCGTCGACTGGGTCTAAGCGCGCGCGGTTGGGATCTTCGTGGATTTTTAAGGAGCCTCAAAAGGCTCGGCAGGGGACGCCGGTCGGGGTACAGCAACACCCTGATGGGGTCGTCGTCGTAAGCCACCGTCCGTCCGCCGTGCAGTTTTTGCGTCTTGATACGTTACCTGGTTGTTTGGGACGACTTCTTTGGGTCAAGATGCGGTTGATCCACAACCACGTTCGTTCAGGTTACAGTGGACGAGGCCACCCACGGCGAGTCCACCATCAGGATCTGCTCCTACTGTGGTAGTGTTGCTACCATGGACCGTGATCCTGCCGACGCACTCTGCAGGTCGGGAATTAATATCGCTGCCAAGGGCTGGTAGGGCTTCTGCTACACTACATACCTACTATGTACATACTATGTCGCCCAAAATACACTCCTGCGTACAACTTTAGGTACCTGCATACATACTGCATGCAGTATGTAAGGTACATGGGTATGCACAAGGCTCTGTGTTGTCATTACCACAAGCTTGTCTCACTCATGATTGACTCGGCCAAGTTGAGACATCGGAGACGGCTTGACTCAGCTGGCATTTGTTTCCAGTCTTTAGTAGTATGGACCCGTTCGTCTGATGCTCTCAGTGGCAGGTGGGTGATTCCAGGTCTTTCAATGCGTTCTGGTTATGCATATTCACCGGAGATTAGGAAATTGTAGATGGATTTCGAGCATATGCAGACGTATATCAGGCCCCGCGAACTTGGACCATGTCCAAATTAAGGAGAGGCCATCGAAAGGAACATGCTCAGGGCACGTCCGCATGCGGCACCCTTCTGCATAGAGTTGTCCTGGCCCAGTGGAAAGTGGACTCTCATCAGCCTGACGAGCTTTGCTAGCTCGAAGGCTTGCCACGGTAGTTGCCCGAGCCAAGACCGGGCCAGGACGAGCCCAGGACGAGGCCGTGACCAGGATCGCAAAACGCAGTTTACGACCAGCGAAACATCGCGGCGCCATTTACAATTCCAATCACGTCTGCTCAGATCCCCGGACTACTACGCTTTGGGTGGCGCTCACCAGCTCCCCATCGTGACCTGAACCAGGTTTGGTCTGATCGCCTGCGACCTCATGGATCGTCACTGACAGCCGACCAGGGCGCCTCTGCCCACCGACGATTGTCACACAGACATGTTTCAATGCTTTCACTTACACGAGAAAGTGCAGAGAGCTCGATTATGGAGTTATCGTATTTGCCATCAACTCGGTCACTTTTGCGAGTGTTCCTGGAAACACCATCCGCGTATAAGTACTGAGGGCATCGCCGTCGAAACGAAGCCAAGATGGACAGCATCCTCATCTCATTCTCGAATCAACTCCCTCACTTCTACATATTCACATCTTGACTTCCGGGCTGGTGTCCCTTTCAAGCTTTACAGTCTTTTTCTCACTACAATCGCTTTACAAAATTTGCAACAGCCTCTCGCTATAGGATAGCTCCAACCTTGCCCTAAACGCTTCGATTCGTATACAGAAATCCATTACCTCTCACTCCAGTCATCATGCAGTTTACAAGTACATCGGCCTTCATCGCCACTCTGTTGGCAGCCAGCTCTGTTGCGGCACAGTCCTGCCCTACGGTCTGGAACGATGTCGCCACCGATATCGAGGCCGATTTTGATGGGTGCACGGATAGCGCTCGTGCTGCTATTCGAATGTC
Source organism: Xylariaceae sp. FL0016 (assembly GCA_022578815.1). Taxonomy (NCBI): domain Eukaryota; kingdom Fungi; phylum Ascomycota; class Sordariomycetes; order Xylariales; family Xylariaceae; species Xylariaceae sp. FL0016. The sequence continues at coordinate 64,161 of MU388756.1, forward strand.
TTTCCACGACTGCTTCCCCGGTACTTGTGATGGGTCACTCATCTTGGCTGGCGAGTGTACCGATCGTGGTGAGAATACCCAGATGATCGATGAATGCTCGACCTTGGGAGACAAGGCGACTTCATTCAACGTCAGCACCGCCGACATGATTCAGTTTGCTGCTGGTGAGTTATTGTGGTCTATATCCCTAGACGACTTTGATACTGACAGTATAATAGCCATGGGCGTCAAGGCATGCGCTGGGCCTACCATATCCTTCCTTGCCGGCCGAGTAGATTCTTCCACCGCCAACGCGGAAAACCAGATCCCTTCGCCCGCTGATAACGCCACCACCATCCTCGATGCTTTCACAGCGAAGGGCTTCGATGCTACTGAGCTTGTCGCGCTCATCGGTGCCCACAGCGCCGCCAAGGACTTGAACGGGAACTCTCTCGACTCTACTGTGACCGACATGGACACCACCTTCTTCACCGAAACGGCCGACGGCAGCATTGACGCCAGCTTGACCAGTGACAAGTTCCTAGCCAACTCTACCGAGACCTCTGAGATCTGGGAGTCTATGGAGTCGGGCTCTACCTGGGTGGATGCTTTTGGGCCTGCGTAAGTCGACACATGATTCTCAATCAGCTATGAATAATAGAGACTGACTTCATACACAGCATGGAGAAGCTGGCTCTCATGGGCAATGACGAAGCAAGCTTGACCGATTGCTCTAGCATCATCACTGATGCTTTTGCTTGAGCTCTTGCTTTCTCGCATTCATACTTAACTTCATTACGCTCCTTAATGACAGCCGACGACGCCATATAATAATGAAATGTTATGGGGACGGCGGCTCAACGTACATATTGAAGAAGAAAAGAGAACTGATTTGTAAATACGAAAGAGGACTGGGCCGAAGGCCCTCTATGTACTGATACCAACTGGGATTTCCTTCTAATGTGGCGAACACACCGCGCGGCGTCGCGGTCGGTCGGAAACTATATATCGCTGAATACTAAGTCGATCATTCACATCTTGCTTTTCTAATGAAGAGCCTCTCATCGGTTGACCGCTGCCTCGTTTGCTATGACTATCCGACCCTCACCTATCTCCAAGCTTATGATATTGCTATGACGCGATCTTCGCGCGCATAAAAACATTCGAAGGCGTCTCCCGCCCCCGAAACTTCTCGTCAACCTCATACACCACCTCCCCTTCCCCGAACCTCTCGAATCCGCATCGCGCGTAGACGTGGCGCCCCATGGCCGACGCCTCCGTCGTAGCCTCGGGCACCCCGCGGCGCCGCGCCTCCTCCAGCCCGAACCGCACCAGGGCCCCCGCGACGCCGCGCCTCTGGTACCGCGGGTCCGTGGCGCAGATGTCGAGCAGGAAGACGGTGGGGGGATCCTGCCGCGCGCGCGAGGCCACGTGCGCGATGCGCTGGCGCACGAGGGACGCGAAGAGCTGGCGCACCCAGCGGTCGTCGTCGCCGTCCTGGAGACCGGGTATGGGGCCCAGGTCGGGGCTGGGGGCGATGCCGCGGCCGGGAACGGCGGATGCCTGTTCCCAGATGGCGAAGCCGGCGGTGACGCGGTGGTGGGGGTCCTGGGGGGAGGGGGCGGGGAGGGTGGCTTTGAGGAAGAGGGTGTTGGGGTCGCCGCTGGGGTCGCGGGTGGTGGCGCGCCAGCGCTGGGCGAGGCGCTGGGCGCCGGCGGCGGCGCCGGAGGGGGTGTCCCAGGCGGGGTGGAGGCCGGTCCAGATGGCGTCGTGGATCTGGGTGCCGAAGGCGGCGGCGAGGATGGCGAAGGCGGGGGTGAGGTCCGCGGGGTCGGTGATGATCTCGACGAGGGGGGCTTCTTCTGGGTGTGAGGGTGTCATGGTGAGTGTGAGTGAGGTAGATACCGGGGTTGGTTCTGCGGAGGGGAGTTGGAACGGGGAATGAAGGTATGCGGAGGTTGGTGTTGTGCCGGCTCGTTGCGAAGGTGATGATGGTTGTGGGTCCCCGCGGCTTTCACGTTGAGTCACGGCGAGACAGGTCGGCCGGTAGTTACCGGTATAATCCGGCGATTTCGTGATGCCGGGGTTTTGTTGGTAGTCATCTAGTTAGTGAAAAGCTTGGCTTGTCTGTGAATGCTAATATAGTAGCGTAATTGGCACCGTGTTCCGTTTTCTCCGACTTGAATGGATTTGAGAACGTCGACGAAAGACCCTCCGTAAGTCTATGCTTATTCTGACAATTCGACGACGAGGGACAGGTCACCAGTCACCAATTTCAGGTACTCATGCGACTGATGGACTTGCTGTGCATGATGCACGAACCTTGGCTTTTGTAGGATTAGCGAGTCTTTTTAAAGTGTTGTCTATCAAGATGTACTGATAGAGCTGACATTGTCACAAGACTATTTACAATCCGGCTGCCTGCATTTCCAATTCGACATACTGGTCGACACTCATTGTGTCGTGGCCAAGGAGCCATCGCAAGACATTGGGGCTTCCCCGTAGACCTCTCCTGCGATAAAACGTAACCAGCTTCTCTGCTTTATCGCGGACAATGTCTGGTCGAGTTTCACCATCGACGACGGATTCGGAAGATCCGGAGCCATTTCCTGAAAACTGCACAGCTCCCTTGCAAACGTACCCCATGAGGTTGTTCACTGCTGTCTCAAATGACAGAACTTTCAGCTCTATATCCTTGCCAATGCGCCTCGAGATCGCCGCGACAACATCAGCGTCGCTGACAGGCATCGTCGACGCAAGGGGATACTGCGCAAAATAGTGCTTCTCCCGCTCCTCCAGCACCTTCGCGCCCGCCTCGCCAAGATCGCGCAGTGAAACGACGCTGTTCGCCATCAACGGATCCCACATCCGCTCCACCACCGGCCTCTCCGCCCCCGCCAGGGCCGCGATGGGATAGTGGTCCATGTAGTTGGTCGGCTGCAGCACGGTCCAGTTCAGCGGGCTCAGGAGCAGGCGCTCCTCGACGCGGCTCTTGAGGTCGTGCTGCGCCAGGGCCCGCAGCTGCGTCGCGAGCACGCTGCTGAGCACGAAGTGCGCGAAGACGTTGCCCGGCCGCTGCGACTCGAGCACGGCGGCGTCGATCACGTTGTAGCCCATCTCCTCCTCGCGCGTGTGGAACGACGGCCCGATGTGGTAGACGGACGTCGCGCCGCGCAGGAGGGAGCGGCAGGCGTCCAGGGACGTGATGTCGCAGATCTGGACCTCGGCCTTGGGGTATTGAGTCTGTAGCTTGGCGGCGGAATCTTTCGAGTGGGCGGCGAGACGGAGCTTGAAACGTTTCTTCTCGTGGAGAAGTGGGAGGAGAAACGAGCATTGGTTGCCGCTGGGGCAGATAATGGCTACAATCTCGCTCATTGTTGATGATATGCCGAATAGAAAAGTCAAGGTGCGTTCATCGAATAGAAAGCTCCTGTTTGACTAACTAGTTGTCTATCCAGAACTCACGTATACCGCCGTGTCTTGCTTCCTTTTAAATAATCGTGTTTGCTGCTTTGCTTTCGGATTTGGAAATATCAGCAGGCGTTGCGGCCGATACTGCTGCTGCCGGAGTTTGGCTCCATCCGGAATGTGACGGGGTTAGAGTGTCGTGAGACGGTGCCGCAAGAAGGTATGGTGACGCGAATGATGAGACGAATGAGGATATAAACATTCCGTTCCGTCAATCACGTATAGTAAACGCAGACTGCATTAGCGGGATCAGCACTTTTGATCGGAGCTAGACTTATATCCGCTTACACTGTCGAGGGCTGAAGGGCAAACTTCTCTATTGTTTTCAGCTCGCCACTATATTGCATCCCACAATCGTAAATCGATCCAATACATTACCGGTAAACCTGCCCCTGACATGCGGATCTCGTAAAAAGCCCCTCTCCCGTACCTCTTGTATTCAGAGGCCTCATGTAATGTGTGATCACGTCGCTCCTCATCTACTAAGACTTCCCCTGTTGACATCCATCTGGACTCCTTAGCTCTCGTACACGGGTGGTCCAGGAATCGTGTAGGACTTGAAGCTGTTGCCCCAGATGTCGATCTTAATGCCGGGATCGGTAGCGCTGTAAGCTCCAGGGAACTTAACTCCAGTCGGATTCGCGGAACCTCCGCCCGTAACCTTGATTTGCTGTTGAAGAGCCGGTCAGCCAGAGTCCAGGCCTTTGGGACGATAAGGACCAAGTAAGAACTCACATAACAGGTCATATAGAATTGAGCGCCATTCGCCTGACTCGCTGTGTGTAGCGCAATTGTCTCGGCTCGCAGGAGGTAGTCGCCAGGGGCAATGTCCGAAGGGACGGTGACCTGCTGTTTCCCACAACCCTTGTTGAGCTTGTCGTTGCCCCAGGTCTTGGTGGAGGCGTCGTAGCCGTCCTCAAAGATCTTGAACCACGAAGAAGAACCGTCCGCCGATGACGCGCTGTCGACCTTGCTCATGTAGACCATCACGGGGCCGAAGTGGTTGCCCCCAAGAGCCTCGTTCGAACAATCGCGCTGATTGGGTTGCTGGTGCATCTCTACGGTCACGGTGCCGCCAGCTGCACGGATAAATATCAGCCAAAGTCGTTATTGGTAGAGAAGGTAGGTTTCAACGAACCTTCAACGCTACATGTGCTCTTCGCTGCAGAAGAACCCTTGTTGCAACGCATATCCGTCGATGATACGTCGGTGACTGGGTTGTTATTGGCCTGACGGTATCGACCATTAGTACTGCAACGAAGACCATTGTTAACGAGAAGATAATACGCACTGGTAAGCGAGCACAAGTCGAAGCCTCATCTTTACCATCAACCCAAAGCTCTTGGAACGTGGCGTGGCCCGCGACCGAAGCCGCGAAGAGCGAAATAGCAAGGACGGTGACCTTCATCTTGCTTGTAAATTGGTAGGACCGAGGGTAGCGTGGGTGTTGGATGATTGGATGTTGTGCCTGAGGGTGGAGGAATTCAATCAGTTTGACAGAAAGGAGAGACTGCCTTTTGTACCTCTGGAAGCTATCCACCATGGTCAATTGAAGCATGCCGAACTTGCGAGCGGCTCGTCGGACCTTGGTTTCTTCATCTTCCGTACAACCGATCCATCGATCTATCGGCTACGATGTACTTTACCTGACTCCTCGCGTGCATCGTTCAATTTAGACACCCAAGCAGTTTCCAGGTAATGGACTGAGGAAAATTTGCTGTGCCTTAAGCGCTTCATTAACAGATGTTGCATATAACAGGATACGCGTTTAGCCAGAACTGGGCATCTACCCGAAACTACCATCTCCATGGCGATCCCCCATTTTATGGAAGCCTTCCCGTATTATAGGTGCGAGGGAGCCAATAAGCTTAGGATATGAGAAAGGAGCCTCAGTGCCGAAGAACACCCACAATCCCCGTTTGGGACCATTTGACTGATGCTGGTCAGGGTTTATATTAACGATCGTCATTATGCTTAGCACCATTGACGTGCTAGATGGAATGCAACCGACTTGCTTCCAGAAGTGCATCCACTACGACTTATACCCTGTGTGCAGCATGGGTTAGTTATATCGCAAAGCCTTTGTGAGATATACCAGTGTTGGGACATCTGCGCATGGCACAAACGACTGGCCAAACCAAGTGATGGTTATGGAGGCTAATCCAAAAGGGACTGAAAGCAATATTCACAATCAAAGCAATTACACACGAGTACCTTAGCACATTTTGGTATCCTAATCCTGTCTGGAAACCAGTGTCACAGTGCTATGGGCCAGGCTGACTGTTTACTTCAGCGCTTTTCCCGTAGGTAACTACCAAAACTTTCACAAAAGTGTGCACTCTCCAAATTGGAACCCTTGCTTCACATTCTTGTGTAAGACTTTGCCACTGATTTGTGGTATACACAAATCCAGTAGTCAGACTGAAAAGGCTAAGCTAAGAAGAATGAAAACCCACAATTCTCATGTTCCCAAAGCTGAGTCAGGGACTCAAGAGTTACTCACAGCAGTTAGACAGTGCAGACTATACATATCCATTGCGAGAGCCTGTCTCGATTTCCAAAGTCGCGACATCTCAGTGGCACCTTTAAGTACTATTTACCTTGCTGAAGTTAATGCTACCTAGCCTTCAACGAGGGAGGAGCAACTGACAAGAAAGGTACGCAATTAATCAATTGAATTTGAAACACTCACTTACCAAAAGACAACAAGCTTATTTCAGTTTTCCAGTCATGCCTCCCGGAATGCTTACTTATCTCTTATCTCATTGTGAGACTCGTGACTGCTGGCATCAAAGAGTCACGTGGAATTTTGAGCGTCAACCGTTGCTCTTCGACGTACGTTCCTTACATGTCGACACAATTAATTCTACTGTACTTATCTAGGATGTTTTTGATTGTGAATACACTGCACAATTAAAGTGCATTTTCGAGCTCTTTCTTGCTTATCTGAATGTTTTGGACGTTCTTGCTATAGTTATGCTAGAAATTTGGACAACAGGTCCAACCCGGTGTCACGTCTGAGGTCCGCAGCACTCTGAACCGCTACACCAGACGGGTTAACTATAGCAACCACCCAAAAGGTATCGGATACAATAGCCGGCAACTGCTGCATCTATCAGAATAGATACGGGATCGCACCCCGTACAAGGCGTCACATCACATGTGGTGCAGCCAGACACAGCTGTAACTGCCAGTCACCATGTGACACCCGGCGAGCAATTAGGCCCACGTGACCTGACTCACTACAAAGGGTCGCTCAAGACTCACGGGACTGTACACCTCTATGATAATATCAATACGTTCCCAAGAGACAGAAACATGAGGATTTTACGGGAGCCAATGCTATCTTCAACCAGGGATATAACATACGGAGATGCACAAAGACTCCTCGTTATAGTTATCGAGGCCGGAAAGCAGAGCTGTGATACGGCCCTTTGGGAAGTGCAAATTGTACTTATGGTAGATTGAAACTCTCAGCCTGTTGCCGCAGGCATTGCTTGACAATCTACGACTGCCTGACCTTACCTGCACCTCTGGCTTACTGTTACGTCAGCAACTATGTACATAGGTAGCTCTTCCCTAGTGCTAGCCCACACCCTCTTCTTTCCAGCTTCATCCACAGACAGACAAAGACACACATTGATCACAGACTTGACCCATCAGACAGACCCCTGATTGTTGCTTAAGTCTTTGATTTGTGTCCATCCTGTCTCGGACCACCACACTTACTGGATACCACAACCCATACCGGAAACGAGCAAGAGCTCCGGTTTACGCTTGCTAAGCATGTAATCTTATAGATAATATTATCGGAACCCGGATCGAAAAGTTCTTTTTCAAACCCCATGACTATCTTTGTAATTGATTCTTTCCGACTTGTTACACAATCAACCCATCACAAGGAAACAATCAATGGGTGAGACGATTTGCCAATGGTTCAGGAACCCCGGCAGGAGAGGTAGTCAAGGATTGCAGTAACGTGGAGAAGCAACCTAGACGCTTGTCCTCAGCAAGCAAAACCCAAATGTGGATCGGCGGCAGGATGAAAAGCGATGTTACCTTCCGTCTTCTCAAGGGGTCAATGGGAAATGGAAGGCAGCGCATCTGCCTGGATGTTTTGTGTTTCCCCCTTCATTACTGCAAGACATGATTCAATTGCCCACTGAAATTTCTACAACAAATGTTAAGGGATGGAGGCTCCTAGCACAAATTTCTTACATCCCCCAACTACAAATAGGTCGGCCAGTCCTTATCATCACATATTATAACACAGTCTTATCCCTGGCCACATCCCACCCCGTTTGCCCTTTCCAGAGAGTTCTTTCACGAAGCACAATATGTACTACAATTAAATATTTCATCAGGCTACCGAGATTTTCTTGACATGTAATTCACCTGCAAAATGTAAGTCGGCTACAGGTAAGAACTATGTCGATTACAGTCATTCAATAGCATGAGATCTATCTAGTTGTTTTAGCACGAACAGTGGCCATAGGAATCAGACTTTTAATAACCACTGGCAGGTGCTGCCGACCCTAGGCCAGGTACAGATTGTCTGGAACATGATTCTGCTGCGGCAGGCTAACCATGTTGCAAGCAAATGTGGTCTCTGTGACCAATGTACCACATGGCTGGGGTACTTACTGGCAAACTGGCTGCTTGTTGGTTGGAACTCTGGGGGTTATTTTAGTAGGCATTAAATACTAAATATGAGGTGCTAGGTGCCCCTAACTAGTTGGATAACTAAGAAAGACCAGAGATCAATCCATAACTACTCTACCTACTACCTAGCTGTTGCCATAGTTATTGTGAATTTCTTTCACTTTGTTACCCAATCCCGTAACACAATGTTTCTCCCGCATTTTGTTCATGTTCGATCACCATGGTAAAATGTTTCGACTGAATGCCGAACTGGGTAAAGTCCTCCAAGCCGTCAGCAGTTTGAGCAACGGCAATTCCATCCGGCTCTACAATAGGCTGGTTGATGGCATTCTGGATCACTGTAACCAATACAGCGAGTTGGTAGAACGGTGTTGTACCTTCCAACATATTTACCAAAACAGAGAAACTATCACTGTCTTTAGAGACAGGGCACTTTTATGACCTAATGGTGCAGTGCCATCGAGACAACCCTAACTATTGTAGCAGCTGTGTCACACGGCTGGGCTACAGGCGACCTGGCTACTACTTAGTTGAACCCTTAGGGTTTTTTTTATTATTAATCAGGGATTGCTAGATAACCATAACTAAGGTACTCAAAGCCCCCAGATAGTTAAGGAAGGCCAGTGATCAATAGATGATAATCCTAACCGCTACCTAGCTGTTGTCCTATCGTAACTCCCCTTTCACTCTGCCCCTCCAGCCCCTGACAAGCTGCCTGCAGCAAACATGGTAAATTACACCAAGCGGCCCATTTGGACTACTCTCCCAAGATCCAGAACTTCCTGATCGCAACTAGAACAAGTAATCATCCATATGTGCGGACGTACAGGACCTTTCAAAGGTTCGACCTGTTACCGCTATGGAATCAATCTCACAAGCGAAGGCTGGACCGAGCTGTCATGATATGTAAATTCACAGTTGAAGGCCCCATAACTACCCCCGACCTTAGATGGAGATTTCGCACACTACAACAATGGTCATTTACCGCCCTAAGCATGGTACCCGACATCAGAGAGACCAGGATGTCCTGATAGTAACCAACCGAAGTGCCTAAGTATCCATATGTATGGATGGAAGGAATTGCCCCAAGGTTTGATCCATTACAGCTATAACTGGGAGCAATCTCACAAGCGAAGGCACGATCGAGCATTGCTGACAACTGCCATGATGTGTGTACAGGAGGATCCCGTGGCCCAAGCCTCACAAACAGGCCTCCTACTCCACGACAGTAGTCATTCACACTCTTCCACAAGACTTCCGACAACAACCTCTTGTTCTGTAATTCGTACCTTTGATGGCACTATTCGGCCAACGATAATACCATTTCCATGACGACAGGTTCCACCAAATGGAGTCCTGAGTTTCAAGCACAGCTTAAGATACCGAAGGGAAACCCGCCTTTGTTTGCCCTTGAACTACTTCTGTCCAAAGGCAACCACAAGCTAACATGTAGTAGTGCACCTCGGAAACACAAAGAACAAAGGTTAAGTCTGGAGTTGCGAATCGTCGAAAGTAGATGGGACTAACAAAGATACCTACACAGGCAAGCCATTCCACGAAACGAATCAGGCCCGTCCCAACTTGCAATCAACGAGACTTCAGAGCGAAGCTATTCTTATCGAGGAACATACAGCTACTGTCCGCGATAAATAAAGACTGCGAATACCTCGAGCTGCTCACGACTTTCAAGAATGGCGTCACATTTCCTTCACGATTGCACTTGGGTTCCGCCCCCTATTAAGGGCGAAGACAAGTCAAACTAGCTACGCCATGGTGAGCTCGAAGCCACACAATAAGTTACGAGAGTGCTGAATAGCCAGGAAATGTTTACCTCATTCGGTGGCAAGCCAGAAAGGCTTTATATGCTGCTAAATATAGCCCTTGCCTGGAGCTCAAAGGAGGCCAGAGTTGTTTAGCATTTGCACAAACATGAGAGTGTTTTCGAGTGCAAGAAAAAAACCTTATGGCTAGCACAACAAAATGGCAGCTAGCGTCTCCTTTTTGTTGCAGCTGCGGCTTTCGTCCGGTGTTATGACGGAATCCGAGACATGTTGGAGCTGGCAGCAACATCGGTGTCTCTGGAAGGCTATCGGAATCCATGACCGGTGAGTCTAGCATGTATGATATCTGGCGATTGCTTGTTACTGTGGTTCTGATCATGAAAACACTGGGGTCTTGACTGCTAACGGATTGAAGGCAGACTAAGAATCGTCAGTACGCATGTGTGTATCTCCACAGCTTTGTCTGTGATCAGACGACCATTTCATCTCTTCACATGGCTTGGAGAGAAATACATGGGACGGTGGTCATGCGTACTTGCTTGTCACTGGTGCCTTCTACAAGGGGCAAAGGTGCCTGTGAGTATTCATAGGAGCCCGAGTGCAAAGCCCTAATCTTAGTGCATGGCCTACTAGCTCATATGAACTGATGAACAGGAGGCAGTGGCTTTGACAGGTGTCAGAATTGTTGTTGGGAGTCTTGATTTACATAACAGTCTGTGTGTCGATGCAAGCCTGCAGATCTCTGTGTAAGTGAGATTTGGTGTTGTCGAAAGGGGTGACGCTCGACATGTCCCTCCCCATCACCAAACCGCCCGACAACCTCTCCTGCAAAAGAAAAGCAAGAACTATTTTTCTTGAGCGTAACTGCTGATCAGAAAGGGCTAGGGCTACTGCATTATTATTCTTTTTGGGAAGGGCCAAAACACACCTCGGCGTTTTCTTCCTTCCTTGCAACCACCTCATTTGCTCTCCAGCCAGACCACACACATTTTCTTCCATGTCCACTCCCACCCTCAGCTTTACCATCACCACGGTAGATTCGATATCTTTTCACTACACACCAACAAGCAAACCAGAATAACGTCCCTCACCTCCTTCACTACTTTCAACATGTCCAACTCCAACACTAACGGCCATGTTAATGGCAACGCCCCTCCCGCTCCTCCCGCTCCTCCCGCCCCTCCCGCTCCTCCCGCTCGCGTTCCTGGCCTCTTCCATGACCTGGTTGAGGTTCGCGAGACCGCCACCATGGGCTTGGGCCTCTTCGCCAAGCAAGAGATCTCTCGAGGCACTGTCTTCTCTTTCGATACCGCCATGCTTGTTATCGTCAAGGACCAGCAGCAAGAAGAAGTGAACATGGAAGACCTGTACATCTTCATTTCCAAGGTCTTGGATGCTTCGGACGCCGACCTCGCCCAGCTCGACGCCCTTAGCATGTCTGACACTCTCGCAATCCAGCGAGAAGATGTCCTTCGACGTAAGTACAGTATCGTCACCTCAAGCCTGTTCCCGAAACCCAGTGATCTTTTAACTATCTCTTCCGTTTTGATATATATTGTCCCCAGCACTACAAATCATGGCTGGACATTTACTAATAGACTACTCATACATAGTCCTGAGAGAAGAGTTCCACATCAACGCCAATGATGGTGATGAGCTGGTCGACCAGATTGCGGTTCGCTGGATGAAGCATCAGACGAACTCCGTCATTATTCAGACGGGCACGGGCCGTGGCCATGGCGTCTATCCCAACTTCAGGTACGTTTCCGAAAGACGTTCCTAGATATTTCAGGAAGCCCTACCCATTTCATCCCAACATCTCGAGTCCATTTCTCCCCTTTCCGTCCCATAATCGGAGAGGCTTTCCACTTCCATCCAGTGTTCAAAAGCTCCTATGCATCTCAGATCAGTCTCGGAGACCTTCCAACTTCCATCCTGTTTTCAGGAGATTGTGTCAACTTCTGTCTTCGCACTCCTCCATAGCTATACCCCTTTCATCCCAACTTCGACTACTCCTTCTCAAATCATCTATTTCTCGGATGGCCCCGATATTGCACTGTACCACCAAGTATCTCAAACTATACACGAAGAGTACCACTAACATTGGTCTTTTAACTAATAGCCGTATCAATCACTCGTGTATTCCCAATGCCGCCACCGCCACCGATCATGGCCAGGGTCTGCTGGCGGTCTACACGACCCACGATGTTCTGGCTGGTGAACAGCTCTTCGTCAACTACGGTCCGGGCTTCTTTGCTCCTGCCGAGGTCCGCCGAAGCCGTTACCTTTGGTACGGTTTCTTTTGCAGCTGTGCCGGCTGTATCAACCACGACCTCGACCGAGTTCGTCAGCAACTTCCTCTGGCCTTTCAGAACATGGCCGCGTGCCTCAACACCGGCAACCCTCAGGGCGCCACTCTCCATGCCCAGCGCATGGAGACATTGATGGTTGATACTGGACTCCTTGGTCCACAGATTCTATACGTGTAAGCTTTAGCACGTTGACCCAAAGAAAGCGAGTTCTGACTTCTGTAGCTACGATGGCATCCGAGATGCCTTTGCCCATGCCCACTACGCCCACGAGGCCATGGGTTGGGAGATGGCCAAGGCTTCTGTCGTGGAAGATCTCCTTTCAAAATGGTCTCACTACGGGATTTTCGAGATCTGAGCCGCGTTGTGGAGGACCTTCGTTCTTGCGTCGAACGAATGACTACCCGTGTCGTTGGGAAAATTCAAAAATGGAGTTTATGGTATTTAGTTTCTGGTTTCTACACTGATATGTGTCCGCGTCTTCGGGCAGATCAGTAGTTCTTATAGAGTAAGGCGCGCTGTTCGCGCGACCCGAAATGACTACAAATACATCAGGGGAGTACAATAAAATCACTGGTTCTCAATTCGTAGAGCTTCATACATGACATATAGTCTCTCAGTGACCTTATTCTCGAGAATCATACCTATGCGACCAGATGCTGACTCAACTTCTTTGCTAGCCCCTTCACGCAGGTCTCTCTCCACGATATCAGCTTCTAGACATATCTCTACGATGTCTCCGGCTCCTCTGCGGCTCCACGCCCTGACTTGTTGGTCCCCTCGGGCATCCTCGGCATCGTAGGAATTGGAAAGAGACACCGTCTCGTAGGATTGATACACCCGCCCGACGCCGGCACGACGAGCTTACGCGACTGACCCCAGCTTGCCCCAGGTTCTTGGCGGTGCTTCCTCGGTGCTTTTCCCTGCAAGCGTCAGCGACTATCCCGTCTACCACTGGCTACAGCATGCTTCTTTCCCGTTCGGGCCTGTATTCCAGCGTCGCCATCGTGTTTATAAAGGCTGCCATGCTTGGTGCACTTCCCGCCGGGCGAAGTCCTGTTCCAGCAACTTCGCCCAGACAAGATTTGATACTCCATCACTCACAAGATGTTCGGATCATACGCAAGTACTTGTGTAAGTCGTGTGCCCGCCGCGGCATGTGTCTGACCTCTGGGGCTAACGTGATATAGTGTTTGCAGGTAGCGAATGCACTCGAAGGGAAGGTGTTCACCGTGGGCGATGCTGCCTACAATGCCACGGAGACATCGTATTGGTCTACCCAAGAAGCTTCCCTGGTGCCTGCCTGCGTAGTGCTACCTCAGACCTCGGAAGACGTTGCACGCTTCATATCCGTTGTTTCCAGGATATCGAACTGCAATTTTGCGATCAAGTCTCAGGGACACGCACCCGCGGCTGGGATGGCCAACGTCAACGGGGGTGTCACGGTGGACTTGTCCTGGCTGAACGCCACCATCGTCAGCGACGACCACTCAGTCGCTAGCGCCGGTGCTGGCTCGGCATGCCTCGACGTCTATCGTGCGCTCGATCCTTACCATAAGACCGTTGCAGGAGGCCGCAACGGCGCGGTCGGCGTTGGAGGACTGACGCTAGGCGGAGGCATTTCGTATTACTCGCCTCAAGCTGGCTGGTCTTGCGACACGGTCGCAAACTTCGAGGTACCTCATCGTGTCAAGACCACTCATTAAGCTCTACCTACGTCCACTGACATCCCGAATAGGTCGTACTGCCATCCTCGGAAATCGTGAATGCAAACGCGACCTCGCACCCCGATCTCTTCCGTGCACTGAAGGGCGGCGGGAACAACTTTGGCGTCGTCACCCGGATGGACTTCAACACGCTGGACACAGTGCCAGTGCGCGGCGGACACCTCTTCCAAAGCTCCGACTACATCGAACGGGTCCTGACGGCATTCGCTGCTATCGCGTCCGCCGACAACTACGACGTGCACGCGTCCATCACCAACAGCTACGTCTTCAACGTCACTACGGGAGACTGGACGGTCGTGAGCGTACCAGTATACACGCTCCCCGACCTCGATCCTCCGGTCTACCGGGACCTGTTCTCCATACCGAACATCACAGCCGAGAGCTCTGCCGTCATCGAGAACATCAGTACACTGGCAGCCGAAGCCGCGTACCCCCAGAGGTAGGTACGCCTACGAGCTTGTTACCTAGCCACCAACACACTGACGTCCCTTAGGTACGAGGCCTTCTTCACCAGCACGTACGCCGCCTCCGCCCCCGCCCTCCTCGCCGTCTTCGACGCCGCCAACCAGACGCTCCAGACCGCCCCATCACCTCAAGACGTCAACTGGTCCCTCACCTTCGAGCCGCTCCCCACCGTCCTCACGCAGTGCGGCCAAGGGGCCAACGTTCTGGGCGTCTCGTCCGCCGACGGCAACGCGGTGATCCTGCTCGTCTCTGTCGCGTGTACCGAGGTGGACTCGTCGGGCTTCATTCATACGACGGCCCCGAGACTTGTCCGGGCCATGGACGAGGCGGCGGACGCGCTGGGCGGTCTGCACCGGTTCCGGTACCTGAACTATGCTAATCCGAGCCAAGACCCCATTGGGAGCTATGGCGAGGAGAATCTGGAGTTCCTGAGGAATGTGAGCGCCAGGTATGATCCGGAGGGCATGTTCCGGAGACAAGTGCCGGGCGGCTTCAAGCTCACTTGAGCCCTTGTGTAGAGGTGTCGGTAGTGATGGGGTGTCGGCTCAGTCTAGTACACATATTGCTTTGCCTATATACTTATGGTACCTTCTATTTGTGTCCCCGAAGGACCGGGCAGGCTGGTGTGGTATATGAAGGCGCGGAAAGGCCGACATCACTCAGTAGTCGTGGAAGGTATGCTGGGTTGATTGGTTCTCGCATGTGTGCCGTTTGGTTGTCGCGAGCACGAAGCGAGTAGCCCAAGCGAAAGACATGACGCCGAAGAGCAAGCCAAGAACCGCAACGGTACAGCGGAGTGCATATATAGAAGATATGATGATCATCCGCTGTCCTCTGTCGAAAGATGTGTATGAATCCAAGGCAGGGCAAAGGCCAAGGAGATAGGTCTGCGATATGGAGCGTCAACGGCGGCATTCCCGATCTGGTATTCCCATGAAACTCGTCGATCCCATATTTCTTGCAGGGGGGGATCAAATATAGCATGCCGACTCCCCGAAGTACCTTGTAGGCAAGGCTCGAATGATCGCGCCAAGGCAGATGGGACGTTTCTTACCAAACGCATCGCAAAGCAAGCAGGCCTTCGCTTGATGGGTCTGTAGAGCTCATTGCGTGCCAGGAGAGGTATGTGGTACCTACTGCATTGATAGAGCCACATCGCAGCCTCTCATCTTACCAACCATGGCAGCTGAGGGGAGCTTCATGACAGACGGCAAGAAGTGTATATGCGAACACTTCATTGAGTCCTGATTCCAGCATGAGAAGGCAGCCGTCGCTGTTAAGTAGGAGCCGCTTCTGACAGAATGTCACGGGAATAACATCTGATCTATGATCGTTCGACAATGCGCCCGTGAACCCAGTCATAGGATGAAACTATATGCCCTTCGCCCGCGCCCTATGTAAGTACCCAAGATCAAATGATGCGATGATTTTCCGACGATCCATGCATACGTCAAAACGCGGCTTGCGCAGCCCTCTGTCTGTCTCGCGACCAGAGAATCACTTCTGACCTGCAACCAGGATCTTCTTTCCAATGGCAGGGCTGGGCAGCGCGGCTCAAGGCCACGGATCCACGAACCGTGATGATCGTGATTGCCAGCTCATATGTACTGTGCTAAGGAAACAGGGTCAGTGGGAAAGTCAGGCAGTACCTTCACCTAGCCCTACCCTCTACAGTCCTTCCATCACGTCCCTTCTGCCCGCGATGCGCGCTCAATGCGACGTCTTGCCGACCGTGCTGCGAATGCCAAGCGCTTCGCGAACCCTCTGTTGCGACAGCGACGACGGGGCCGACACCTCCACCGCGAGCGACATTGCGAGAGCGTCTTGGGCAGCCGAAACGTGAAGGGTGATTTAACGCCGAGTAAGCACCGCTTTTCTCATTTGTTGGAAAGGACAATCTGGGCAAGAAAAAAAAAGATCTGGGCAGCAAGAAAGGGCCTGGATACAACGCGGGCATTAAGCAATAAGCATATCGCAAGCTATCCAGGGTGGTTGTTCAGTGGAGATGTGTGGAAGGCTGAGGCACCGCAATCGTGTGTTCTCTCGTTCCCTCGAGGGAAAACCCCCGGTGGCCACTGTTTTTCTCAGTGGTATTGTCAGAGACGGGGTTTGACTTGGCATCCCCTAAGACGTCCTGGCACGATGGGGCCCAGAGCCTCAGAGCCTCAGAGGGCCCCGCGCAAAATGCGAGAGGGCGGACCCAGGGCGGACGAGCAGAGGCTTTTGAGAGGACGGCGGCGCCGCCAAGCTTTGCACCATCGTGCATCTCCCGTCTCAATCTGATGGGGCGACGCAGCAAGTCGACCCGGGAGCGGCCTGTTTCAAGGGGAGCGGCGCTCCACCGGAACCCACCCACACGCAACGCCGCAGCCATGAGGGCGTGTGAGGGTGGACTGACATCGGTCGGAGGGCAGTCGTTGTGGGCTTACGGAGCAGGCTCGTGAGTGACGATGATGGCCGGTTATAAGACATGTTCAGGACCATTTTTAGGAATGGGGGAGAGAGAGGAAATTGGCTTGCTCATTCACTTCTGTCGTTCTCATCACCGTCCTCCCTCTTCGCTTCTCCAGCCGGCCTGCTTTGTTTCTCGCGTAGAATACCTTCATTCTTTTCCCCGCTTTCGCTTCTTTCTCATTCCTTGTATTCTATTTGATACATAAGCATCATGGGTTTCTTAAGGCAGGCCTTGATTAGCTCAGTCTACTTGGCTGTAGCCAACGGACAGGCGGTTATCGTGAGTGCGCAGGGAGAAAGTGGCCCGGCGAGCACGGCATTGCAAGGTATGTGTGCATCCGCGGTGATCATCCAGACGATCACATGAGAGGCCCTCGTGGCTTACATTCGATACCACAGTCGACCAGACCAACGCCAACGATGCCAACTTCATCTCGCAACTCGAGATCGAGACGAACGTTGTGAACCAGTGCGGGCGGACTCTCGCTGCGGGCAACATCGACGTCGGTGCCAATGAGGAAGACATTCTTGCCGCCGGTGGCCTCACGCAGGTCTCTGCAGGCAGCAAGGTGGATGTCACGATACAGCAAGGAAACGCGACCGGTGCTGGTCCCTTTACCTGCGACATGGACTGTAAGTAGAGCGCCAGGGATGGATCATCAGCTGCTTTGAGGAAGACTTACTAACCTATGCTATAGTGACGGGTAACGCCAGCGGTGCTACCGGTCAAGTCGCGCTTGATACACAGGAGCAGGATGCTGATGCCGATGGAAACATCGCTCTCACAGTAACGATGCCTGACGACTTGGCGTGTGTAGGATGTGAGTACTCCCTCATATTTGGGTCTACATCGCACCATCATGCTGACATGATTCCATTTCAGCTTCAACCGGCGACGTATGCACCGTACGATGCCGCAATGCCAACGAGTTCGGTGGCTGCTTCGGCGTCCAGCAGACAGACACCAAGGCGGCTGAGAACACTCCCGAGAACATCGATACGGAACAAGACCTGCAGGGTATTAATGACCAGATCGCCCAGAACCAGGCCGACTTCGCCGCCGCGCAAGAGGCCATCGCCACTTCCTCCGACTCGGAGGCCGACAAGGGCCTGAGTGTTGTTGAGGCGATCCAGGCCGCTGATGTCGCAACAAATGGTCTTACCCTCAACCCTGCTGATGAGGTCGCGAACAAGGCCCCCAGTGAAAAGGAGATAGCCGAGGCTGTAGACAACACCAACAGCAACGACAACAGCAAGGCCAATGATGGCGACGCCGCGGGTGGTAACGCTCAGAATGCCAACGGTGCCACCAACACCGACAACGGCGCTGCTGCTAATGCCAACAACAACAATAACAATAACAACAACGGCAATAACAACAACAATGGTAACAACAACAACAACAACGGCAATGGCAACGGCAATGGCAACGGCAACGGCAACGGCAACGGCAATGGTAATGGACGCGGCAACAACAACAAGAAGCGACACTGGGTTGCCTAGGGGCCATTACTCGGCTGAGACAATGCTGCCATTGAGTGGTTGCTCCGACGATAGTTAGATCTTTTCGATGACTTGTATAGACCCTTGCCTTTCGAAGCCCATTGGCTCATGTAGAAATTGAATTCCCCTGTTGTTCATACCATCTTATAATCATCTGTCTGGGTTACTGCGATCATTTCTGATAATATCTTGGTAGTGAGTCCTGATGCTTGAATTTTACCCAGTGGTTATCGGAAGGTTTATGCAAGAAAGGTACTAATGTCCCACCGCAACGAGGATTTGTCATGCCGCCATATAATCGAAGGCTGTAGAAGACATGGAATTGTGCGCATTGCCGTCAGCCTGTTTAGAATACAGGTGCGAAGTATTAGATCTCAGTAAATGCTTCCAATTACCTAGAGCCAAAAGAGCAGCGACCAGCGAGATTTGTGAAAATGCAATAGCATTTACTGAACAGGGGGTCGGTAGTTACGAGGAATGTGAATAAATTTGCTTTCTTTCTATTGTTGAGCCTGTTTAAAATGGGTGGGGGATCAAGCCTGAGCTGCTGGGAGAGGAACTAGCAAGGACCAAACAAGGTGTTTTCATCTCACTGGACAATACAGCAGCAAACGACCATGTCGGCACAATAGACGGTGAATCGTAGAAGTTTGAGCTCTACCAGTATGTATGCAACTATGAAAAAGATGAAAGTAATGATACCCCGAATATGACCTATCATGGATAGAGAGTTAGCGTGGTCGCATGCGTAGGCACTTAGCTGGTCAGATGACATAGAATGAAGCAGTCCACGGAACAAAGGAAGCCACCACCTCACTTCTTTCGCGACATCAACTTTGCTACGGTGCCGACTCGGAGTATGCCTCACTCTTAATTCTAAAGCATGCCGCTACAACATGCCGCGAACACTACCTTGGAAGCGAGGCAGGAAAGAGGAGAGTCCTAGCCCCCTCCGCAAGCCGAAAGTGGAATACGATGAATCGGACATCAATGGCCTTTCCTCTTTATCTTCGCCAGTAGTGGTTACGCGATGTAAATCTGCAGAAAATACCCGTGAGCACCCATGAAGCAGTGATTGTACCTTCCCTTGCTGACTCTGGTAAAAGGTCGGTCGAAATCGACCTCGCCGCCTCCCGAACCTCTTGAAGAAAGGTAGGTGCCCAAAAGCATTTGTTTAATTCCAATCAGTAACATGCTTACTTTCTAGTAGTTTCATGGTAGAAGGTGCGAGCGACGATGACAGGTATCGCATGGTTGAGGATGAATTCGTGGCCACCGCTCAACTTTTCACTGCTCATCTGCATGCCGCCGAGTATCACCGATTGAAGACAGCAGCCAAATCAGGGAGTTCAGGGGCCATTGATGATTTCTCGAAGCCTGTCATCGGTAACATGTCTAGACTTGTCAAGATCAAGCAAGAACGACAGGCCCGTTTAGAGAGACAGAAATTGGCCACTAAAGCGGCAAGAGCAAACCGGAAACGTACGCACAGTTACCTAGAAGATTCTGATAGCGACAGCATTCACCAGCGTGATCAGTCTTTGCATGGCCTCATGGAAAGTCCCAGAAAAGAAGCGGCGCGATTGGACAGTCTGACGACCAGGACAGCTTCTACTCGAGCAGCTGCCGGCTTCACAAGGTCGCAAGGGTCGGAAATGCCTCCGGTCTCTCAATTGAGCTATAAGGACACGTCTAATCGAAATGCCAGAAATCCACCCAGTGAGCATGCGGACTTAGATCGGAAAAGAGATGAAGATGACAGGATTATAAAAGATCTCAGTAGGGTTCGTTCTCGGGTTCCTACAGTGACTCCAGTCAAAGCCCAGTCTCTGAAGCCATTGACACCTACCGTGCCTTTGGATACAGCGGGGCCATCTGTCGCTCGGTCGTCTTCTCTGTCCAAACGCCGAGAGGGTACAATGTCTATGGAAAAGATGGAAGACCGAATCTCGTCTGATGAGGGCAGGCCGGATTTTATGAGTCGGCTGAAAAGGCAACAAGCCGACCGACGGCGCAGCAGAGATCAGAGGAGACCAACCGAGACGAAATCAAAGCCGAAACTAGATGATGACATTCCCGGGTTTCTGTAAGGGATAATATACATTTAAAAGGCCGTCTCAAAGGGTTTTTCCGCCTGCGGTGTAATCCTTGCCAGATGTCGGCGCTGTCCGTTCTTCCAATCCACTAACGCCGAGTGCATTGTGACCCGGTTATCCCAAACGACGACGGTACCCTCCTCCCATTTCACCCGTGCTTGGAAATCTGCGCCGTATGCGAGATGGTCATACAGGAATTTAAGGAGACAATCCGATTCTTCTTTCTTCATCCCGATGATATCACGAGTGACTGGGTATATACTTAGTCAGTATTTATTGGCTGATGGGAATGACGTTTACTTACACTGAGGATTTACGTATAGCGCTTTCTCTCCCGTGGCGGGATGAGTCCTCACGATCGGGTGGGCGTTATAACAAGGCTCTCGCCTCTTGATGCTTCCTCCTGCCACCGCTGCGGCGACTTGCTCAATACCCGAATGCGTCGCTTGCAAACCGTGAAGCCGCTCTTGGAATAGAGGGCTCAGACGATTGTAGGCCTCGGCAGCATTGCAGAATAGTGTATCGCCGCCGGTCTCCGGCTTGTCAAGAATGTAGAGGAACGTTGTTCCTGGTGGCTGCTGCTCGTATGAGACATCGGAGTGCCAGGCTACCGAACTGGTTCTGGTTTCGAAGAATGTCTCCGCGGATCTATCTCCTGCCGAGCGATGGACAAGATGGACTTCGGGGTGTCCCTCCGGAGACCCCGAGGTAGGGTGTATGTGGTGGCGTCCGAAGTAGCTACCGAACTCCAAGGCATCGGCGATCGGAAGATCAGCGAAGTCCTGACCTCTGAAAGCAACGACCTTTCTCTCCGCTACGAAGCGAGCGAGTTGATCCTTGCCGGCGTCGCTGAGCGAGCTCAGTTGGACTCCACGAACTTCAGTGCCGATAGTTGGCGTGAGGTCTGACACTTGAACACCTTCCAGGAGTAGCTCAGGAAAGGATGTGTCGGCATCTTTGCCATGCTCTTGGTGTTGAAAAGGTGTCAAAGGCCCATACTTTTGCTCAGAGTTCCATGTTGGCAGATAATGAGGATACTAGCCTGGTCAGCATCAAGTGTCTCGGTTCATAATAGTGCCTTCTCACCTTTGCGGCCTCGAAGCCAGTCTTACCCTCTTCAGCTTCCTTGGAGTATGAATACCCGACTAGATTCTTGTATGCACCGAAGTGAGTCGGCGTCTTCAACTTCTGTGGTGGCAAAGCCACGGATTCAGTCACGGTGCTAGTAGCTGATGGAGCCATTCTGAAAGTTGCTTAATGCAAGATAACCCGGAGCCCTCCCCGAGGACGCAAGACTGTTGCTTCATTCTTATATGTGTAATACCCGTCTCTTAATTCTCCGTCCCCCTGCTGATGTGCGAGCACTTTACAATCACGCAAAGCTAGGCCTATCCAATGGTATGATGATATTGCTGTGCGAGCTGCATATCGAGTGTCGTCTTCACCCTCCAGATTCATGCTTCGCCTCCGTCATATCTAATCCGATAAAAGCTCCGATGGAGAGCTTCCCGCCAATCCCGACCCCGCGCCAGCTTTCAGAGGACCGGCCGATGCCCGATGTTGCTATGGCGGAGCTGGATCGCGCCATCGTTTCGGCTCTCGCATCGGCGCTGGAGCCCCATTTAACGAACGACATGTTTGGGTTGATTGGTTGCGAGTTATAAGTATCCGAAGACTCGGGAGAAATTCGCGGAGGGTTATGGTGTTGGCACGGTTATAAAACGGCAATGGCGACAACGGCCGTTTCGACTCACCTACCCGTTGTGTCGGGGCAAATAGGGTATTTGTCGCTGTCTTTCAGTCGATACTCATAAAGACCGCGACATCTCCCGGATGATTTTCAATACGGCGATTCGATCGGATGAGCTACTCCCTGGGTACGTTTCTGGGCGGGTGTGAAGTAAAGAGCCACGTCGCCATAGCTGACCAAAGCTACCAACTACTGTACCACATTTATCCGGAAAATGATGGCTCAGGCCATGTCAACTTCCCGCCTCCTTCACTCGACCAGCATTTGATCGATCATACTGAGAAGTGAAAGGCACAGCCGTTTGATCTGATCGCCCGAAGTGCTTATATTAACAACTCCTTCGCGCTATGTAATCGAAGCTTCTATACAGGTATGAAGATTGCCAAGCAAACACAGAGAGCATACATTTGCTTAGCTGACTAAGCATGGCTATTTCGTGGCAGGTGAGTATCGAGGAATTGTGGAAAATATCGACACTCCGCGAGATACCTCGATCAATTCGGACGTTTGGATGATGGAATGTGTTTGCCTAGAAAGCATCGCTCTACCCACGCTGTGCGCTGATTGGAACTGAAAATCCACGGCAAGGCTTTACTAGGGACTTAGGCAGCCGTTTAGGGCTGTAGGGTCCCGCTCCAGCCACTCGACTTGGGTATGCCTAGGCTCGAAACAGTAAGTGCTTATCCCAAATAGGTCCACAATGGTATATGTAAGTACATACATAAGTGGAAAGGATTATTCGAACGAAGCAGCGTATGACTGCCCACATCCCAAGAGTTATTGATGAATCAATCGAGTGACACGATGGAGTACATCGTCTATTTCGACGAGTCATATTATCCGTACAACTCTAGCCTTCCACAATCCCGTAAGCAAGCTGCGGGGAGAGACAACAAGCGCTACACATGTATTCGCAAAATGGATCTACAAGCCGGGACCGTGTCTCACAAAGGCGCTATGAGCTAGTCGCCAGCCGCAGCACCGGGAGCTGAGCATACCGCGTCCACTGTGCCGCAGGCATCAGGCCATATCTCAACGCCAATGAGATCGTCAGGTAACCAGGGATCATAGGCTCACTGGGGCCTTTCTACCGACAAGCGATGGCTGGATGAAATTCTTAACCTTCCCCTTCCATTCCTCTTTTCGATTCGCTCTTCTCCCGCCATACTTCGGCGGAAAGCAGATCTCATCGGCGGGAAGACGGCGGTGGTGTTTGCTGAGAAAGCAAAAGACCGATGCGACAGTCAGAATGAGCGGAAAACACCCCTCGCAGATCGGGATAGATGATGGGACCAGGGCCACTGTTGACCCCCAATTCCAGGGAGAGGCGTTATATGGACACTCATCGTCAACGCAGTATCATTCTGGCTATTCAGCTGTGCCTTTCGACTCCTCCCATAACACGCACCAACAACCGTACGTGGTCTCAGGTCGGAAGCACCATGTTTTTCGACACTGGATCTGGGAGACCCTGTCCCTAATCGTGGCCCTTGGGCTGATCGCAGCCATATTCTCTATTCTCGCCCATTTCGATAGCCACATTCTCCCAAACTGGCCCTTCAGCATCAACATCAACACGCTGATCGCCTTGTTGTCGACCATTATGCGCGCGGCCATGCTGGTGGCCGTTGCCTCGATTCTTGGTCAGGTGAAGTGGACATGGTTCTCTCAGACGCGAACTTTGAATCGGATGCAGGACTTTGACTCGGCCAGCAGATCCATTTTGGGCTCGATCAAGCTACTCTGGGTCGCACCGGGGAGCTTCTTGGGCGTGTTAGCAGCCCTTACGACGATTCTTTCGCTGGCAGTCGGGCCGTTCACTCAGCAGGCCATCAAGACGATTTCGTGTCCTCAGCCGGTAGACGACACGAACGGCTCGCTGCCCATCGCGCACTTCGTCCCTGCCAGTGGCGGCTATTACCGTATTGCAGCTGGGTTGTGGGAAGTCGAAGTTGATATGAAGGGTGCCATGATTAACGGCATTGTGAACCCGACAGGGAATGACTCAGCCATCGTCGCGACATGCCCGACCGGCAACTGCACATTCCCGGTACATAACGGCATCACGCACTCGTCGATCGGCATGTGCAGCTCCTGCATTGACACGACATCCTTAGTCGTTGGTCGGGAGAGCACCCTGGTTGAAGGCTTGAACGGCACGACGAACTTCACGTTGCCCAATGGCATGTGGGTCAGCCCACTGTCCGATATGGTGTACTTGAACGCTGCTGCAGATGACCTGGATTGGGCTTCCTCTTTGTTCGACTCGGATTTCGCCGAGGTGGCCCACTCGGCCTTGGTCAACACCACGGTCCTTACCCTGTCGACCGCGCCTTGCTCTAACGACACGAAGACGGGCGTACTCACGTGTCCTCACAACATAACATCCGGGTACAGCACAAGGGGACACATCGACTACGTAGCGACGTCGTGCGCGATGTATCCCTGCCTGAAGAACTATAACGCTACGATGGAAGGCGGCGTGCTCATCGAGGACATTGTCTCGACGCAAGTGGCCCCCGCCAACTGGGTTGAAGCGAATGGCTCCGCCGACGGGTTCACGGGCGCCGCTTCGAACTTCACGGCGCTGAAGACACCGTGCCAGGTTGACGACGCATGGTACGATCTGTCGAACCTCTCCTCGATACCGCAGATTCCCGGCCGGGACTTCGTCGGCATCAACGTCAACGGGACCAACTACACCGCGCCCAACGAGTGCCTGTACAAGATGCTCTGGCTGTACGGCGAGGCGCTCTACAGCTTCATCGGCACGGACCTCTTCGACGGCCAGTGCACCTACGACTCGCGGCAGGGCGAGAAGCTGCTGTGCAACGACGCGTGGTGGCTGGCGCCGCTGTACAACAACCAGCGGGCCGACTTCGGGACGCTGAACACGGCGGTGCAGCGGTTCACGACGGCGCTGACCAACAAGCTGCGCACGACGGGGACGGACAGCGCGGGGAACGTGGGCGAGGTGGTCAAGGGCCGCGTGTTCGAGACGACGGTGTGCACGTCGTTTGACTGGCGGTGGCTGCTGATGCCGCTTTTGCTGGTGGTGATCACGGCGGCGATGATGATCGTCATGGTGGGGCAGAACCTGATGGATAAGCGGCAGCCGGTGTGGAAGTCGTCGCTGCTGCCGGCGCTGTTCTACGGGCCGGGGCTGGAGCCGAGGGGCGCGCAGCCGGCGATGGACCTGGATGAGCTGGCGAGCCAGGCGGCGGGGACGAAGGTGCGGTTTAGGAACGGGGAGGGGGCGGGGTTTGAGATTCATCCGTCGCAGCAGCGGATGGAGAGGGATATTGATATGGATTCGTTGGTGGGTGAGAGATAGGGATGTCGGGCATAGATTGTGGCATTATCATTGAAGGGGAAGCATAGAGCATGCGGCGTTTCGTCATTAGCTTTGCCACGCATTTTCATAATATATAGGCCAATGTCTAATTTTTCCTGTCATCTTCGTTTTTTCCTCTCTAGAGCTTCGGTTCTCGTCGCTCCTAACATCTAATTCCTGCCGCGGGTGCAGAAAACCTCCACGTATGGTTATTTACGCCCATTGAACAACGTGATAAATAGTGAGGCAGAGAAGACTTTTCAATGACATAGCGCAGTACGGAAGTCCACTGATTACCTTATTGCCTACCGGTATAATGAATTCTGGCAAGGCTGCGAATATGGTCGTGGAGTTAGGTTCGCCAAGGTACGCATATATGAAGCAACTCCCCGCGTGCACATAAGACACAGATAGGTCATGAGGGTTTATCCAGCTGCTACGAGCACATGTGAGTTCATTCTCTTGTTGTTCTTGGGCTCGTCTGTAATTAGCATCTGGATAATTACCGGATCTTCCAAAGAGTTAACCCGGTCGAGAGAAGTTGAGACAAAATAGGTAGTCAATCTCGCCGTCGCCTTACTTAGCTCTACATAACCATGGCATGTTGTACTATGACTTTCATTCGCCATCAGACGTACGCCAGGAAAGATACGAGGGGATCAACGTAGGTAGCTCGATGCTACTTTAGTACTGCGATACCAAGAGTGTCATCGGCTGGTATGGCCGTCAGTAGTGCAGCTCTGTACCTGAAGGAACTGCGATGAATGTCATGGCAGGGAGGTCCAAGCTTGAGCCACTGGGGCGATAGGGCGTGGCGGTAGAATAACTATGGCAGCCACGATAGAGCTTATCAATCACAATCAGATCGAGGGGCAACTTTTTTCTGCGCCAAACCCCACCAAACCGCTAGGTAGTAGAGAATACTTCGTCTAGTACCCGATATAGAGATGCTCGTCATCTGAGCATAGCACCCTCTTCTTCTCGACACATACAAGTACTTTTCGCATTTTGAATCCGCCCACGATGTCGATGGATCTAGATGCGCCTATGCCTCTGGCGCCCTCAGAAGAGGTGCCCAGCACCCGGGCCACGTATGTCGTCATCTTCAGAGTTCCCACGCTGATTTACTTGATACTAATGGATGTGCAGCATTCTGTGCGCAGATTGCGGTGCCCCGATCGATGGCATGACGGCGATAGATGCGAAGTGCTACGACTGCTTCAAGCTCACCAAGGACATCTCCCAAGGCATTCAGCGAGAGGCCACCCTTCATTTCTGCCGAGACTGCGACCGATGGCTCCAGCCGCCCTCCAGCTGGGTTACTGCGGAACCCGAGTCGCGCGAACTGCTGGCGCTGTGTCTGAAAAAGTTGAGTCTGAACAAGACGAGAATCATAGACGCGAGCTTCATATGGACGGAACCGCATTCGAGGCGAGTCAAAGTCAAACTCGTGGTCCAGGCTGCCGTCGCGGACGACCGCATTATGCAACAGGCACTCGAAGTGACGTACATCGTGGCCTACCAGCAATGCCCCGAGTGTGCCAAGAGTTATACTGCGAACGTGTGGAGGGCGAGTGTACAGGTCAGACAAAAGGTCCTGCACAAGCGTACGTTCCTTTTCCTGGAGCAGCTCATCATGAAGCATGGTGCCCATCGAGAGACACTCAACATTAGGGAGGCCAAGGACGGCATAGACTTTTTCTTCTCAGCACGGAATCAGGCCGAGAAGTTCGTCGACTTCCTAAACTCGTCCGTCCCGGTACGGGTCAAGCGGTCGCAAGAACTCATCTCCCAAGATGTCCACACATCGAAGAAATCCTTCAAATTCACATTCTCCGTCGAGCTCATCCCCATCTGCAAAGATGATCTGGTGGCTCTGCCCATTCCGCTAGCAAAGCAGATCGGCAACATTTCCCCCCTAGCGCTATGCCACAGGATTGGCACATCAGTCAACCTACTAGACCCCAACACACTCCAGACAGCGGACATCAGTGCGCCGATATTCTGGAGAGCGCCATTCGGCGCACTAGCTGACGCGCAGGACTTCGTCGAGTTCATCGTCATGGACTGCGAACCGATGGGACCAACAAAGGGAAAATGGATCCTAGCAGAGGTACAGCTCGCGAGAGCATCAGATCTAGGGGTCAACGACAAGACCTATTTCGCCAAGACGCATCTAGGCGGACTACTGCACGCGGGTGATTCCGTGCTGGGGTACATGCTCACGGGCACCAACTTCAACGATCCCAACTTCGAGGCCATCGAACAGTCACACACCTACGGCTCGCGGATACCCGACGTCGTGGTCGTGAAGAAGCACTACCCCAACCGCCGGCGCAACCGCAAGCGGAACTGGAAAGTCAAGCGCATGGCCAAGGACGAGGGCGAGCTGCTGCCCAAGAAGGCGGACCAGGAGCGCATGGACCGCGAGTTCGAGCAGTTCCTGCGGGACATCGAGGAAGACGAGGAGTTTCGGTCGGGCGTACAGCTGTACAAGCAGCAGAAGAAGCAGGCCGATGAGATGTCGATGGCGACGACTGACGACGGGGAAGACGACGCTCCTCAGGTGGATATGGATGAGTTGCTGGATGATTTTGACGAGCTTACGATGGAGGAGCGACAGTAGAGTATCAAGTAGGGAATGAAAGAAATTCTCGATGACTTCGGGGTCAATCTGGGGAGTTTAATCAAGAACATTGCATGCGTGAAGATGTACTCTCATCAAACTATCATTGCAATTCTACCCTAGTTCGATACGTAGAACAGATGTGACGTCTAATCCGAATTCTAATCCGAACTATGGAATATTGAACTCAGCTGACCGGACTCCCGGCATCATTACCAGTCTAGAAGAGTACCAACAAATGAATATATCCCAGTATATATTCCAAATAGTCAGAGCCGTATCAACGCCTTAGTAGCAGTATTAAAACCTGAAAACTTCCACGGCGTTTTTCACATCACTCATCTCCCTCATTATGTCGTCGCTTCGTACACTATATCGTGAAGTATCATTATACTCTGGTTAGATGCCCGTTTTCTCATCGCGATCTTTCACAATTCTCAGGCCGAATAAAAGCCATCCACTCGCTCGTGCAGGCGAGCTTTGCCTCATAGTTCTCCAAGTTCACTGTAGCAAGGTGCTGCTGCTGCTGCTTTAGAGCGGCGCTCAAATTCCGTGGCGTGGTGATAAGGCGCCCGACAGATCCTCGCACAACGGGCACTTGGCTAGACGTGCAGAAGAAGGAGGCACTGTCTCAGCGTAGTTGGCTCATGCGAAGGAAAATCGCACCTGCGCATCGCATCTGCTATGAGAATAATACGGTGCAAGACGATAATGAGCACAGGACTTGAGAACAGGAGAAAATCACGAATGGAAACCCAGATGGAGGGGAAGGCCACCGGTTACGAGTGAGCTAGCCAGAGATAAATTACGTACTCTTCAGTCCATCCCACATTCGCATCCTCAGAAGACGACGGGAACTTGACGCGGAGTTATACGTCGAGTTCTCCAGAATCCCAATCACGCATGTCGAGGACAGCGCTGGCATGGTCTAGACTAATGGCCATCAATGAATCCTTGATCCAGTCTGCTCCGTCATATTTGTGCAAGATGTCTTTGAGGGATAAGGGCCCTTCGTTGAATGTACCAGCCGGCATCGACATTGATCTGTCATCTGAAGAAGCAGCAGCGATTCTCGCCATGATGGAATAATGTACAGGCAAAATTGTGGATGACGGACAAAGCTGAATCTGATCAACACCTGATCTGTCGTTGGAGGGAGAGTCAACGTCGTCAATCGAGCTAGGATATGTGATTTTATAAGCTAGTCAGTAGCACCTCGAACACAGGCTTTGATGTTATGTTTGGGATCAGCCATATCAAGATACATCCGACGATTCTTCTTTGCACAGGAGAGTTGTGGATATCTTCCTAGAAATGGGTATCGGTATTGTCGCTACTAAAAAAGCTTGCTGATGACACGCCTGGCCTCTTCCGGCGCTTTGCTAGTGTCTTTCTTGCCTACTGAGGACTGCTGGAACTTTCGTGCGCTGCTGGGCTTGCCAGTGTTATTTTTCGCAACAGATAGGCTCTTCTCCGCATTTTCACCATCTTTGTTCCTCTTTGCTGCATTCTTTGCCTGCATCCCCTCAAGCATCTTGCCCTTCTCGATATTTCGAACAAACTCCTTATTCTCCTTGGTAGATTTGCTGATTTCGGCCCTCATCCTGTCCGTTCTTTCGGCGGCTTCGCTGACGATTTGTTCGGTGAGATTGTCTAGGAATCAAGTCAGTGAGTGTTGTCGAAAGGTATATAATCTTGACCAAGATCCGTTATTTTAAATGATGTTTTGGAAAGGTGTTCTTACTCCATTTAAAGCCTTTGAGATATATTAAGCTGTAATTCGAAGAGATTAGTTTCATTGCCCATCCTGGGTCGAATACACAGTGGCAGTGCAAAATTATCGCGACAAGCGTACCTCCATA
The DNA here is from genome assembly GCA_022578815.1 of Xylariaceae sp. FL0016. Lineage (NCBI taxonomy): Eukaryota > Fungi > Ascomycota > Sordariomycetes > Xylariales > Xylariaceae > Xylariaceae sp. FL0016. The sequence goes on from MU388756.1 coordinate 94,177, forward strand.
TATCATCTCTGTAGTAGCTGCCTTTCTTGCCACCCACCGTCGAGCCATTGAGCAATTCGGCAGCTTCTTTGGCATGTTTCTTGTTGACGAACTCCACCCAGCCTTCGGTGAAATTCTTCTTCTTGTTCCCTCCAGATTTGACCCTTCGCGAATGGACTTTGGGGTCCTCTGGGGCCAGGTATATCCTGTTGCATTTGCCAAATCGCTCGAAATATTTCCGCACCGCAGCTGGCTTCATGAAAGGAGGTAGGCGGCTGATGTAAAGAACACCGGATTTCCGAACTGCCTTCTCCGAAGCGACAAGGTTCTTCTTGGTCAGGGGCCGCGACACGTCTGGTAGTTCTGAGGTGTCGTAGTTGGACACTTCTTCTTCTTCTACCTTGTCCTCGGAGCTCGAGCCCTTCTCTTGTAGCACTTCATCATACTCTGCAATATCGTCCTCGCTCAATGCGTCGTCTTCATCACTGAGTGCCTCGTCCTCGTGAATCTTGCGACGCTTAGATGATCGACCACCACCTTTCCGTAGTTCTTCGGCTTCTGAATCGTAACCTTGACTCCCATCTTCATCACTTTCGTCGCCGTCGAGGAAATGATTTCGCTTTTCGGGGGCCATCGTAATAAGATTTTGAACAGACAGCTTGTCTTCTCAATGTTAAGCATACGCGACGACGGTATGGCGTGAGTATTGCGGTCGTAATGGAATTTGTCCCAGAGGAAAAATAAAATGGGTCAGCTGGAGAACTCAAAGATCCAATTGGACGTTGCATTGTTGATACGATATCGGCATCAGCGATAACAGTATCGCCGCGAATTTCTTCTTATCGGGGCGTAGCTCATACAGCAGGAGGGGCATTTTGGAGGGGCACTAGGTAATGACCCCCCCATAAACTGAAGCTACCTGTGACGTTTTTTAGGTCATGAGAGATAAAGACCTGTAAACAACCCGCATATCAACTCTCCAAAACGGCTTCGACCTTCATAACTGAGCTGAGATACGATTGAGCCATCCAAAGTGAACGAACATTATTTGACGTTCTCACCTCGTTTATTTTCTTGTTTTCGCGCCAAGGCTGCTGGTTACCAATATGTCTGTGGAAACTATCACAACTATCTCTCCTACTACCAACGAGCCTATCTTGACTCGTAATGGTGTCAGCGCATCCGACTTGGAAGAGATACCCAACCTTGCTGCTGAGACATTCAAAACGTGGGGAAAGACCACGTTGACTGATCGACAGATCATTGTGAAAAAGGCCCTTGATCTATTAGAGAAAAAGAAGGATGAGTTGGCAGAGGAAATCACAGTCCAGATGGGACGTCCTATTGCTTACACTGGTGTCGAGGGTAATCACCCATATTGCCATATTTTCCACTTCAGGAGTCTTACATGGTCGCAGTAACAACGGCTGTCAAGCGCGGCAACTATCTCGTAAAAATCAGCGAAGAGACTCTGAAGGACACAGATGGCGAGGCCGAGAAGGGTTTCAAGCGCTTCATCCGCAAAGTACCTGTCGGCCCTGTCTTGGTCCTCTTCCCATGGAATGTGAGATGAACGCCCATGGATACGTCTTCAAGATGACAATGCTAATCATGCCCAGTATCCTTACCTCACTCTCGTCAACTCACTCGTTCCAGCATTGTTGTCTGGCAACACTGTCATTCTGAAGCCTTCGCCGCAAACGCCGACGGTCGCGGAACAGGTTACCAAGATCTTTACTGAGGCCGGTCTCCCCTCTGGGGTTCTGCAGTACTTCCATTGCGGATCGCCAACGACCATGGAGGCGATGGTGCGCAACCCTAAGATCGACCTCATCTGCTTCACCGGCTCTCTTGCTGGCGGGTTATCGGTGCAGAAGGCGGCATCCGATCGCATCGTCAACGTCGGCCTAGAACTGGGGGGCAAAGATCCCGCTTACGTCCGAGGGGACGTCGATCTCGACTGGGCGGCCGCTGAGATTGTTGATGGGTGTATCTTTAATTCGGGGCAGAGCTGCTGTTCTATCGAGCGAGTTTACGTAGAAGAGAAGGTCTACGATGCTTTCATCGAGGCCGCGCAAAAGGTCCTCAAGGACTACAAGGTGGGCGAGCCCTTGGCCAAAGAAACGCAAATTGGACCCGTCATTTCAAAGCGATCCAAGGAGACGTTCGAGAGCCATATCAAGGATGCTCTCGACAAGGGCGCCAAGGACAAGACCCCAGAGAATGCGACTTTCAGCGACCTGCCACCCAAGGGTAATTTCGTCAAACCAACGCTCCTCGTCGACGTCAACCACACCATGACAGTTATGATGGAGGAGACATTCGGGCCGGTCATCCCCGTGATGAAGGTAAAGAGCGACGAGGAGGCTGTCAAGTTGATGAACGACAGCGAATTTGGCCTCACTGCCAGCATCTGGACCAAGGACACGAATCATGGATATGCGCTTGCAGAAGAAGTGGAAGCAGGAACGGTGTTCGTCAACCGTGCAGATTTCCCCAGTCCCGTAAGTCCCCCATCTCTCGAGAACCGACATGGCATCTTCCTGGCCGCTTCTTGCTAACTTCACCCTACAGGATCTGGCCTGGACTGGATGGAAGAACTCGGGCAAGGGCGTGACATTGAGCAAGTTCGGATTTGACCAGTTCGTGAAGCTGAAGAGCTTCCACCTGAAAGATTATCCCAAATGAAGGCCGGGATGGATGATCGATGTAGAATAGCTGAAACGGACGGTTGAAAGCAAAGTCCATTCGCGCGAGCGGGACTGCGTGCGATGGTGTTGTCGCCAATATTCAGTGCTATCATCATGCCTGTGACTGTCGTGTCGTGTTTCCCGTGGTACTACTACTAGGTACTGGTGGATATGATTATAACTATTACGAGTCCAGGCGATTCTGCACGTAGGTTTGGGTGCATAGGCGTTGAGCGGCCAGGATTCTTCTGATGGCCCTGGCTGTCGTAATTCCGAATCAAGCGGTGCAGGCTACATAGCTGGCTAGGGCTGCCAGGGGGCATTCGGCATCAGGTGCACGGATGGAGGGACTGGAATGTTGTCGGAGAAAAAGCGCAGGGGCCCGGGGGAATGGGACAGGATGGGAATGGACAAGCAATGAAGGGGACGTCGCGTGGGTCGAGGGTGGTTATGCCCGATACGGCAGAGTTGTTTGTACGTTGTAGTATGTATGTATGTATATACATATCCACTGTAAGTAACTAGGTAAGTAAGTACATACCTAGGTAAGTACTCAGAGGCATGTATCGGCCTGGGTTCTTTGTATGCAACCTACTATGGACTGCCCTAACTACAGCGCTGACTAGGGCTGGCATTGGACGCAATCATGTAGGTATGTACATACTATGCATCCATCCCTCCCCCATCCCCGCCCCCCTGGTATAATAAGTTGCACGGGCAGACTCGATCATTCATGCACAAAGAGAGATTGTGTCTCATCGCTGTCGAGGCTGTCGTTTCGAAACATCTTGACACCCATTCCATCCGGTACCCAGGCTGCCCAGGGCTGGCTGGATCACGCTGGTCTGGCGGGCAGGGGATGAGATCATACCGGACCCCAGCCAGGCTGGGGTCCGCCATTGAAGCCGTCTTTGTTCGCAAGAGACATTATTGCCACATTCCCCAAAAACCTCCAACGTGCATCGCGAAGTGTGGTGTCATGTATCTCTGTCTTCCGTTTTCGACTGCCGTATCTACATAGCTTCTTCCCTCTTGGGTCTCTTGTTTCTTTCCATCTTCCATGTAGTCTGTGTGTGTGACAGGCCCAACAGCACCTTACACTCGCTCGTTTCTTTGTTGTCATACTTTACACATTCGCTTCGTAATACGCCAACACCATACCTACCCGGTACCTACCCTGCATAGGAGGTATCCTGTACCTGCGTAGACGACCTCGCATCCGTCGGTTTTTATTTCATTTTTTTTTTTGAACTCCTCATTCCAAACCTACTACGTAGCGGACTCTTTGCAGTGTTCTGCTCTCTCTCTCTCTCTCTCTCTCTCTTCTCTGCTGCGCATCTTGTTGATCGAGCCTTGAACCTTGCCCTCTCAAAAGTACCGGACCTTGCCTTGGCTGTCCAGGCTACATGCCACCTACCTGCTGAGTAGGCTACCACCACTATTACTGCTGGCCTTTGTCATCACACTCCTTGGTTCCCCAATTTCCAACTTCGGCCTGTTACGCCCGCTTCGAGTTGCTGTCCAACCAGCGGCACATCCGTAGAATTCGACTACCTAGTTCATCAGTTAGACGTGGGATTCCCTACTTCCTAAGCGGCCAGCTAGAGCACGGCACCTTTCCTTTGACGGCGATCTAGTCGTCAAAAGCCAACTCGAGCCCAGATCTGACCCATCCGATCCAAAAGCCTCCACCCCTCATTCACCACCACCCATTACTATATCATCGTCAATCAACCCTTTCTTTGGTGAGAAAGACAAACTCCGCTCTTTTTGCATCTTCGTTTGGTTGTTGAGCAATCACTGGGAAACTGGCCTTTTCGGTTGTTTCTTTCCTCCTCTTCTCTCAGCCTTCCCCGCGGAAAACGGTATCCAGCATCTGGTGCGCCATTCACAAAACCGCCTCTTCGTTTTGCAGGTGCCGCAATTCGAATCCCTTCCGACGAAGCTGAAATAAAACCAGAGGTCGTTGCCGCCGCACCCAGCCAGTCAGGCAGTCCGTCAACCAGCCAGCCAGCTATCTTACCAATTACCTGGAGCAGTCAACCAAGGGCGCTCGTCGCAGCGACTACCAACGTTGCTGCGCCATCTGCATATCTGCATCTGCCATCCATCGGCCATCCCATCCACTCCTTTCGCGCGCGTCGACGCATCCAACTATCTTACCATCACAATTTCTTTGTGCCACGGCGACCTCACTTTTTTTCTTTCTTCGCCCACCCGGAACCAACGTCCAACTACTACAGCCAAGCCAGCTTCCCACCTGCACTTTCGTTTCCCACACTTCCACTCACAAATCAACCGCCGGACCGAATCTCTTTACCTTCTCTCGCTCTTGGGGCCTTTTTTTATCAAGCAATAAACTACCTACCGAAGACTTTTACCCACCGCCACTACCACCATCATCATGACTTGCATGGCCATCAAGACCTTCGCGACCAGACTTCAGCGACTGGTCGGCTTTAAGAAAGCCGTGCCGTCGGAGAAGCGCTCGCTGCAGATTGTAAGTTACCTATCTAATCTACCTTAGCTACTCTACTCCCTTGCCCCCAAATCGCCTTGCCTACCTTTCCTCTATATCAGCCTGTATATTCGTTATTGTCCATCCACGTCAGCATCTTCGTCGTCGATTAGGCTCCCCCTGGTTGGCGGGCGTTTGTTTGCTTTCTTTGTACCGCACCATGCCTTTGGCGCCACGACATACCCCCTTCTAGTACGAAGAGCCGCCCCTCCCGCTAACATTCGCGTCCCCTGCTTAGTCCGCGCCGTTCAACTTCAAGCACGAGACCGTTTCGCTGCCCGGCGTCTCCGAAGACGAGTGAGTTTCAGCTTATTTTTCCGCTCCCTTCATTTCAGTCCGCGTCGCTGCTCCTATCCGCCTTTAGCTGCCGTGCATTCGCCGGCACTGCACTGCCTTCTCATCAAGCCTATTCCTTTCCTCAGTCATCAGCGCCTGCCTTGGCACCTGCGTGGTGAAACCCAGCCCCCAAATTCAATCCAAAATGAGCCCCCCCGACATACCAAATCCACGATGAAGGTGATGGTCAGGATTGTTAACCAAGGCTCGTTTTCTGCCATTAGGATCGCCATCCTCAAGGAAAAGGCAGCGGCCTCCCGTCTTGGCGTCGCTTCCGACGGTACCACCACGCCCTCGTCGAAGCAGGCCCTCGGCAGCCACCCCCGAAAGGCCCCGGCCCCACCTTCGCCCCTGCGACCCGTCACCCCTACCGTCAAGGTTAGTCATTTAGTGCTCTTTTATTATCCACCCCCCTCCTGCCCGCCCTGAAATACCAGACGGCTTTTATATTGTTGTCGTAGCATCGCATTACGTCCAGCATCGCCCCCTGTTTCTCATCCTCAGAACTCGGTATTCCTTGGCCCTGGACGTGAAAGCAATGAGCTATCCGTATTTGACGTCAATTCGGAGAGTTTTAGGGTGTACGATATGAACTAACAAAGTACAACTAGGTGACGCCCAGCACACCCATCACCCCCGCCGACAACCTGATCTAACATGGTCCGATTCGATCCCGATGCTGGCGGGGCCAACATCTGCCCCGGCTGGCTCGGGCACTTCGCCGCCTCTTGAAAGTCATGGGCGACAGAAACGGGCATTGGAACACACGAGGTTCATGAGCGTCGGCGTTTTTTTTATCAAATCGGTTCACGATTCTGGATCATGGCATCATGGCATCATTCATTCTTCATCATCGAGACGACCTTCCGTCTGTGTCTTTGTCGTTGTCGGCATCCGTCACTTGTTACTCGTACTGCAGGTACGGACGGATGGATAGACAAGACAATACGGTTAATTGGACTTGGGCACGACTAGGGTTCCCGGTACTACTTCGGGTTTCTCCCGACGCATGCGATGCGATAAGGCTTAGAGAAGAAATAGGAAATATGTTCTTCATTCGTTTCTGGCGAGGGGTTTGCCTAAGAAATTGGGTACCTGGTCTTTTTATTTGGTTTTACTGGTAATGTGTACGATATGCGTGGAACGAAAGCATTAGAGAGGTTCATGGGCCTGGCCATTCTTGTTTTTCATCCATTTTGAGTTTTCTCTTTTTTTCCTGTCTGGGCCCGATCTACGTCGATGGCTTTGGTGGCGTTTCGGAATCGGAAAGGGAGGTGCAAATGGTTTAACTACTTGACTTTGTTTCATTTCTTGTCGATTGCATGTCAAGTCCCGGGTGGGCAGTGAGGATTGGTCGATGACGGTTTTATCGGGCTCTGGTACCGAGAATAGGGGGTATGTGTGTGGCATCGGGTTGACACGGCCTGAGTGAAGCTAGCTTCGCATCAGGGGGGGCGTCCTTTAGATACTTAGGATGCCGAGATGAATTTTGAGACCGGGATCGAAGTTGCGTCTGATGAGTTCTGTGTGCCTTTATATCTACTTGTGTAATGTTGTGGTTGAATCGCGTGTGCTCGTATATGCATGCTGATGATGATGCTGATGGGATTCCGCGCCCTGACCATCATGTATTCATTATCAAGCACGTGGACAGACTTTGCATGGCAAATTAATTTCCACGTTGGTATTCAGTGTATGTATTTTCTATATGGTATTCGCCAGGAGTATCTCGCTGAATCCGCGGGAAGGGGTTAACGTGTACAGGTTGTCCCAAAGGGGCTTTGTCTGGGGTCCGCCGGGGACTTCCAGATCCAGATACAAGCAGGACTACCTGTCTCGACGGGGGAGCGTCACAAAGGGCCTCGAGCCCCCCAAACCCGAACCTCGCATTCCCTAGAAAGAACGAGGTAGGAGCTGGGGAGTGCTTGCCGCATTTGATCACGTCTATACCATCGGTGCGAAACGACTCGGCTCCTGCTCCCTTCGGGCATAACGATGTAGTCATTTCAAGTTGGCTTCCCTCTCGTCCGTCTATCATGCCGCATCATATGCGAATCTATCCAGACCCCCCAGTACGGAAAAAATAGATAAATAAAAAAAACGCCTCGCTAAGATACCAGAGAAAAGTCCCGAGAGTCTGGACTCGGCGTGTACTATGGATATGGGAAACCCCGCGCGACCTGACCATGATTCGGCCCGTTGGCCCAAGTTTGCCCATGAATTTGTTTGTCGCAACGGAGTCGCAGGGACCTTGCATGTGCGTGGCACGGCATACGCAGCTGCTGTACCACGACGGTCTGGTCACGGCATCGGTTCCGTGCTGGTTCTCTCGGAAGCGCTTAACATTTCCTCGCGTGTAGGATCGAGGGAGAATGCGATGAGGCCGTCGATGCGGGGATAGATGGGTCTCGATGGTCATGGCATCCCGCTTCGAAAAAAGAAAAACGTGCCCGAGCCGCTGCGGCAGTACGAGGGTCGGTTCTGGAGCTGCCTGACGTCTCACGGACTGAACCTATGGTCGAAAAGACCGAATCGACACAGGCAGAGGTCCCTTCGCAGTGATAGTCCAGCATCACGACGTCCTGTCTACTTCGACGAGACAATCACCTCCGTTGTCCTCACGATGCCCCCGGCCTCACCTCCGTCACCCAAATGCCGTCCTGGCACTGTGCTTCGCGGGGTCTCAGGACTCGTGTTCTTCCGCTGAAGCTTGTTGCTCATCGTCCGCACGAGCCCGTGTCCCGCGGCGAGCTTCAGCTGCCACTCCGGGTCCCCGCCGTGGATGCTGGCGTGGTAGGCGTCGAAGACGTCGGGGCGGTGGTCGTCGAAGGCGAGGGTGAAGGCATCGGTGGGCCGCGCTTGTACCTCTTGCTTGATGTAGCGGTGTCTGCGGCTCCGGCTTGGGGCTGAGGTAGTGAAGCGAGGGATGCTATCGGCGCGGGAGCGGCGAAGAGACAAAATGGGCTGCAGGGTTGGTAGGTTGACGGCGACAATGGCGACGTTGAGTTGGAGGCTGGCGATGGGTTAGTCATTGCGCGGAAGGTGTAGTGTAGGAAACGATTGATCCCTCGTGTAGAACGGAGAAGGTTGCCTGAGGTGTATGACTTACAATGCCCAGAACTGGACGCCAAAGGCGAATGTTTTATCTTCTGCAGCTGCGGCCAGGAACTGGACTTGATAGACTGCTTTCGCGATTCCCAAAAACACTGCAATCCACCCTATCCCCATAATGATCGCTAAATACGCGCGGGTCTTACTCTGGAGATGAATGGTCCGGATCATAGGGATTGGTAGCGTGGCTAGCACTATGTCGGTGAAGACGCTGAGTACAGCGCTTGTGATCGAGAGGGTGGTGAAAAGGTTGGCGTCATAGCACGTCGGGTCGATACTCTTGTTCCAGAACCCTTCGATTGGGGTGCAGGAGAGCAGGAGTATCATACAGGAGAATAGACTTTGAGCTATCACAAAAGCTGGCTTGATGTTAGTCAAAGTTGTCCACAAGTGCTGGTGCTCGGTAGGGCCAAATACTGGTTATCGCCCACAGCCCTCTGAGAAGCATCCTGTTCGTATTCAGTTTCATGAGAGATAGCAACAAAGAGATCTTGAGGAATGCGAGGCCGAGTATATTTGTTATCGACAAGACGAACTCAGCAGCTCCGAAGGCAATACGGTCTGAATCCCCCACGAACTCGAAATGGCTCCCCAGGCCATGCTGCGCTTGAATGATATAACAAGCCAGCGACGCTACGGCACAGGCCTACAACTTCCGGTCAGTAATGTGTCCATGATCAACGCCTCCTCGCGATTACATCGCCGGCAATCTCTCGCCTCTGGGTGCTATCTCACCGCTGCTGTAACCATAACCGCATCGTCCCGTCCCGACTCCTTCGCAACCATGACCCTCCCATACAACCGCAGCCCGACTGCAATGAGTGCGATAATGTGCACAGACGTTGTCACTCCGAGGATAATGGCTAGCCTGCTCCCTTGCGCCCGCGCGGGATCGACGGCCTCGGACCCGGCCGCGGACATCGCAAGCACGGTTGGTGGATCGGTTAGCCGCCGTTCTATGGGTATTCCATCTGGAGGTCGAGTAGTTTCTCGGGTCGATAGAACATAGCAAGTTTCTAAAAAGCAAAAACTTGCTGTGCGACGATATCTATCATAGAAGTATTGCAGTAAGTTTCCCCGCTTCCAAGAGGAGATTCCACGTAAGTGTCTACATGTTTCAAGTCATCAATGCCAGTTGCGCAATCGAGGGAATCCCTAAGAACTGGCTGCTTTCTTGGGAGGCGGTGGAGGCGTGGGCAAGATATCCCGGTCGTCTGCGAGCTGCAAAGAACAGGACGCCCTGGTTGGCGACAGGGCATACCCTGCAACGGCATGTCCTTGAATCTCTTGTTTCCAGGTTGGGATCCTTACCATGCGCATGATCACTCGTGACTACCTAGCCCTTTTATCGGTTGAGTCATAAATCTCAGTGAGTGTGTGTGTGTGCTGACTCGTTACCAACGTCGACTTGGCGATGATATCGTCGTAGGCTGTTGAATGAAACCGAAATCCTCAATCCTCAAAGCGCGGCGCCTTGTTGATAATCACTAGCGGCTAAGGATGACATCTGGGGAGAAAATAAGTTGCGACCTAAAGTATCCTGCTGGCGCGTCTCCAACGAGGCGCTTGACTGTATCGAAATTTGGAAGGCTCCAAGCCCGACGTCTGTTCGACCTCAAATAGATGTCAGGACGTTGTCGGGAGATCATTAACTCAATTAGACACTCGAGCCGACAGCGAGATTTTCGACATGGGTAAAAGCCACGAGTCCCACGACCCCACGGTCTCTCAGCTGGGTGGAGACTCGGCAGTCCATTCCAATTTCAAGGATCGTCACCTCGCGTGCACAGTCGCAGTGTCAATCTCTCAATCATGAGTCTCTCGAGATTACGCATTTAAGTACTCATTTTCAGCTAGAAACACCACTCCAGAATGATGATTCTACTGCACGCGACCTGGGACAGTGGCTTCAATCAAAATGTGCCTCTGCCATGCGTGTAAGCCGTATCCCTGAAATCGCGTCCAGCCAGTGCCAAGAGGCTCGTTATATTTGAAACGAGGATTCACGTCCGCGGCGTTTCTAGTAAGCCGGGGAATAATGCTTCTGGTCTGCCGATTCCTACAACGGGAAATTCCTGGGGGACTGTGTTGGAATGAGGACGGGAGGCAGCCAGAACATGCTTCTAGCTCGGCTTCTAGACGGGTGTTGTCTGTGGTCCATTGGTTGGTGCTGAAATCTGGCATGGGACTAGAGCCGGGGCTGAGACGTCAGTGCTCACAGCGAGCTGGTGGTTCATACAAGATCTGCATGACTAGAGGATTCGAACGAAAGACCAGGCTGTCAGAGCCGGGATATGTATAGCATCAAATGAAAAGAAATGTACCTTGGATATCCTTGAATCTTGGAGATAAAATCTGGTGAGAGGTTGCGACCAAAGCATCGCAGACTTTCAAAACTGAAAGGAGCAAAGCCACAACTCGTGACACAGACTGTGCCACACTGTAGCCACACTGATTAATCTAGCTACAGTAACATAGTGTCGATTCAGTAGGCTGTTTCCAAGCTCTCTCATGTGAGAGCCATGTGATGATACCGAGACACCATGCATCGCCGGGCTAGGTAGTTATGATGATTGCTCAACTATTTCCTGGAAAAACTCGTCAAGCGAACAGGCCGTGGACCAGGCAATGGTAATCATATCTTGTGACCTACAAGTCCTAAGGCGGCTCGTCCAGTCCGTCTACTTGCCTGTATGCTTGCGCGTAATTATACGGGACGAGTCTGAGACCATTTCGCTGTGGGCAGAGATAGTAGTTAGCAGAGAGGCGCCGCTAGATCGCTGCGGGTTTCGGTCACCAGATACTAGTCAGATTTGCATCAATTGCGGCTACCACACAGCAGGAAATTACAAAAGAGCATTTGGCTGGGTGGGATGCGAGTGCTCGCGCTTGGCTAAAAAACTGCGGACAGCATCAAGAGTCGCGAGGATAAGCAATCGATGTTGATATTTGAAAACCTCGAATTGCCCGTCCAAGCCATTGTCTCGGCTTACCAAAGTGTTATTCAAGTCTGGAAATCTGCTCTTGAACTACAGGAAGTCTCGTCGGCGAGAGGGAGAGGAGGGGGGCTCATATGAATCTAGATTGTGCGGTTCGTGTCCCCATCTCCGCCTGGCATATAAGTATATCCCGATCTCATCGTTTTTGGAGATCATGGCAATAAAGAGCTCATTTTCCGTGGCTCTCTAGTGGGAACCGGAGGGATGCTTTTACTTGGTATCACTGATATCGGAGCGCCAGCCTCAACAGTCGTTTACTAATTACTTTCCCTACCACACCACAGGTACTGTTGTCGGCCGGCGGCCAAGACGGCCAGAATAGCGGGCGAAAGCCGTTTCCCTCTGTAAGACCATTATCTTGTATTTTCTGGGTTCTAGAATGGCACAATGTAAGCTTCGAGAGCCAGGGACGGATGAGGTCTTGAAGCTTTCGCTGGCACTGATCTCATATATCGAAGTGTTACATGGCTGGGCGACAGGTGGCCCAGCTGCCAGGTAAAAGGACCCCTAGGGGTTGTTTTATTACAGGTCGCTACATATAGTTAAAGCGTTGAAGCCTCACATACACTTAGAGGAAGCCAAAGATCAGTAAACTTCTATTCCACCCGCTACCTAGCTACTATCATATTATAATCTTCCTTCATTCTGCCACCGAACTCCTGACACGAAGCTGGTGAGTGCGCAAACATAAATAATGCAGCAAGCATCGAAGGTACCATAAAGCACAACGTCAAGCTTCGCACCATGAATGATACCTGGTTCACACTACTTCGACAGTCTATTAAGGTACATTTCTAGAACATCGAATATAGGCACTTGTCAACGCGGGGCGGAGGCAGCGACATACAGCTGATATCAATCTCAGATTCGACAAGGAAATACATCACCCGAGGATAAAAAGCTACAGTCAAATCTTTCATGGAAAAGCTCTCATGGCCTATCTCATTCCGATATTCTTCTAGGTTGCGTTCTTTCAGTTGATTCTCAAATCCACTAGCGACGAAGGTTTTCTAGAGCTATATTGGGACTGACAAAGTCGAGTGTATCATCGCTTGCGAAGAGCCAGACGGTGAAAAAACGACACGCTTAGCAACGACAGTCCCCGGCGGCCGATTTTTCCCGCTAAATAGGGAATCCTGCAGAGCTTAGTAGCCTCCATGAGCACCCCGACCTCGCACAATTGCCCTTTTCTTCGCGTCGGTCGAGCCATCCGCAGGTGGCTGAGGGGGGTAGCTGGTGTGAGATGCGACCCGATCCATCATACCTCCAAGGTCTGTCTCAGTGAATGCCTCGCACGGCCTGACCCATCCCAGCTCGAGCGGGAGACGTTCATTTTCTGTGAAATTCATTGTCAGCTCATACGTGTGTCGAATTTGAATATGTCCAAAGCGTATCTTACCAAACAAGTACTCCACTCTTTCCTTGGCCACGGTCCCGGACACACGGTCCCCGAGAATGGCCACATAGGCAGCAGTTTCTCCGATACTGAATTCCGAGCCGAGCGAGGAGAGCGTGTAGTCCGGGTTCGATAGGTTCGAGATCATGAGACGTGCGGCGCGAGCGTTCGCCGCCATCTGCAGATCGATGATGTCTCCGGTCCAAAACTGACGGGTCTGATTGAAAACGGTTTCGTTGAAAGGGATCGGGTCGCCGAACGCAGCATCGGTACGACTTTGAACGGATTAGCTCGAACTATTCATGAACCGCATAAGCCACAGGCCTCATTATGACAGGCATTACCTCAAGCTCGCGTCGTGCTCCAAGATGTCGTGACGGCCGAGATCATTCAGGCTGAAAGTTGTGGCATTGGGCGTGGGGTTCGTGGTGACGGCGAACGAGAACAGCAATTTGGAGAGCTCGGCGTCGAAGTTCAGGGCCGTGGCCAGAGCGTCAACAACCTCGGTCTCTTTGAGGTTCTTTCCGTCGTGCGGCAGGAAACCATGGTTTGCGAGTGTGTTGAGCATGGGGCATGGAGCCCTCGCTAAGACCTGTCAGTTTGGATTCTGGCGAATGGAACAGAGTTAGACCAGGCATAACAACATACCATCATTGGGGCCCGGGGCAGACCATTGAGAATAGGACTGGCCGTTTGTAAGGCCAAAAGCCAGTGCGGTGAGGAAAAGTGCAGACTTCATCTTGACTGGATAACTATTCGTTGTGCGTGTCTGCCTGTCGACCGAGCTGTAGACCGATGGAACTGCTCAGCGGGAGTCTTGTTTTTATATCTCGAGACTCCAATTGGTGATCCACCGATCAGTCCCATGCCGCTTCATCTACTCTGTAACTAGGTGAACCCCTCGAGGAATTCCGAAATGAGTGCGGGATACCGCTGCTGCCACGTCACCAGGGTTGGCTCAGTCTGGCATGGAAAACGCATGGAGCATAGACGAAGCATGATTCATTGGCATCTCGTGTCATTTCCTACTCAGTAGCACCCATCTAAATGCTGACCTGATCACATAATTGTCCGCTCAGCCCCAAACCTGATGCTCAGTCACTTTTAGCCTAGGCTGCAGTCTAAATTCGGAGTCGATTAGCGAGAGCCGGTTTTCAACCGGGGGGCTGTGAGGTCTTCCCGTCCAATGCGATCTCCAGGGCCCTAAGCACTACCCAGGTAGTCGGCGAGCTGTCTGGGTTTCCTGGCAGAGACCATCTCTACGGATCCCGCGCGTGTCGTTCGCCCTGCCCAAGACTGCATCGCCATGCCAGGATCGCGCGGATGCACTTACTATACACCCATGGTGATTGGTCAGATCGGACCCTCGTCAGGAACCAAAGTGCGATACTACTCCACTTGGTGACCGAGCGTTGCCGTCCTTGTCCGTATCCGTATCGGCTCTACCCGGGCTCAGAGGGCGGGGAAACGGCGCCGGTGGCCTGCTATGCCAAACAGTGTCTAGGCAGCCTTTTTGTCAACAACAATCCGCATGCATCGCTTCCGGCAGCCTCTTTTGTAACTGGTCTGTCAATTTCATGATTGAGCGTGCTCGGATTCTGGTGGAAGCCTACGTGGTTTTTTGGAAGTAAGTTAAGCCACTGTCTGCAAAGTGTAGTTTATGTAACTATGGCACCTCTCCAGTCTGGTATAACTACAGCTCCAAGCAAACATAACTATGGCTCATAAGATGAAGTATACCTTCGACTACACATATGGAGCCCAGCCTTCATTGTACTGGCCTTGCTACGCAATGATTGGCCTGTATAGTCAAGCCTCAGACCATGCGGCCACCGGGGAAGCTGCCCGCGGAGCATGTGAACCAAATGCCGGCAAAGCCTGCACACATAGTGCCCTCCTCCATTTGCTGGGATGTTGCTTGGACCTTTCCGTATTCTATGCGGACTAGAACATCTGCTCCCATAATGATCTATCCAGGTAATTGTCTGCGGTAGGCCGTCGGATCCGATGCTTAGCAGCGGGCGGCTTCCACGGGACCCGAAATCAAATTACGCATGCAACGTCTGGCGAGATATCCTAGCTGCGGGATGTTGGACCCGGGTTACCAGAATCATCATCGAACGAAAAATAGTTTGCGTATCAAAGAATCTTGCGTGCTTCGGTGACTTCGGTGACTTCGGTGACCGTCTCCGCTACGGCAGCGAGCGCGCGAAGAAGCCTGAAGATCGGGGGCGGATCAAGGAGACTCTCATTGAATCGTTGCATTCGCCTGTAGCGTCTGTATACGGGGGTAAGTCGTCTTCGTAGGCCTGTTCCACAAACGCGAGTTTGGGCAATATGTAGCCTCCTTCTCATTTCGGCTTACACTCTCTTGGATTTTTAAGTCATGTGCAGGCAAATACAAATACTCTCATCATACCTACTTCCTAGCAAAGTCCCCTGTCATAGTACCTAGTCAACCATGATGGTGTTCCCAGACAGTAGAAAATGCTCTTCCATACAATTTTCCACACACATCTGGCAGACAAATGAAAATCCTCATATCCTTGAATCTGGAGTGCTGCGCCAAGGTGGCGGCAAGGGCCATACGAGAAAACCCAGTTTCCATGAGACATGGTCACGTAAACACCTTCAGGCGTATCGATAACTTGATCGAAAACCTCAAGGGCCGTGCCATCGCTGAGTGAATGCTCTGTCTGCACCGAGCTATCATGCAAGCATGGGGGCAGGTCTGCCGGTCTTAGCATTATGGGGTCCTGATGGGCTCGTCAAGATGTCCACATCAGCAACCCGCTGCCCCTTTCCACGGACCTGAAAAGCGGCTTCCACGGTGAAGGATCTAGCATACCTATGGCCCACGGCATTTTGGTGTAGGAGCGGATATTCTCGCTCCGTGAATGTAAGAGGTATGGGTGTGTGGCCAGAGCAAGATAATATGCTGCCATCTCCCCAGAGTCCTATCTGGTGATCTGATGAAACATGAAGAGTTTTTCAAACAAGCAAACATGCACCAAATGAAGGTGAGAAGGTTTTCCCAAATCTCGGGATGTAGTTACAGACCATCGTTCGTCAACGAGACTCCTGCTGGCGTGATTTTCTTAGTACATATCCCTTATTGATAGATGGCTAGTGACTGGTCGAAAGAGGACATTCTGCCGACCATTGGCAGTGACAGACTGAACAAATACCAATGTCTCTACCACAGTTCAACTTGAAGGTAACTACGTCAATCGACCGATAGGTCAGACGCGTCGGGAGTCTGCCA
Source organism: Xylariaceae sp. FL0016 (assembly GCA_022578815.1). Classification (NCBI taxonomy): domain Eukaryota; kingdom Fungi; phylum Ascomycota; class Sordariomycetes; order Xylariales; family Xylariaceae; species Xylariaceae sp. FL0016. The sequence goes on from MU388756.1 coordinate 110,471, forward strand.
GTGTCAACAACAGTATAATTTGCGATAATTTATGACAACTTTAAGCACAAAATTTATGTCGAGTAGACTATGTACATCTAAACCGACAGTATCTTGGGCGAGAGGCCCTCTAGGCAAGTATTTTCTTCACTAGCGGATGAAGACTTGCGTCCTGTAGAAGCGACATTTTGAAGGGTATGAAATCTTCATGATTGCTTTGAGAGGACCGGAATTAGAAACTCATAAGATCTAAGCGAGGAGTCAGTAAAGCGATACAAAGATTGCGAGGCCCATGACGACACATTAAGACGAGCGGAGCGGTAGGTGGAAAGGGAATGAAGGGAGACTCACCACGTCCGAATAGGCCTCTCTTTAGCCAATCCATCATCATCAAGACCCTTGTCCTCGTCCCTACGCTCTGCGCAAAGTAAACACTTCGCCAAGCATAGACTGCCCACAAGCCACCTGTGACGCCATATCCTCCCGGCAAATCAAAGATGGCGCTGTTGCCCACATACGCCAAACTACCAAGGTGATGGTACTCAAACGCCTTGTAGCATGCCCCGTCAACATCACCATCACGGATATCGTTCCGGTCCAGACCGGGCGCCGCGTGAGCGAGCTTGTTGAACTTGTTAGCTAGATAGACACCCTGTTGGTTGGCACGCTGCGCCGTAGCAGGAAGAGATGTGAGCTTGCTATCGATCTGCTTGAGGAGCTCCCTCAGCTCGCCGAAGTCAAGCGTACCGCTCTGGTCTTTGTCAAACTGCTGAAAGAGCTTGTCCAGGCGCTTGAGGTGGCCCACGGCCTGGGGGAACTTTCGCCTCACGTCCGCAGCCACATTGCGCCAGTCGGTGAAGTTAAGCTCCAGGCTCTCGGGATCTTTGCCATGCTTGAAAGCCATGCCACGAAGGAACGAGACGATGCTGTCGGCTACGTTGTTCTGTACAGTACTGCAGTCACCGATAGCGTACACGTCGCCTAGTGGTGTGCCGTTCAGGCGCAGGTGAGTGTCGGTTTCGAGTGCGTGACGGTTATTCTGCAGTGATCCTAGTTTCTGCGCGATACGCTTGCAAATTTCAGCTTGAGATACACCGGTGGACCACAAACAGAAGCCTTGGGGAAGTTCCTTCGTGATGACCGATCCATCTTCGGCCTTTTGTGAGAAAATGATCTTGTCTGGGGTAACCTCCTTCACCCGTGAATTAGTGAGTACCTCAACCTGATCGCGGGCAAATCGTTCCTCGGCGTATTTCGATAGTGTCTCGTCGTAGGTGTTCAGAATGTGTCCACGGCTCTGAATGATGTGCACAGAGATCTCGTTTCGAAGAAGCCGCGGGAATCTCCTAGTCAAATCCTCGTTCAGCAGATCGAAGAGTTCAGCGGCAAATTCGACACCAGTCGGGCCTCCACCGCTGACAACAAAGGAGAGCAACCGCTTGCGTTCACTATCTGAAGTGGTCGGTAAGCAAGCAAGCTCCAGGTTTCTCATGACATGGTTTCTGATCATTCGCGCATCGTTGATGTCCTTTAGAAAATGGCAGTTCTCTAGGCCTTTGACGCCATGTGGGTTTGTGACGGAGCCAACGGCGACCACGAGCTTGTCATATGGAATATAGAAACGAGATTCCTTCCCAGTAGAGTCCGTCTGTGAAACCTCGACCAATTTGTGAGAGAACTCAACGTCTTCAGCATTGGCGCGAAGGTAGTGACCTCCAACCCTGGATAGGATTCTTCGTATCGGTTCGACCAAGCTTCGAAACTCGAGTGTACCAACGGTAGCCGAGGGCAGCATAGGCGTAAACAAAAAGTAGTTTTTCGGGCTGATGACAGTGACATGGTAATCGTCCGGGTTCAATTGCTTGAGAAGCGCTACGCTTCCCCAGCCTCCACCGAGTATAACCAGTCGCGGTTTATGTTTCCTAAGTCTTGCCTCTTCATTGTCTTCGTCGTCGAGGAAAGCCTCTATTATCGGGAGGTTTTTCGGTCCTCCCCGTTGAGGGGACAGGGCCTTTTCCGAGACGTGGCAGTCACCGAATGTGATCGATTCTTTGTAGGTCGTCGCGTCGTAGAGGAAGAAAGCACCGAACAAGAAACCTACGAAACCGACTCCAGTTCCAAAGACCGCTGCGCTACGGTACATAAAATTGAGGAATCCGGATCGTCGTTGGGGGAGCGGCTTTCCGGAGAGGGCGCGCGTTGCGGTCTTTTGCGGAAAGAGCCATCGGGTTGTCTTGGGAGAGGCATTGCGCACTTGCTGGCTAGGTTTGAATAAGTTACCAAATTGGCGAGCCTGGATCTGGCATGGTTTCGTCTTCGTCTGGCGCAGGATGATAGATGTCGTCAAGCTATGGCTGCAAGTAGGATTCTGTCGTCCGAGTCGCAGGGTAAGGGCCACAGCCCCCGGCCGCGCTGTCATTTCTCGAGGTGTATAGGTGTACCTAGGTCAATTGGAGAGGTGTCGGTACATGCAGTTCGATATCATGCCAGGCACCTATGTGAGCTTTTCACTGCAAGAAATTGATGCTAGAAAGGAAGGCTGGTCGAGCAGATGTTTTTATCGCGCTTCCATGGAAATGTCAGAGCGTGGGTTCGGACTTGGGAGCTGCAGCTCTGGGTTGCTGATCAGTGATGCGTCATAGCAGCGCTGCGAGTGGAACTTCCAGTGAGAACCCCCGGCGGCATCCGTTGCACCCGCTGCACCCGCTGGATCGGTTCGCTGGCTGGCATAACAGGTACCAACCTTGGCACAAACGATGCAGAACTTGGTCCCCTCGTCTGCCCGGTCAGAAATAGCTTCATGGCCAATCACTCCATCTCGAAGTGTACGATGGTCATCTTGAGATTGCGATGGATTGTGTCTATTGATGGGCATACTCTACGAAGAGCGCAAGTCCCTTCTTGACCCCTGCCAATCATCCCACCACCACAGTTCACATGTAATGGAGGGCTATACTTTCGCCGTTACTCAGCGCATCGTACTCATACCTAAATGTAACAGAAGACAATTCCAAAGACCTAGACTTGCAGCGGGAGTGTCGAACTCTATTGTTGGGCTTGCATCTAGGGGGGTTTGGATCGCCTATTGAGCAAAAGGCTTGATCGGTCCTTTAGATATTGAAGTCCTTATATGTCCACTTCTCGGTAACCTTTGTCTTCGCTTGCCTCTTCGCCGCTCTCCTCCGAGTCTCCATCTTGCCTCTGACTAGTAGACTTCGGTATCGGTCTTTCAGCAGGTTGCCCTCCGGCTTCAACAACCTCAACGAGTCTTGAAGCTCATCCGGCAGCACTAGCTCAAGATCCTTTTCCGGCAGCTTCATTCCACCCAGTTGCTTCCGACGCAACTCATCATCGTTGCTGGCCACACTGCTATCGCTCTCCTCAGCCTGAGCCAACGCAAGAGCCTTGTCTCGCTCCGAGGCGGCAGCCGCCAGTTGCTTTATTTCTTCCAGCTGAGCTTTCCGAACCTTCGTTTTGGCTTCATGCTTCAATCGTCGCTCTTCGTCCTTTCGACGTTGTATTCTGTTTCGGTCTGCTTTGGTCTTGCGTTTGGCCCTCTTTGCTGTAGGTTTCAGTTCCTCACCACCACTCTGCACACCTTCCCACTCCGAATCCTCATCCCATTCCGACAGTTCAGCTCGCGCTTCCGCAGCCTCTGCTTCAGCAGCCGACCGAGCCGCGGCTTCTTGCTTTAGGCGCTCAGCTTCTTCTTCGGCAAGGCGTTTCTTCTCTGCCTCAACTGCCTTGTTGGCTTCTTCCGTATAGCGAGCTTCATAGTCCTCAAACTTGGGATTATAGCTGTAGCCTCCTGACGGCTTTGCCACAGCAGGCATGACCTTCCCACTGGCTAGCAGGGAAAGAGGCTTTTGCGCGATAGACCGGGGCGCTTTCTTTTGTTCGTTTCGCTTATCCTTGATGGTTTCGGCTTCGCTCGTTTTGGGCTCAGCAACGGGACCCCAAGGATCGTGTGTTACATCACTAATCTCTACCGCTTCCTCGTGGCGACCATCTGCAACTTTTCGTAATCGTGAAAGCTCTTTGTGTGTAACGTATTCTCTCCTTTGACGCTTTTCTGGGACAATCCCATCGGTGGTCTTTTCACCTGGTCTCTTGCGCATTGACACAGCTGGCACTGCGGGGTTGCGCGCGGCGATAATCTCATCTACCTTCAGGGGCTTCGAAGTGTGCTTGGGGAACCTTTTCGCAATCGCAACATCACCGACTGTATCGAGTGTGAAAAGCTCGTCCGAAGCCTTCTCGGCAACCACGCCACTGTCACAAAGAATTAGCTACACAATCTTCAACTAAGTCTTCCAACCAGAAGTGCCGGCACGTACCCCTTATTAATTTCATCTTGTAACTCCTCTAAGCCGGTCTCAACCTCGGTCACATCGACATTCTTCCTCCACGCCTTCTTGCCCTTTCTGGAGGGCTGCTTGTAAGTGGCAGGCTTCGCCGTTGAGCCTTTCGGGGGCTGAACGACCGGCATGATAATGTTTGGGAGAATCGCCTGGATCTATTGCGTGCGGGCTGACTGTTGGCAAAGTCTCAGGGTTGACAAGCTGAACACACTAATAGGTGCGAAATATGGCTGCTTGACTGAACCCCGAACAGCGAAATAATGATAGTAGCGGGGATCAGGAAATTTTTGGGAAGTGCATATGTTATCGGGTGGTATCTAGAAATTCGAGGGCCCGATAAGAAATTTGTTAAGCTTACCAGAAATTGCGGGGGCTGCTCCTTCTGGGCAGCTGGCCGTGGCTTGAGCCATCTGACAGGCCAATGACGATGGTCTAGCAGTCCAAGCCAGCGGGCCAGACGGAAAGAGTGGACGCGGCGGCGGCGCATTCGCCCATACTCCAGATTCAAATGTTGACCTGAACTGAACTGAAAGTAGTGCCCACCTCCTTTACACAAGTAACTTCAGCCCATAATCTCTGCATTCGGTAACTGTTTGTGACGGTCTATTCTTTTCTCCAAAGAGACGCACGCCCCCTCCTATTATCTTGACGACATAATATCAGAATCATCTTAGCATTGGACCCTCTCCCTTCCCAACAACCCGACGTCTACCCCTTGTTCTAGCCTTACCGCTGCCGCCGTAGCCTACCCGGGAGGCTTTTCGAACGATATCCATTCCTCCACCGCCAGCACGCGTAAATCCTCGTCATCATGGCTTCGGGATCTGGCGGTTACAACAATCCCTTGAAGAAGTTCAAGTACGAAAGAGCTAGTAGACCCTTAGCACAGCAAACCTCTGACTAACACAATCGTAGGCTTGTCTTCCTCGGCGAACAAAGCGGTATGTACGCGAATGAAGTGCCTCGATGCGCCAACAATGATCATTGCACGGCACCACAAGACAACAGCTGACAATTATACTCGGATGCAGTCGGAAAGACGTCGCTAATAACGCGGTTTATGTATGATTCGTTCGACAACATGTACCAAGCTACTATTGGTATCGATTTCCTCAGCAAGGTAAGCTCGACCAGCTCTTTTCGAGCGGCAGGACTCTATGAGACATGGGCTTACGCACGTCGCATAGACTATGTACCTCGAAGACCGGACGGTGCGATTACAATTGTGGGATACCGCTGGCCAAGAACGATTCAGGAGTCTCATTCCTTCCTACATCCGAGATTCCAGTGTGGCGGTAGTAGTTTACGACATCTCCAGTAAGACCTCGCCACCAGACACTTGAACTCTGTTAGATTGAGAAGCTGATTTGTTTCAGACAAGAAATCCTTCGAGAACACCAAGAAATGGATAGACGACGTGCGCGCAGAACGCGGTAACGACGTCATTATCGTGCTCGTGGGGAACAAGACCGATCTTAACGACAAGCGAGAAGTAACAACACAAATGGGCGAAGAGGAAGCCAAGAAGAACAACTTAATGTTCGTCGAGACGAGCGCGAAGATAGGCCACAATGTGAAGAACCTCTTCAAGAAGATAGCGCAAGCTCTGCCCGGTATGGAAGGGACAGATGCAGCAAGGGAAGCTTCGTCACAAAGTATGTCGCACCAAATTTTGAAGAGCGCTTCAGGAAAGTTCCAGTATGCTAACAGACAACAGTGATTGATGTTAAGACCAACACTCAAAACTCCCAACAAGACGGGTGCGCTTGTTAGGGGATTGATTATCACACCACCACATACGGGCCAGACCACGTCCACGATTGGAAATGAAAAGGCCGTGTGCAGAGCAGAGCTTATGATGCATAGCGATCCGTTAAGAAGCAAGACAACGTTGTATACTACGATCTCATCCACGACATGCCACCGACAACTCACAAGAGAAGACCAGCGTTTGACAGATATAATCTTTTAGTATACTGTAATTTTGATTCCATTTCAAATACAGGGAATACGAAACAAATCAAACTCCCGTGAACGCCAACGGTGACATGTATTGATCGTAGGATTACAGTGATATGGCGACCTTCTAGCACAGCTCTTGGATCTACCTTGAATCGCCGGGGTGGATTATGGACGTGGGGTAGGGGATTCAGGGGTTGCAAGTGTTGAGTCTAGGTCGCTTGACGGCCGTAGCCTGTAAGCCTATTTGGTCCGATTGCAACCTAGCATGGCATTTTCTATTACCAAGCGGTTGTATTTTCTCGTTCACAAACACCTTCCTTCTGCGTTTCTCCTATTCTTCGGAACTCAGGGGGAACTGATGATTCGACCAAGAGTTATCACGTTGATGAAGGCATGGTGGTTCCTGGTCAAGCTCGGCACTAGCATCTCGTACCCAGTTGACCCCTACTTCGACTCTTTAGAAGGTAAGTCCTACGTTCGTATAGGTATACTTCCGGTGTCAAACCAAAGTTCAGTTATTCTACAAGCCTTGCGCAGGTCCATGACTCAAATGAATCACGGGGCCTTCTTTAGTGTCTGCTGAAGTCTGACGAGGTGGCTTCTTGAAAACTTCCCGTTGTTCACTTTCCATAGGAAGATACGCAAGACGAAAGAGAGTCTGGAAAGTCTTCATTGTGTGTGCGTCGGGTAGAAGATGATTTCCACGGTCACTTTTCGGGGTTCGGCAAGATTCTCAATAATCAGACCTTGACGCGGGGTGACGGATTTTATGCACATAAGAGAAGTACCTGGCAATCTGGCTGGGGCTAGAAAAGAGCTAATCTGAGGCTCGTCAGGCGGTTGTCGGGCGGTAATTGCAAGGCAAAGTACGGCCAGGCAATTGACGCTAGTGATTCGCTACGTGACAATGTTTGTGGCAGCGCCTCCCTCAAGGACCCTTCATTCGACGGGTGAATACAGGCGACCTCGAACTGGCGTACTTGGCCCTCCAGGAGGTCGACAGCTCTCCTACCTAGACTTCAGTATCACCTACACTCATCGTGATTTCACACGCAGGCGTGTGAAATAACGAGCACAACTTCAATCAAGATCTCCGGCCGTCGGCGCACACGAACACGGCACTCCACGACGGGTATGCGACCCCAGATTTGAGTCCCCGGCTGTCGGTTCCTGGCATAGGCATTGCGTCTTCTGGAAAAGGATGGGATTCTTACAAAGGAAGTGCAGCGATTGGCTGCGATGAGGCTAAAACGATGGCGTGATCGCAGTCAATCGCTGCAGCACTGAGTCTAAATGCCATAGCGGGGCAGCCCAGCTCTCCCGATTTGGCATCTTTCGCCATTTCAGCATTGCTAGGGCCGCTGTCGCAATCGTTGGCCAGCAGAAAAAAATATTTCTAAGCAGCACGAGTCGAGTGAGCGAGCGAGTGCTTAGTTGCCTGTCCGAAAGACTTTGCCCGGGACAGCTGGACCCTGACTGACCCTCTCTTTTCTATTTCATGACTGGGCCATCATGTCTTTTCTCTTCGGAAAGGCAGACTCTTCTGCTCCCTCCTCCAAACCCGAGTCTGCAATGGCGAGCCACGATATCCAGGTCAGCACGCCTGAAGAGGCCGGTAAGTGACCAGAAGTACACCTAGACCTGCACCTATCATATCGAAATCATGCACCCCGCAACAACGGCCTACAAGTAGTTCTGTGGTCGGCAAATTTGGAATGTTTCCAGTCCGTCGTCGTCCAATCATTACAAGAGAATGCCATTGCATAGCACAGTAAGCAAGGAGGTGTCAGTGAGTGCCTTGTTAACCATGTTCTGTGATTGCAGTTGCGCGAATCGCATACCTTGCCAGCGATGTTGTAATCTCTGTTCAGCCTGCACAGGGACAGGATTCAGCCTTTTCCTCTCACCTCAAAAGATATGCGAGCAGGAAAGACCAAGGACTGACCGCCAAAACCGAGGGATCAGTTCCAGAGGTATGGAGCCCATCTTGTTTTCAAACTTTAATCAAGCCATGAAGCCCGAATTGCTAATGAAGTGTCACAAGGTTCACTCTATTAGACACAATGCCGACCCCCTTCTCTCCGTCTTTACACCTATCCGATCTGGTCAACTCACATCCGTCACTGCTACATCGACGATCCTCCTTCCTTCTATTGCTCACTTATACAAGCTTGCCAATTATCCCGTAGTAATCCACATTTCATTATACCCAGGCCAATTCCCTGATTACTCCGCCATAACCGCCATTAGAAACTCGGGATGGACTTTTCTACAGTCCGAGTCGCTGCAAGAAGCGCAAGACATGGCTCTCACTGCACATGCGCTGGCTGTACGATCCGGGAAGGGTGTGATCCACTTCTTCGACCCAAGCTCATGCACGCACGACAAACCGGTCCCCGCTGAGGATGCGACTCTAGTCCGTACCATACTGAACATTGACGACGTCCGGCGGTTCCAGACTACTTCATCGTCTGAAACCGGTATCTACACCGACGACGGGCGAGTCGCAGTCTCTGCAGAGCAGCCAGAAGCCCAGGCTGCTTCCAAGCCAAATGGTCTAGCCGATTCGACCGTGCTAGGAGCTGCTTCCAAGGCGACATCAACTGAGGGTTCCGAAAAGTCCAGCCAGCAGAGCAACTCTAGTGCACCGCCCAGCGTATCTTCAGCTACTACGATTGAAGCTCAGGCACCTGTCCTCACTTCTGAGGATATTTACAAATACGTTACCTCGATTTGGTCGCAACTCAAGGAGGCTACGGGTCGCGGATACAATGCTTTTGAATGGTCCGGCCCCGCGACGGCAGAGAAGGCTATCTTCGTCTTTGGTTCTGACGCAGGCTTATTCGCTGAAGCCCTCGATGCCGCAAAGTCCACTGACATTTATGCCAAGGCTGGTATGATTACGGCGAGGCTCTATAGACCATGGCTCGGTGCAAGGCTCCTTGAAGTCATTCCAAAGTCCGTTAAGCGTATTGCCGTACTTGAGCAAATCTCGCGAAAGACAACCAAGTGGGGCCCGCTGCTGATTGACGTGCTTACGTCGGTCAAGAGCGGTCCAGGTGGTGGCGTGGAGACGATTGTTGGTCATCAGCTCGGCTACATTGCTCCTGATACAATTTCCCAGGCGCTCCGGGGAATATTCCAAAACCTGAGCTCTGACAAGCCTTTACAAAACCTCGAGATCGGCAAAACGGAGCGACGACAAGATGCATCATCTGGCGGACTCGAGCAACCGAAATTGGAGACAGCTTACACCAAGATCCTCGACCAACTATTTGGCAACCGAGTTTACATGGCGAATGCTCTGAAGTCGAACAATGCCGGCATCTCTTCCACGATAGCGGCAAGCCCAGAATTTGGGTTTGGATCTCTGCTAGCCCGCAAAGAACACCGTCAGAGGTTCGTGAAGGAAGTGAAGCAGGCTGCTAGCACGGAGTCGTTCACAACGTCATCGCCAGTAGATTGGCTAGCAAAATGGGCTGCCTCTTCTGAGGATGCGGGTAAGGCTGGAGAAATTGCCGACGATGTGGTAGCAAGGCTGGAGACTGATGGCTCTCCTGCGGCCAAGGAGCTCCTCGCAAACAAGGGCCTGTTCCGCAAGGAGTCTCTGTGGCTAGTTGGGTCTGATGCGTGGGCATACGATCTTGGCAACTCCGGAGTACATCATGTTCTGGCGTCTGGAGAGAACGTGAACATGCTGATTATCGATTCAACGCCGTACTCTGAGAGAGCTGCATCTGATGCCGAAAGACGCAAGAAGGATATTGGGCTCTATGCCATGAACTTTGGTAATGCCTACGTTGCATCCACTGCCGTCTATGGCTCTTACACGCAGGTCCTGCAAGCCATGGCCGAAGCTGACAAGTTCAACGGCCCCTCCGTCGTTATGGCATACCTGCCATACTTTGGCGAGCACGATTCCCCCCTGACAGTCCTGCAAGAGACGAAGAAGGCCATCGAGCTTGGATACTGGCCCCTGTATCGATGGAATCCCGAGAATGAGAACAAGGGTGAGCCTAACTTCGCGCTCGACTCAGAGCGCATCAAGGATGAGCTCAAGAAGTTCTTGGCTCGGGATAATCAACTCACCCAACTGATGCGACGAGAGCCGAATTTTGCTGCCAACCTCGCCCAGGACTTTGGTACCGAAGTCCGAGCTCAGCAGAAGCGCAAGGCCAGAGACGCTTACAACCAGCTTTTGGAAGGTCTCCTTGGTGCGCCCCTTACCATCCTGTTTGCTTCAGACAACGGTAATGCTCAGTCGTTAGCGAAGCGTCTGGGCACTCGGGGTCGTGCCAGAGGTTTGAAGACCACGGTCATGGCCATGGAGGATTATCCAGTCGAGGACCTTCCTTCGGAGGAGAACATCGTCTTCATTACCTCGACGGCTGGCCAAGGAGAGTTCCCTCAGAATGGCTTGTCTTTCTGGGACGCCATTAAAGATAACACCGATCTTGACCTTGCTTCGGTGAACTACTCGGTTTTCGGTCTAGGAGACAAGCACTACTGGCCTCGCAAGGAAGATAAGGTTTACTACAACAAGCCTGCCAAGGATCTCAACAAGGTCATGGACAACTTTGGTGGCAAGCGACTTGCAGACATTGGGTTGGGCGATGACCAGGATCCCGATGGGTACCAGACAGGCTACGCTGAATGGGAACCGAAGATATGGCAAGCCTTGGGCGTCGCTAACGTTGAGGGTCTGCCCGAAGAGCCCCCACCAATTACAAACGAGGACATCAAGCTTGCCTCCAACTATCTTCGTGGTACTATTGTCGAAGGTCTCAATGACCCATCGACTGGCGCTATCTCTGCTTCGGATCAACAACTCACCAAATTCCACGGCACGTATATGCAGGATGATCGAGATGTCCGCGACGAGCGCAAGGCCCAGGGTCTGGAGCCCGCTTACTCTTTCATGATCCGTTGCCGACTGCCCGGTGGTATCTCCACCCCGAAGCAATGGATACAGATGGACGACATCAGCACGAGTCTCGGCAACGAGACAATGAAGCTCACGACTCGACAGACATTCCAGTTCCATGGGGTAGTGAAAGGCAAGCTGAAACCTGCCATGCAGGCCATCAACAAGTCTTTGATGACTACCATCGCTGCATGCGGTGATGTCAACCGGAATGTCATGTGCAGCTCCCTTCCTACCGAATCCAAGTATCAGAAGGAGGTTTGGGCCTGTTCTCAAAAGATCAGCGATCACCTCCTGCCTGCCACATCTGCCTACCACGAGATTTGGCTCACCGATGATGACAACAAGAAGACCCAGGTCGCTGGTGACGCTGTGCAAGACTTCGAGCCCTTGTATGGCCCGACTTATCTCCCGAGAAAGTTTAAGATTACCATCGCAATTCCCCCGCACAATGACACTGACGTCTACGCTCATGACATCGGGTTGATTGCCATCAAGGGTGATGATGGCCATCTACTTGGCTTTAACTTGCTTGCAGGTGGAGGTATGGGTGCCACCCATAATAACAAGAAGACCTACCCTCAGACTGGCCGTATGTTAGGCTACGTCAAGGCTGATGAGGTACACATCGCTTGCGAAAAGGTCATGCTGGTGCAGAGAGATCACGGTGACCGAAAGAACAGGAAGCATGCCCGACTAAAGTACACCATCGACGATATGGGTGTGGACGTTTTCCGTTCCAAGGTTGAGGATATGTGGGGTAAGACTTTCGAACCAGAAAAGCCGTTCCACTTCAAGAGCAATGTCGACACTTTTGGATGGCAGAAGGATGAAACTGGCCTGAACCACTTCACCTTCTTCATCGAGAACGGTCGCATCGAGGACACCGCGGATTTCCAGATGAAAACTGGCCTTCGCGAAATTGCCAAAGTTCACAAAGGCGAGTTCAGATTAACTGGCAACCAGCATCTGATCCTCAGCAATGTCGCAGATGAGGACTTACCGCAGATGAAGGAATTCATGAAGAAATACAAATTGGACAATGTCCAGTTCTCTGGTCTGCGTCTGAGCTCATCTGCGTGTGTGGCTTTCCCAACCTGTGGATTGGCCATGGCTGAGAGTGAGCGTTACCTACCGGTACTTATCTCCAAGCTTGAGGACTGCCTTGAGGAGAATGGCCTAAAGCAAGATTCAGTTGTGATGCGCATGACCGGGTGCCCGAACGGATGTGCTCGCCCGTGGCTGGCCGAAGTAGCTTTCGTCGGCAAGGCGTATGGCGCGTACAACATGTACCTTGGAGGCGGGTACCATGGCCAGCGACTGAACAAGCTTTACCGATCCAGCATCAAAGAGGATGAGATCCTTGCTATCATGAAGCCGTTGCTCAAGCGATGGGCCCAAGAACGCGAGGAAGGCGAGCATTTTGGTGACTTCTGTATTCGTGCTGGTGTCATCGTAGGCACCAAGGAAGGACGGGACTTCCACGACAATGTAAGTCCAAAAATGACCCAGTCGTAACAGAACGACGAGTATACTAACAGCCCACAGGTCGCTGAGGAAGAATCCGACGAAGAATAGAAGGAAGGTACCATTTTGTAAGCTATTTACGCGGCAGGATGCATCTAGGGCGGTGTTTTGGGCGTATGTGGCGCAATGACAGGCACGACTGTCTGGTGGATATATAACTTGCATATCGTTTCTTCCTTTGATATCAAAACAAATACTACCAATTGAGAATAGTGTGCTTCTGCGCTGCCGATAACTCAGCCCAACAAGGACCGGCTTGGAGAATCTCTCATAGCAACTGTGCTCTCACGTTTGTGTTCCATGCTCGGAATAAACATTCAGTCTCATCAATCTCTAACCCAACTAGGCTGCTACGCCGCATCGGAGAAGCGGCTGAAATCTGTTGCATCATGTAGGGGAAGTGCTCGACGTCATCTCATTGGATACCGAGGCGGAATACGATCCCTAGCTCATCGGCTGTTAGTTTCAAGTTGCTATTCGCTGAGACTCATTTTCGACCACACTGAGACTCGCTTTGAAGGAATCTCCCTAGCGTCCAACTAAGCACGTGGGATGATCTTTCAAAATCTTGGCTTTCTCGCTTGTCGCAATGATCCAATGGGGTGTTGTGGCCTGATGGCACTTTTGCAAGCCTCATACCCCAACGACTAGGTTTCTTGAGCAAGCAAACATCTATGTTCCTTGGCACCAGTACCTGTGCGTCAAGGGATACTGCGTGCTTACAGGTCAATGGGATGTGGCGTAAATCAGGTGCTTCAAGACCATAAAGTGAAGAATGTCTCCTTGTATGCGTACGGGCTCATTGACTGACTACCTCGTAGCTCATCCCGTCATCTCCAAGGCCGGTTACCTATATCGACTTGGCTTAGTTAGACTGATGACGATATTTTCGCCCCTCGACCCGCGGTCTCGAGTTTTGGACGAAGATTCGGACACAATTGCACCTCTGACGCCGGGCTTGCACATAGGTCTCATTGCCGTCGCGTCTTTTGCCTTCCTCTCCTTCTTCTCGGCACTCTCGCTGTTCGTCTATCTGTCGTATAAGCTCATCTCATGGCATATCGGCGTTTCGCAAAGGCGACCGCTTGTTGATGCGGCATCAGCGCGCCGTAACTTCACCCTGGGCATCGACGACCTTGCGGCGGATGGCGAGGCTCGCAAGTCGGCAAACGTGACGGGCTACGCGGAGCCCGCCATGGCAGTTCGGAAACCACCGAACCAGTTCCTGGTGCTGGTCTTCAACCTGGTCCTCGCTGACCTGCACCAGGCCACGGCCTTTCTCCTGAGCTCGGCCTGGGTGGCCAGGGACGGCATCGTGGTCGGGACGCCGACTTGTTTCGCGCAGGGCCTCTTCGACTCCAACGGTGATCTGTCTTCTAGCTACTTCATCTCGGCCGTCGCGATCCACACGTACCTCTCTGTGGTGCGGGGGTACAGACCGCCGCAGCGCGTGTTGAATGGGTGCATCGTCGGCATCTGGGTGTTTGTTTACATGATGTCGCTCTTGCCGATAGCGGTCACGAGGAATGGGGCTGATATGGGGGGTTATTTCGTGCGGGCTGGGCCCTGGGTACGTTGTCTCTGCTTGCATCTCTGATAATTACCGGCTCTTTACTACCCCCCTCGGATATTTTTGCCTTGGCCTGATTTACGGACTGAGTTATTCATGATGCTAGGCAAGCTAACGCGGACTTTCCTCCCCCCCTTTAGTGCTGGATCAGCATGGCGTACGAGCGCCTCCGCCTCCTCACGCACTACGTCTTCATCTTTGTCTCCGTCGCCACGATCACGACCTTCTACGCCGCCCTCTTCCTGCGGCGGCGGCAGCAGCAGCACCACCGCCCGGCGGCGTTCCTGGCGTACCCGCTCGCGTACGTCTCGTGCATCCTGCCGCTGGCGCTGGGCCGGGTGGCGACGATGGCGTCGAATGGGTGGCTGGACGTGGTGCTGTTCTGTACGACGAGGCGGGGCATTGTGTTTGGGGGCCTCGGGACGGTCGGGGCCGCGGATACGGGGTTGGGGACGTTTACGTTTATGCGGACGCCGGTGGGGAGGCCGTTTGGGAATATGGTGTGGATACAGGGGGGTGGACATGGAGGTAGACATCGACATGGACGGGGACGGGAGATGGGAGAGGGGGACGAGGACGGACGTGGAGTCAGACGTCGTTGTCGGGGCGGGGTGATGGCGCTATTCGGATGGAAGTTGTTACGTCGGTTGTGGTTGAGGGCGAGGGAGAGCGTGGGAGAGGAGGGGGGTTTGGGGTGGGTGATGAGGGTTCAGGGTCTATGGATAACGGGGAGAAGGAGGTCGGGCAACGGGTTTGATGGTTGGATGGTATAAATTGTTTGTATTTCTTTTCACTACTTCGCTTTTATAGAAATCTTCGATGAGAAACACCGGTCTATTCGAGAACCAGCGGAATTCTTTTGACAGCGGACGTAACTAAGCGTTGCTCCCCTAGCAGCTGTTCTCGAGACAGTAGTCCTCGAGCAATTCCACCTGGTCGTCGCTCGTGACCTGCGTACAGTCATCGTGAAACAGAGACTGGAACCGGTCCGTCAAAGCCGGGTATGCCGAGTACCAGCAGCTGCACACGCCCGCGCCCCCGTCATTCCGGCACTCGAAGCGGCCCAGCTGATCCACGTCGAACCACCCGGCCCAGGGATCGACGCCCGCGGGCCGGCTCGTGACGGCGTACACGACGCAGTCGTCGCGGAGCCTTCCGCCGCGCTTGGAGTCGTTGAGGTCGGGCTGGCAGTTGTTGAGGACGGACCGCAGGCGGTCGGCGCAGTGGTTGAACTTGTCGGCGTCGGTGGCGCCGGAGGTGAAGGGGGCGTAGGGGGCGGAGCAGGGGGTGTCGTCGGGGTAGAGGAGGCCGAGCCAGAGGTTGTAGGCAGTGGTGTCCTGGGTGGAGAAGTTGGCGGTGAAGGAGAGCTCCTTGGGGCGGTTGTCCGGGGTGTGGCCGGTGCCGATGGAGATGGGAGAGGTGAGGACGGTGTTCCACTGATAGGGGTAAGTTACGATGGGCTGGGTGGTAGAAGAGCGGAGTGGAGGGGGTGAAGGTATCGAGGTCCTTGGTTTGGGTCGCATCGAGGTCTGGGGGGGGGAAGATACTTACGAGGGATGGTTGGTTGCAGAACTGGGTAATGAAGCCCTCGACGGGCTCGTCCATGAAGGGCGGGTCGTGGTCGAAGCACTCGGGGGGCGGGATGTCGTCGCGGCGGGGGAGTGCGGCCTTGCTTTCGGCTGTCGTGGATATGGTATCTGGGGATACGGCCCTGTGAATGTTTTCAACCTGGTACTGTGCGATATTCCCCGCGATGAGACACGTCGCAGGGCACCAGAGTACGAGGGCCCCGAGTAGCTTGGGCGCGAGCTTGAACAGCATTGTTCAAAGTCCGTGGGATATTGTCTTGCTATTTTGGCTGTCTCGTCACGGTGTTGTTTGAGCTGTGGTAGAGATCCTATCCGAGGAGCATAGACGCCATTGGTTTAGTTATGAGAATGTTTTCATCAAGTAGTCACATGATCTGCTTTTTACAGTGTCACAATACTTGGAAGCCATTGGATACTCTACGTGATTGCGCTGGATCCTGTGGAACAATCAGTTTGAGTCATACTGACTTTCAAACTCCCAGGACAGCACAGGGAGGTTACTCGAACTCAAGATGGACCGAGTATGTCCTACTGTCTTGTTTGCTGTTGAGGGTACGAACGTGTAATATTTCGCTCTTACTTGTGAGGGTCAGAGAAACCATCACTGTCGTCGGGGGTAAGTTCAGAATCGAATGGTGCTATATGATTCTAACTAGACAGTAACCACCATCGCGTCTGCTGTTATGGTAGACCAAATTATTAAGGAAGTTCCATAGCCAAGTGTAAGTTCCAAGTTTGTTTGCCCTGTGAGCTTATCAGCATACATTTCGAAAGCTTTCCCGTGTTTGTCTTGTCTTGTGTCCCAGGAACGAACTATTCGACCCTCCAAGGGCTCTAGTTAGTGTGTATGCTCTGGTGCCTGGTGATATTTGTTTAGGGCACCAATGCTGAATATGAAGGCCAATTTGGAATTGAATATTTTATACCCTGTAGGTATCTCACTCAATGACCTCAAAATAGGACTTGACCCTGTTCTGCAATACTTTTTTAGATCTACGAAATATAAGTAGAGCCCCCGAAAAGGAGGGGAATCTTGTTTGTCAAGGCCCAGCTGTAAGTAGCTAGCCTCGGTGAAATTTGCACGCCTGCAGTGTTACCTATCATTATTCCCAAGGCCAAGGTAGCTTGTGCATCGGGTAGAGCTTCATCGTGGCTACACCTTTTCTCTTGCTGTGCCCACATCAATTATTGGACATCTTCTAGTTATGGAGCTATCTGTCGTGCGCGATCGACCCAATCTATACAGGGCCGGGAAGTTTGTCAGTACGAGTCACAATGAGTACGTGGGGTTTGATCGTGATTCGACATGTGTTGGAGGTTGACCACGGACTTTGCAAACATCGAGGAACACTATCATAGCTACGCTCGACGGTGTCGTACATAGTCACGTGGGGTGGTAAGCTCCCATCAAGGACTCATATCACAGTACCCGCTCCTTTTCCCATAACTAAATACATCCGCCAAGGTAAGTACTGGGTCCTAGTTAGAGTAAAAGGGAGTGTCTTGCGCTCCCTAGGCCAACCAGGCTGAATAATCCAACGTTGCTCTGCGAGGTCTTTTTGTAAATCGACATGTCTTTCAACACCGATTAGCACCACAATGCTGTCAGAATTCTCGAAAATGGCTGATGGATAGTGATGGCCGGTTTGCCTCTGCCATGTGCAACAAGTGCTTGAAGGCCTGTGAATCTTGGACAATTGACACTGCCAAGCTACTGCTGAGACTTATCGGCACCCTGCGTGAGGTCATGGGAAGAAAGGCTGTGTATCTAGTTATTCAATGAGGTCGATTCCGTACCAGAGCGTTTGCCCATCCCCGAAGACCCAAGTTCGTATGCCATGCAGGTGAAGCGGACCAGATCGTGCAGATCGATAGTTATGGTTTAGCTCAAGGCTAGTTGGTGACGACTTGCGAATCATGACATAGTTGTTTCCATAGACTGACGAAGAAGGCCGATCGTCTAGAAACTTCAGGCTGAACCTTGTCAGATTTCAAGGTTGCCCCTGACTCTGCCATGCGGCTGGGACGCGAGGATGCCATACGATCTTGGGGGTAGCTAGCTCAGTAAGATCTTGAACTAATTGAAAATCATGTCGCATAAGTGTGAAGCGTGGTGAGCCTCTGCCGAGTAGATATCAGAAAGCATGCTGCCACCTCAAGCCATGCGTGGTCATCCATGTCGGTACCTAGTTACCTAGTCTCTGATTTGCAGTTCTAGACTGCCGCATCTCAGTTTGACTAGCCCCTCTAGGGACGGCGGCTCTCTCATAAAGATGGCCCCAAATTATAGGGCAGTTTGGGTACGTCGTTGCAACTCGACAGGTCATCCACCAAGACCAGGAACCGCTAGTTAGCCAGTATGCTTATCTCCGCCCGCGATAGAGTGTGCCACGTGCCTTTACCCTCTCTCACCTATAACGCCGTGCTCGACCTAGTTAACTAGTTACAGCTTATTTTTGGTTTTGCGCCCTACGACGAGCATGGTGGCGCTTGCCGCAACGCTAAAAGTGACCCTGCTAACGTCGGTCCCCGTAACGGCAGCTAAGTTAAGCTACCTCAGCTGAGCTGGGCCCAAAAGGGACAGGAGGTCCCCTAGTTAAGTGTCCGTCAACCACTACGGGACCCCAGAAGCAATACACTGACTGTAACTGACTACACTACCTACTGAGACAAATCACTAGGTATGCAAATGGTGGTTAAAATGGGAGGTAGAGGTTTCGGTATAGTGGCTGGGGAATGTCCGGCCGAGGGGCGTAGTTGGTTATAGGGGAACCGACGTTAGCTTTAACCCATCAAAGGAACAAATTTGCGATGCAATGACGCAGTCGAGTCGGGACCAGGCTGTACGGCAGATTCTCGATCCGGCGACCAAGTGCTGGTTGTTTGATTTGCTTCTGGGAGTCTTATGTACATACATTACCTAAAACGCAGCAATCTAGGTGAGCGTAGTAAAAACCGCATCGAAGGGCTGAAAACAGAAATGAAAGACCCTGGATGCTGCTGGTCCTCGACCTCCAAGTCATCAATCACCATTCTTTCTAACATTCATCGATCTTCATGCCTCTTACCCCCAAAGGCCCGGCCTTGACACTGGTGGATGTATCTGTCATCTTTTTATCATTATCATGGACCATTGTTTCGTTGAGGTTATTCGTTCGTTCTCGCATCAGAGCTGTCGGTACGGATGATTGGCTGATGGTTGCTGGTCTTGTGAGTGCTCCAGCTCGACAGACAACTGCTTGTGCGAGGAAGTGAACTGATCAGCCGTGGCTCGACTCAGATATGCCTCACTTTGACCTGTCTATCGACCATCACCTCATCATTCTACGGTGTTGGTTCCGACATAGAACGCATCAGCGACGCCGACAACAAGAAGGCCCGCATGGTAATGAGCCTCTACACAAGCTCTTGTGTTTTCTAGATTCTAACTGATATCTGCACAGTGGCTCTTGTTCTCCCAAGTTTTCTACGCCCTCAGTACGGCACCGATCAAGGCATCGATCTGCATAACCTTATGCAGAATCCCATCAAAACCGGTCTTCCGCAGGATTCTCTATGCCGTTATAGTGCTGTCTACAATCGCTGCCCTTGTTGTGGACATAGCACTTCTTTCGTGGTGTGAACCCGTCTCCGCGACTTGGGATACGTCCACGGGATCCTGCAAGGATGAATCTATCATCATTGGTGTTTCGTATTTCATCTCTGCGATTTCCATCCTCACTGACTGGACGTGCGCGGTTCTCCCGGCTTTCATCCGTAAGTTCTTGGTGCCCACATTTGTTGGCTGGTCCCGCTGACCCTCCTGATTAGTCTGGGATGTCCCGTTACGCACCGGGGCGAAAGCATCTGTGGCTGTCATCCTCGGGCTCGGCGTCGTGTGAGTATAACTATCCACATATAATCGCCCCTCGAAATCTTCAGCCCCATCATACTGACCATTTCCTCCTCCCCCATAACTAGTGCCAGCTCGGCTACCTTTGTTCGACTCAACTACATCCTGGCGTACACCGACCCCGAGAACTACCTCCGGAACGTCGCCTTCATCGCCATCTGGTCCGTCACCGAGCTGGGCCTCGGCATCATCGCCCCCTCGCTCGGGACGCTGCGCCCGCTGCTGAAGGACATCCGCTTCGTCCGCCCCGTCACGGACCAGTGCGCCGCGTGGGGTCCGATGACGGGGGGCAGGAACACGCCGTTCCACCAGATGTCCGCGCTGCGGCGCAGCAAGTCCCGGACCCTGCAGGCCAGCGCCGCGGCGGGGAAGCAAGGTGGATGGGACCGCTTGTCGAAGAACGAGAGCCAGAGGAACATTGTGGAGGATGGCGGCATCACCGTCACTACGCCCGTCGCGCTGCGGGATGACAAAGTGTCTGAGCATTTATGATGAGGGTGACGGCATGCACTTTGGCAGTCGTGCGCTTCGCCGAGCGTGGGGATGCTCAGGTTGGAGATTGGGGAGGCATGGGAGCTAACTAGTTGGTTATGGCTATGAAACCAGATCCGTGGTCCGTGTCGTATATATTGGCGCGAAATTAATGACAGAGGCTGTGTGGTTGGCTTCAATGCACGCTTTTTACGGGGTAAGATACGTAGTGGTGTACTCATAAGTGTATAAACACTAACCAGAATTCTAATATCACAGTATCATAAATCAGTTTATATTGGAATTTACCTATCATTACATTTACATGTCACTCATTGGCATGGGCTTCTGCAGCAAAGCAGTGTAATGGTACAATTAACGAGCACAATGAAAGATAGAGGAAGCCGGTATATAGAATCGAGACTTAGTTCCCGTAGTTTATCACAAAGTCAAACATTTAAGACACATAACTTTCCAGTCAGCAGGGTTGGTTTCTCGTCGTGGGAAGCGGTCTAAAAACCGAAGCTTTATTTCCACCTAAACGACCTAGGCACGATTTCCCAGCCCCAAAATACCTTGCCTTTTTTTGTGTTACCCATCACTGACATTAGATACGGTGTCGATCGACAGCATGTTTTGCGGGGTATCACGTCTAGATGATATTGTCAGTTTAGTCAACTACTGATGAGAGGATTGGTGACCGTGACTGATGAGTAGGATAACACGTACCTGTAAGTCCGAATCCATTAATATCCCGGCTAGTTAGACTGGGAACGATGGGTCGGGAGCAAGCAGCGTTTCCACCTGCGCAAGCATTCAGGGGAAGTCTGCGGCGATAAGCAGCTTATCCTGCAGACTCGTTCCCGGCGGAACGACCTTGTTCTGCAGGCTCTGGAGGAGTCGTCCGCGAGCAAGTCGAGACCACTGAGACCTGGATGTTAGACAGTATGTGAGCGTTCTAACTGTAATATATATGTGTTCAGAGAATGGGTCGTAGTTACTGCAGTGAGTCGTAGCCGAAGGTGTAGCCAATGTCGTTCATCTCTTGTTCGACGGCATTCCAGTTGGTGATACGGCCGAATGGCTTGCCTCGAGACTTGCGTAGACCACCGTAGTCGATGACGGCCTGGATAAGCTCATTGCTAGCTTCGGTGGTCCAACTACGGGCCATCTTGTCTTGTTTAGGATCTGGGTTGTTGTTAGCAAATAGCCTTTGGCAGTTTGACAGAGGTTTGCAAGTGACTAGTTACCGTTGGTTGGTGAGGAATTTTTTTCGGTTGTGCTGTATCTTTGGGGTGGGCAGTTGAGGACCAAAATGGTTGGATGATGATCGTGTGGTAAGCAGCACAGGAAAACAGCTGCGAAGCGATGTAGAAAAGATATGGGCAGTGCGGTAGAATGTGGCACGATAAGGGAGGACTGGTACCAATATCGATCAACAAGAACACTGGAGTTTCGCGTCAGGAAGCAAAAACAAAAAAAGCAGTTGCGAGACAACGCGATTGCCCGAGTCATTGCGAGTTCGCGTTCGTGTGCACGGTAACTAACTATTGTAAGGCTACCTCTTGTGAGTTTGTATAGGCAACATTCGCGGGTGACGCGGGTGATTAAATACAGCAGGACGTTAATACCTTCCTTCCACCAGCAAACACACTGTGCATAAATGGACTGTCCCGATATCCAAGATAGTAATAGTCATATATATATGGTCTCATGTCAAATGAGCACGGGAAGACAATGGTAAACTACCAGTCACGATCAGTAGTTATGTGATATGGCGATGCCACCCATACTTACCTCCGTACTTAAGAGTATATCTACATCTTTTATGGTAGTCATTGAGGTATTGGTTAAGTAACTAGTGCCAAGGATCTCCCCATTTAGACCACCCATGGTATCAGCTAGGATTCACAAACAGATGCACAATCTGATCCTTTGCTAGTTACGCATCAATAAGCATGTTTTTGTTACCCAATACGGTTCTCACTCTGTGTGATTGTTCAACCTAATGTGTAATTTTTTTCATATCGTCAACATACACAACTGTCTGCTGTTACAGTCTGAAGTGGAATGGGAGACGAATGCTTTGCTTACACTAGTCAACTAATCTCTCAGCCCGCACATAACCCCCCAGATTAAATATCTGTTCCAAAGAGTCTGAACCTGTCAGACGACTCTCAAATATGAGTTGGCGATGGACAGTTTATACTCCTTCGCTGACATAGGCCAGTGTAGTTGAGTTCATTGCCGCTCAACTAGAAGATAAACCTTTTTGCGTCCTCTTGAAGTTATCCCACTCCCTGACCAATTGGTCTGCCAGCTTCCAATTGTCCATGGAAACTAACTAGCAAATTGTTTTCTGATGGCAGTCTTGTAAGAATAACCAGTCAGCTTCCACGTAGTTAACCACAGCTCCTTTCAGTCTAAGCCATAACTAACAATGGAGTGCGCCACAGCACACCTGTGCGAAGGTCCTGTCATTGTTCTCCCAAACGCCACGATGCCTCTCCTCTGCCTAAGACAGTCCCAATAGCTACTCTCTACGAACCAAATCATTCCAGGATGCAGCTTCGTGAAAAGTTTGTACCACTTCATGTTGGGATAGCAGTATATGGTGATTGGTGTCGTGTGTTCTTTTTCTGCTGGGGCTATCCCAATCTAGTAACGAACTACGCGGCAACGGAATGGAGGACAACGCTAACTATGTAATTGGAAGCCCAGTGCTCCCCAGGTAAGCTCCCCCCTAATATATTTCCAACCCTCCTAACCCTGCCGCCGTTTACGTGCCCATTGCATGCCTCGCTCTGTTGATCACAGTCCAACTTGGAAAAGGTGCCCGACACCATGTAACTCACTTTGCGGTATCAGGAATTTGAACAAGGTTTTAGATGCAGTTGGTTGCAAAATGTTCCAACGGCGAAGCCGGCTGAACCACCCAAGTGTGACAGCCAATTGCAGCTGCAGGCCAGCACACTTACATGGGCTCGACCATGCGGCGTACTTCCTTCGCAGATGACTTTATGTGGGTCGAGGCTACTGTACCGGTACTTGCTGTTGGTATACATGACCAGTATTGGGGGCCAAGCGTATGTATATATGTACATACTCGCTCATCTAGGGTAGACAACGGTTAAAAAGTGGGAGGCCCGACCTTTGCTTGGAGACTCACCCCTCAAATACGCCTCAAATCGCAGGAAGAAGTGTGATTAGAACCGATGCAGCCCCCTCGCTCTGGTTTCTATAGCGAAATGGTGTTTACCCCTGCACGTGGTGCCATGTCGCCGCACTAGGCAGCCAGTACCTTGACGTTGCTGCTTGCTCTGCTACGATCATGACCAGCCGCAGGAAGAAACGGTTAGTCTCGTAGACCACCATGCAAGAATGTTACGCGATCGGTCAGCTCGTGGGTCGTGGGCCCCGTCCGGGTTGTTCCCGTCGTAAGTGGGCTGTGCTGGCGCTGAATACAACAGTCTCCAAATGGGTCCTTGGCGGCCTATTACATATGTCTGTCTACCTAGCTGTGATGGAGGCCGTACTGTACTGATCATGGCAGGTTGGAAGGCTCCGATTTCGAAGCCTGAGGATTCCCGGCCCTTGATTGCTTCGGTCTTCTGCATCATCGCGAAGGACGAATGCCGCCGGAATGGATAGTCCGTAGTCCAGAGAACTCCAGGTTGCGACCTGGAGCAATTCAATCCGCAGCGAGGATCAGCCGATTCGTCATTTCGGCTGATGATTGACCTGCATGCTCAGCCTCGCGATGTAACCGCAGAGTGGGGATGGAGACAAGGGAGGCTACTTAAATCCCAATGGCGGATCGGGATCCTTGCGAGTCAGAGCAAGGTGTCTTCCTCACGGAGAGCGCACGTCTATAAAACATGAAACCCACTCTGATGATGACGAACATGTCGGGACATGGACTGACTGCCCTAGGCCGACAAGATGGACGACTCGGCGCCTGTGGAAAAACCCTCCCGACACCATGTCGTACTTCATAAGCTGCACTCATTCTTACATACGCATCACCCGAATCCGTTCGATAGCGGCTTCCGAACATGCCTCGGGGTCAATAGTACCGACAATGGGAGCTGCCGGAACAGGATCCACAAAGCCAGCGTCCATGCCAAGGAGCTTTACCTAGAGATACTTTCTTTCCCGGAGTACCCCTCGACGGATGAAGATCTGGTAGTCCTGGGGGACTTTCTCATTTGCATCCACTGCCATCGTCACGGGCCTGCGGTCATTAACCGGTTTCACCAAGACCTTAGGAAGACCAAATGTGAATATATACATGAACGTGTCAGTCCATCTGAGGTCATCTACACCAGGACAAAGGGAAAACAGCTGCAGCCCGCGCAGGATACGGATGAGACTATCATCGCAGTGGAGGATCCGGTCGACGGAGCTGCCGAAGGCATCTCTCAACTCGCCATCAGTCCCGATGACGACCAAGGCATTGACGAGGCGAGCGGGATCGACATCGCGCCTAGTCAAGGACATTATAAACGCCACTGGACAAAGTTCGAGCGAGATTCTCCCCATATCGAACTCATCAAGGCCCTGGAACGGAACTTCAGCAAACAGGAGCACCAGGAGGGTCTAGTCTACGTGCTCCAAGACGAGGCGGACGCGGGTCACTTCAAGGTGGGCTGGACGACGAAATCAGACGTGAACTTCCGTCTCGCCCAGTCCAACAACTGCGCCAAGAGTAGCAGGGTGGTGTACCCCGTGCAGCCGTACAAGATGTTTGTGGGGGCCAAGCGAGTCGAGAGCCTCGTCCATGCCGACTTGGCGAGGGAGAGGCGCAAATTGCGAGACTGCAAGAACTGCTGTGGCAGGTATGTGCACCACGAGTGGTTCGAGACGACCGAGGAGGACGTGGTCAGATCGGTCCGCAGGTGGTCCAGGCTCGTCAGTTCGGGGGTCGCCTATCGCGACGGCGTCCTCACGCAGCAGGGAAGAGCCGGTATCCAGGTGGCTTACGACATGGAGGGCCTCTTGGAAAAGATGGTGACGGGGGACACCCAGGACGGGGGATTGCCAGTGGTTCTCGATGCGGATACGTCCGTCGCGGATGACTCCGTCGTCGCGGATGACTCCGTCGTCGCGGATGACTCCGTCGTCGCGGATGACTCGTTCGCCCATATGGACAACGTCGACACGAATATCGTAGCCATCCCTCCCGCGGCCGAAGTCGCTTCAGCGGACATCTCCGCACCGACCTCGCCATCGAAAGAGGAGGGTGCTCCGTTAACACCTCCCGAGAAGAAGAAGAAGAAGGGTGGTTTCTTGGTCAACAAGTTGATTGAAAAATCAATGGACGCGGCGAAAAGAAGGATCGCAAGAGCCAAGCCCGAGGATGCTGAGGCTCCTCCGGTGAGTGCCCCCGGCACGAGGGCACGGCGTCCGCCAGACCAGGAAGCGGACACAGTTGTACTATTTGAAATGCTCAGCGGGTTCTTCGGGGAGAAGATTGAGAACGCCAAGAAGTCAAAGGAGGAGCGGACCCCCAAGGAGGAGGTTGAGAAGATCTTCGACAGGCGAATGAACCGATTGTATAAGAGGTTCGGCGAGCGCCTGCACCAGGAAGTGAAAAACATGACGTGAGGCAGGAGTCTTCACTACCTTACACGTCAATGGCTGGTCAAGCGGGGGAATGATAGGATGAGATTGTTGCAACGCATGATCGATCGATAGAGAGGTTATTTTCGTCATTTCATAGCAATTGACGTGGCAGCTCATGTCTAACCTAACATATTTGGTTGAGAAAAAGAAACATGAGAATTCGACAAAAGTCGGTGTTTCAAGAAAGTGAGAACAAACTCCCGAGCCATGCGACGCGCGGGTTGTTGTAGGCAAAGAAAGAAAAACGCGCAGCTTAAATGCATTACGCCTTGAAGACCTTCTTGAATCCTCCAATGTGATAAGATTGAGATATCTGGCTGGGCTTTGGGAAGATACGGTACCCTCCTGGAGGATCTTCTCTGGGTCAGGCTCAACTATGAAGACGTTCCACGCCCAACGGAATACCGGGCACCTACCTGGTCTTGGGCTTCTGTGAATGCCGCAGCATATCTCGACCTTTCTCGTCTCGGGGAACAGGAGTGTGCGGGATGCCTCCTCTTGGTACCCAAAATACTAAAGGTATCGACCGACCTTGTGGGTGCCGATGAGTATAGTGAGGTACAAGAGGGACGAATAGTGCTGAACGGGTTTCTGGTCCCAATATTTGAGCCTCAAAAGCAAATTTCTGGTCAACGTGACCCACATGACCGCAGACCATTGACAAGTCGGATCACAGAGATCATGAGAAATCGGCTTCCCAAATCTCAGGGGCATACATTATTCGTTCACGTAAGATTGAACTATGACGACGGAACGGAGCAAAGGGAGGACACGGTTCTCAGCGAGTGTTACGCCATGCCTCTTCGCCGCAATTCCTACGGTCGCCCGCCATACTATTACAATTATCTGATCTGGCGGCCCGGAGGCTATTCAAGGACTCAGTTGTGATATTCTCTCTGCTGGGTGTGGTCGGGAACGTTTGTCCAGATCGGGAAAGTATCCCGGTTTAGTAGGAACAAGGAACACTTCCCCGCTGCACTAGCACCTGCGATCCGCTGAACCTCGGGATGTTTGTTATGTAAGTAACTAGTTACCCCAGATAGTATTGACGTCGGACCGTCATGAAAACAAGACCAACTGACATCACAAAGCAACCATTCAATTCTATAAACAACTTTATTTCGTGCATCAATCATGAATCCCCCGAACTACAGGTTTGAAGGCTGGCAAGGGCACGATGTGTCCTCTGCCGAGGGAAAGATGGAATGGGGCGAGTTCGAGCCCAAGAAATGGGAGGAGACCGACATCGACAT
Organism: Xylariaceae sp. FL0016; assembly: GCA_022578815.1. Classification (NCBI taxonomy): domain Eukaryota; kingdom Fungi; phylum Ascomycota; class Sordariomycetes; order Xylariales; family Xylariaceae; species Xylariaceae sp. FL0016. The sequence goes on from MU388756.1 coordinate 137,624, forward strand.
CAAGATCACACATTGCGGCATGTGCGCCTCTGATCTACATACTCTGCGAAGTGGTTGGGTATGCTCACTTTCATCTCACTCACTTGCGTCGCAGCACGCGTAAGTAGGTACCTGTCATGATACCCAGTAACCTGATCCATGAAATACAGACTCCCGCCCCATACCCGGTCGTCGTCGGTCACGAGATCGTGGGGCGCATCGTCCGCGTCGGCGCCCACGCCGTCGGCGGGCACAAGGTCGGCGACCGAGTAGGCGTCGGATGCCTCTCCGACTGCTGTCTGTCCCTCCGCAGCCGCCGCCCGTGCGAGCGGTGCGCCGAGGGCCGGGAGAACTACTGCAAGAAGGCGCGGTGGACGTATCTGAGCCCCCACCACAACGGCGACAAGAGCCACGGCGGCTACGCGACGTACCACCGGACCCCGGGCCGCTTCGCCTTCAAGATCCCGGAGGCCCTGGAGTCGAAGCACGCCGCGACCATGATGTGCGCCGGCATCACGATGTTTTCCCCCCTGAAGCAGAACGGCTGCGGCCCCGGGAAGAAGGTCGGGATCGTGGGGCTGGGGGGGCTGGGGCACTACGGCGTCATACTGGCGAAAGCTATGGGCGCGGATAAGGTGGTGGCGATCTCGCGCAGGAACGCCAAGAGAGAAGAGGCGTTGGCGATGGGCGCGGATGACTATCTCGCTTCGGAGGACGACAAGGACTGGGTGAAGAAGTACCGAGGCTCGCTTGACCTGGTCATTGCTACCGTCGCGTCGGCGAAAGTAAGTTGAACCCCCCCCCCTCCCCGTCCGCGTCTGGAAGACGACGAAGGCTGAGACGAGAATGTTCAGGCACCGACAGGGGCGTATATGAAGCTCCTCAAGTTCGGGGGCACATTGGTGCAGGTTGGGAATCCGGATGACGGGAACTTCATGATCCCGCCCAACCCGCTGCAGATGAGCCGGCTGAACTTCTCGGGCTCGGTCATCGGCTCAGCGACGGAGATGGTCGAGATGCTGCAGCTGGCCGCTGACAAAGGGGTCAAGCCTTGGGTCCAGGAGGTGCCGATGGAAGAGGCTAACCGGGCTCTTCTGGGACTGGAGGATGGTAAACCGCGATACCGGTATTGTTTGGTCAACGGAGAGAAAGCGAGAGCTGCGTTGTAGCAAGCAGCAAGCAACAAGCAGCTGAAACGTAGATACTTGGATTTCAGTACGATATTTTAGCAAGTGAATATTCAACTGATTGCTAGAAGCTGTGTATTCATTTTGTTTTTCTTGTTGACGGTGTTTCTCGAAAATCGCATCATTGAACGACATACGCTCTCATCCTGTTTGCACTAACTACACAAAGATATCCACATAGACGTTATCCCAAAGGCGTAGGAGGACCCTTTTACAGGGATCGTTTCCGGCTCTGGTCAATATCTCAATCTCTCTATTATTGTTCGCCCATCTTTTGATAAACGTTTGTATGGTCTCGCCCAACTGATTGAACCCCTCGGTCCTTTGCATCGACGCGGCACGCTCAGAAGAGCTGTCGAGGGTAACTACAAGTAAATTATCGCACTTACACAGCAAACCTGACATTGGAAATCCGTACCATAATTGAGACAAGAAGGCCCCGTCTAAGGAACGAGACACGGAAGTCATCCCCTTATTTAGAGCCGAGATTTCTCTGCGGTATTTGAGCTTGTATTTGAGCTTGTATTTGAGACTATTGATGGAACCGCCCAATGAGGTCTGCTTCGCTCTCGAATGCTGGTGGACAATTCGCGCCAACTTCTTGCCATCTTTCAACAAGCTTAAAGCAATTTTTCCGAGTCGTTGCCGGTCTCGTTCGCGTATGCCGTGCTTTCCGCAAATTTGGGCTCGAGCCAAAGAGGTCGCGGGCACGATATCGAACTCGCCTTCATGAATTAGTTCCTCCAGGCACAGAACGAGCTCAGAGAAACCGGCGGCATCGATGTCCGGCTCGAAGGTCTGGGCATCTGTATTGTGGTGGATTTTGGGTGTGGTCGCTTCGCTGAAAGCAATGATATGCATCATGCAGCAAATCATGGTCATCGTGGTGAACGCCTCCATGACTCCAGCACTCTGCTCTTGGTTGTTTTCTTGACGAGATGGAATGTTACTAGTTAGTCGTGGGGCGCTAGGTAGTTAGAGATATTGGAATGCGGAGATCGATGAAGTCTATTCTTCTGAAATCGACTGCTGATCATAGTCTATCGATGTGAGAAGTGCGGGGAAACCTCAACGAATGAATGGGCTTTGGGCTTTGGGCTTCAATAGGGTACCTACCTCGCAGTAGCGGGAAGTACTACATATGCATACTTAATTGGCAGACACAGCTTCACATTGCTTACCTAAGTCATCATTCAGCTTCCAAATCATCCGAAGCCAGTCTGGAAAGGAAGTTGACCCGGGAAATATTGCTGCCCAGGATCCATCATTAGTTCCTTGTCTAATGTTATAAGCTGATCGACGTATGTGAATGTGGCTTTAAGGGAGGTGGCCGATTTTTGAAGCGTGGCCTGAAGTTCGTGATTGAAGGTATCATCTTAAGTACTGAATTAACTAGCTACTATACACAAGTCCTTCGAAGGATCAATCAGCTACGTGTATTTGAATCGGAACACCCCGAGCTTTAGAGGGTAGTACAATCATATTGAGAGATGAAATCAACGGGCGTCGTGCCGCAGTCATACTTATACCAGTGTGCGAGGCGATATTAGCGCGAAAGCTATTGGAGTTATACCACACTTGCTTGAGGGTGTCCTCCAATGAAAGAGGGACGCGGAAGACGAAATATTCGGATCTCATCTCGCAACTTGTAGCTTGCTCACGCCGAGGATGCATGTAGCTGAGCTCCCGACTCTGAACACAGCACAGGCCGAATAAGATACAGTGTAGTTATCTGATTATCCGTATGAGTGGAGAAGTATCTCGAGCGTTCTATTCGTCAGTGTCTCTAATTCTCAATCCTACATCCCATCTACACAAATATCAATGCCACTTCAACTGACTGTCTACGCGTAGCTTTCATTCTATAACCAATCGCCTTGGAGCCCCTTTTTGACTACTGGAAGTCACCAATACGATCATCTTGCCCTCACGACCTTCTCCACCGTCCTCCTTATCACTGCAGCCGTCTCCTCCGCTGCACCCGTAAACACAAAGTGATCCCCCTCCACCTCCACCACCTCCCCAAACAAATGTCCCTCCGGCGCCCCCGCCATCTGGTCCGGCATCGGGTCCTCCGTCGCCCGAACATACGTCCCCCCCACGACCCTCCACCCCGCAAACGTCACCGGCTCCGCGAAGCATCGCCACGCATGGCTCGCCACGGCCCGCATCAGCAACACCAGCGCCTCCGGCCCACAGCGCGCGATCGCGAGCGCCGCCTTTGGGTCCTCCGGGTTCATCCAGCACACGGGCCCCTGAATGATGTAGGACCCGTCGTCCGGCGGTTCGCCATCGCGCCACACCCTGGCCCCGACGTCGAGCAGGAGCGCGGCGACGTAGACGAGGTGCCGTACCGCGGGCGTGCCGGCGCCGCGGGAGGCCGCGTCGAGGCCGCGGACGGCCTCGCTGCTGACGATGCCGCCGTAGCTGTGGGCGACCAGCACGACGTCGTGGCCCGCGTCCAGCTGCTCGAGCAGGGTTCTGCGGACGGCGCCCGCGTCGGCTTGTAGGCCGGTGGAGACGGGTGGTGAGTCCTGGGACCGTGACTCGGAGCCTACGCTCGGAAGGGAGACCGCGACGCAGGTATAGCCCGCAGCTTCCAGGATGCTAATTGTGGGTTCGAAGTATAGAGGTGTGCACCATGCGCCGGGACAGAAGACTAAGACGGGTTTCCGATCGGCCATCATGCGAGGAGTGTATCGCGAATCTGATTCAGTTGAGCCGCGGGAAATATCGGGACGAGTAGGAGGAGAAGTGGGAAGTTGAAGCGCTGCGAATTGGGATATGAATCAGTCAGGTCATGGCTTATATAGTTGGTTTTGAGAGAATTGGGACTCGGGCATGGGATCAAATGCGAAGTTGCGGGTCACAAGCCAAGTTGAAGGCAGCTTAGTCGGGTTAGTAGGATGATGCTGATTGGCTCATCCCGTACGAGATGCATTAGGGGGTGCCACAGTTAACGACGCAGAGTCATCAGCAGAAGCTGACGAGGACCGGATAAGTACCTAATTTATTAGCAATATCAATGCTCTGTCAATGCTGTACTATGTAAATATATGCTATGCTGCCGGCTATGCTGTCTGACCATGAGCCTACCTATCGTCAGGGTTTCTGCGTGAGCGATCAGCATCGGAAATATCTCTTCTCTATCCATCGCTCCTCGAAATCGGATATCATATTTCCGATCACGACTGTGATCCCTGGGAATACCTTAGTCAGACGGTGCACACCAACGCGGCCCGCAGAGTAGGTTGCAAAGACGATGCGATCTTGCGGAACCCCGTGATCGACCAGGACTTGTACGGCCATGAGTGCTGAGCCGCCACTTGACATCTGCGCATCGAGGAGTAGCACACTCTCATGCTCGCTGATGTCCTTGGGGAGCTTGAGGTAGTGAAGTTCCGGTTCTCCTGTCCTGTTGTTGGACTGGATGAGCAGCCGGCCAGACCGGCAATCTGGAATTACTCTACGCAATCCCTCCTCTAGAGTAGCCCCGCCCCGAAGGATAACGACTGCACTGACTTCGCCCTTAGCGGTCAGACCACAGTACTTGTTACCTGCTGGTGTTTGGACTGCCAACTCTTTGAAATGAACGTTGTTCAAGGCCCTAGCAATTGTAAGCTTTGGCAGTCATTCTAGACTGATGTTATGTCTTATGGTACCCACTGCTCAATTAAAAGGCATGAGAGTCGGTTGAAATAGAAGATGAAATCCTCGCTCGATGTATCGATATCCTGAATGAGCGTGTTCATTCCTTTGAGCTGGCGAGTCTCCTTGAGTATTATGACCCGTTTCGAGAGGGGTTCGCGATCAAAGCCGACTTCGAGACTCTTTAATGCTGCGCGATGATGTGTCGATTTTTCCACTAGTTTCCTCTCGATATACTGAGTTACCATGGCTATACTATTAGTCTTCGAACCGTAGTAGTGCACGCATCACTTACTCATGGCTACCCTGTTCTCGATGCCGCGGGGCACAATGATGTCTACAGCGAGTAAGTAGGGGTCCAAGGCAGGTCTCATGGCTATTCTCGGGCTTTGTTACCAGCAGATATCCTTTGAGGCACGACGTACTAGAGTCACATATTAGCTGGTACAGGGCCATCGAGTCCTCGAACGACTGTGCCCACCTTCTCGTAGTTAGGCTTCACGAATCCGAACCACTGCTTGATGCAGCCTTCCACTGTCCGCCCTCGGTCCCTGACATCTCGCAGAACTATAGAGATCAGCTGAACTCAACATCGATAGGAGTAATGCGACGTACTTCTTCTAGATAGGCATGTATCTGCATCAGCTTCGCAGTAAATCTGAGTATGAATTAGCCACATCCTAGTCAAGCCAGGCAGCTGGTCATGAATTCACCCTCATGTCCATTAATTCCATCACGCGAGGATCGTAAAGAGCAAAGATTCCTTCTAGTATAAGGACGTGTGGTGAGTAGATATTCGTTGTTTCTTCCAAGCGTTGGTGCTTCTCGAAAGAATATACGGGTATTTCAGCACGTTTTCTGTAAAATATGTAAGTGAATGTAGATGATTCAGATTTAAGCATGCACGAGGCACCATGAAGATCAAATGAAGCGACACTTACCCTGCTTTCAAGTCCCGAAGTGTCTGAAGCAATGCATCGAAGTCTATAGCCTATGAGGGTACCTGTCAGACCTCTTTGGGAGATCATGATTCATTGATCATCTTACATCGGGGGAATCGAAGTCATATTCATTCATGAACGCCTTCTTTGACTGCTCCGCATTCAAAGGCTTATAGTATGAATCCTAGGTCCTGTCAGTGCCTAGATTGCAGCCGGTACACTATGGGCTTGCGCTCACCATAGACAGAATGACAACCCAGGGGAGATTCAGCTTGCTGACTATGGCGGAAGAGAGCGTGGATTTTCCCGAACCAGAACTACCAGCAATGCCTATGATGCTGAGATCCGCCCACGGTGGGCTATAATGCACCCGCTTGGCAATAGTGTCGGCATGGTTGTCGGCCACAATAGTTGGCGATCCAATGCCGGTGTTCATGGTCGACCTCAAAACCCTGATCCTTATATATACCTAAAATCAACAAGGCACCGGTTGGCGACACTGAGTGCTGTATATAATATTTGGCGGCAAGTGAGAGCAGTGTTCCCTGTCGCGTGCGCGCCAAGAAATGGAGGTCTGGTACGGTGGGCGCCGACGGGAAGAGCCGATCAATCAAGAGAAATCAGAAACGAGCGCAGATTTCCGATTGAGACCTCAGCATCGCAGTGAAGGCGAGAATGACCGAAATTTCAACTCAATCGACAGCCAATCCAAAGCAGCTCAACAAAGGAGAAGTATAGGATATTGAATGGGGTAGGTTTGAGAGCAACAAGCTTCAAGCTCGATGTTGAGAGCCACAGCATGGAGTGGCTCGTTCATTAGCCACATGAGGGTCCTGAAAGGTGTGGGCCTAGAAAAGATTCTGCAATGGGCCGGTAAAGCTGGATAGGTGCATTCTATCTCTGTATCAGGCCAGACTACATTGCATTCGCCATTGCCCGCCATTGGCATGCACTGATCGGGGCTTTACTGGAGCTAGGACCAGCAAACAGGGCTCTGATTTCATCCCTCCCACGTAGCTCAACTTCGCCGAAATCTTCACCTTCCACACTTCCCTCCTTCCATCAATGTCTGCCTTGGGAGGAGATGATACCACAACAAAGAACCAGTATCCAGCAGAGCCTTTCCACACTTCAAGGCTACAGTCTGTTTCCACCTTGAACCACGACTAGACCCAATAGCAGATGTCATCACTTAGTGCTCGTGAATTCGAAAACCAGCTCCGCCACGCCCGACATATTTCCGAGGTCTTATTAGATCGCAGGATGGTATGCGCAAACCTTCCTGCTTTGTACTCCGAGGCTTTCTCGCTGTACTAACGTAGGCTCGGGAGCAGACTTCCTCTACATCCACCGCGACGCCCCTGAAGCATGCCTTCACGCGGCAAGTCGAAGAGGTCAAAACACCCAAAAGGTTAGTCCTCCCTGCTCACCCAATCGCTGCCCCACATACTCGGTTCGTACATGATGTGATACATAATCAATGGGAATCTCTCTGAGAAATCCATGCGGAGATCGATTTATATTTTTATATTCTGATTTTGGAACCCGAACTTCTATACCTACGCGCACTATAGTGTAAATCTCATTAGCAGTGGCTAACAAGGCGCAGTGACATTAACGCCTTGATCCTCGACTATCTTACCGTGGCTGGGTATCCAAATGCGGCAGCGAAATTCTCTACCGAGGCGAATCTACAGCCGCAGCAGCCGACTTCTGCTATCCAGAAGAGGCAGCAGATTCAGACACTGATCCACAAAGGCGAGATCGAGAATGCCATACAAGAGCTTAACGAACTTGACTATAAGGTATGTACTTCAACAACCCGCCTCGGCCTCCCTTTTGCTATGATTAGAACACGAGTTTTACATGCACCACTCATATTGGTCTTCGGATCACTGATGAGAAACAACCACTTTGTTATGAGCGTCATTGAAACATTCCTCTTTTTCCTGCTCAGCCATTCCGACGCTTTGGCTAACCTGATACAAAGATTTTGGACAATGATCAGCCGCTGCACTTTGCTCTGCTTCGATTGCAACTAGTGGAGTTGATCCGGGCCTGCAACAATAGTGTGGATCGTGATATCAGCAAGGCTCTACAGTTTGCTCAAGCCCACCTTGGTCCCCGAGCTACAACCAATGAGTCATTTTTGAAAGACTTGGAGAAGACCATGTCGCTGCTTGTCTTTCCCCAGGATGACAAGACAGACCCATCCACCGCAGCTTTGTTGAAGCCTAGTCTGCGAAGAGAAGTGGCCGATGAGGTCAACCAAAAAATACTCGAGCGCCAACAGCAGCGTAAAGAAGCCGCTATACGGCAGCTGGTTCAAATGAGAGCTTGGAGTGAGGAAGTCGCTCGTAAAGACTCGAGCAGAAAGGATCTTCCTGCCAGGATCGAGCTCGGCCTCGACGGTGATGAAACAGACCAAAACGGTGGTCACGAGCCCATGATTACGACTTGATATCCAGATGACGGATATGCCTTTCAGGATTGCTAGTCGGTAGGCTCAGCAATTCATTGATGAATAGGGTCAATGATGGAGATGCGATGATTTCAATGGTAATGACTTGATTAGATAGCGCGGCGTTCAGGCGGTCAACGGGACAGTACGGAAAGGCGCTCCAGGCAAGAGCGAATTCGTCTGTAAAAGCCTCACAGCATAGGATTCAGAATAGTGATCCAAATAGGAATTTTCTGCATAATAATGATTGATCACGAAGCGTTTTTTCGACGTACACACAGTGTATGGTACCAACAGTCTAATATTGTACAGAACCGCATCAGCTCTCTATGTATACTATTTACTTGGCACGCACAAGCTTCAGCTTGTTAGGCGTGTACAAGAAGTTGTTGGCGTAGGCCTTGGGGGTAAAAGCCCTCACGTTGGGCTCCTGGACAAAGTATTCGTAACCCTGTTTCTCGGCGAAGCGGATAGCATCCTCCTTTGTCTTGAACTCCATCTTGGTGCCCTGCATGTAATCGCCCGACGACTGCCAGCCCATCAGCGGGTTTTCCCAGCGATGTCCCTTGGGCAGTATGTCCCAATCCATGCGCCAGTGGTGGCTTCCCCAGTTACCGGACTGGGTGGCGGGCTTGGAGGGCTGGTAGATGCTGTGTGCGATGTTAGACTCGATATTAAGCTCACAGCTTGGCAAGACTGGGTGTATGTTCGTACCGTACTGTGCGAGCCTGTAGCTCGATAGGCGCGCCGGACAGAACGGCTGCAGGCGTGATATCGGTATCTTCGCTGCCATCCATCACTCGCTTCGGTACAGGCGTGAAGGTCCTGGTTTTTGACATTCGTCAGCGCTGGTGATCCCTTTTCATTTCCTCTTCCTCTTCTTCAGGGAAGCGTATAGGTCAGATCACATACGACGTGGCCTTGTCAATGTGGACGCCATAATCGGGGGCATTAGCCGGGCGAGCTTCTGGCGGTGCCGGCTTCGTCTGGGTAAGCGAGGTCGAGGCATCGTCGGTCTTGAAGCGGCGCTGGGCATTGCCTAGCGAACGGCCCGTCAGGGAAGACGAGGTCCGGAGCATACGAGCCGCTGTCTGAGTGCGTAGGGACGCCATGTTCGCAGTCGGGCAGGCGATTGGCGTCGGATTCGGTAGCGGCTTGGGCTTCGAAGATAGGTAGTGTAGATACAGCTTCGTTGACGAACGAACGAGGCGAATTGAGGTTCGGGTTCGGTGGGGCGGAATGGCTGGAGTCGGGCGGTGCTGATTGGTGGGTGCGGCAAATACCGCGCTAAGAGGTCTTTTCGTGCCTGCACCTGCTTTCCTGGACTGCGACCTGTGAACCTCACTCAAGCTACCCGACCGTGAATTGCTCGCCCCATCAATTCTTACCCTCGTCCACTTCGCAGAACATCGATTGCGTTGGTCAATTGATCTCTGCGACTCTCGAAACACATCCTATTCTCTCCGTCTTTGCGCAAGCTTCGTCGCCACAATGAGCTTCATCACTCGTAGGGGTCTCTCGACTCTCATTCCTCCCAAGGTTTGTTGAGCCCCGCGGGTCTAGAGAGGCTGCTTGCTAATGCGTTTCTATATAGGTTGCTTCGCCGAATGTATGTATAAATTCCATCGAACCACGCTGACCAACTTACCATCCGAAATCATCACTACACGGGGAGTCAACTCGCGGGAATGCTGGAACGTCGGGATCTTGGACCCGATGAGATACGGCAAGGTGTCCAGAAGGGGTCGTGGGACGAAACAGGACGAGTCAGGAAAGAGCAAGAACATATGCTGATCGAGATTTCAAGGCAATCGGCGCTGCCCCTGATGCCCTCCGCATGAAGCGTGTCGTCAACTTCTACGAGAAGCTCCCCCGAGGCGCTGCCCCCGAGGTTCAGCCTACCGGTCTTCTCGGACGATACCAGGCCAAGCACTTCGGCAAGAACCCTACCGCTAAGCGTACGTGTCATCTCGTGATAATTGGCGGAGAGAATATTGTGTACTGACATAGAGCGTACAGCCATCATCCACGCCATTGGTCTCATCCTCGTTATCGGATACCCCATGACCTACTACTTCCATCTCCGTGAGTGTCCTCATGATTCGCGAATGGCTTGATGAGCAAATCGCTAATAGTCTGCAGGCCACCACAAGAACAATGCCCACTAAATTGTCGGCCGCTGAGGTCTGGAAGAGAGTGGGTAGCCGGTGATAACCAAGAAGAATGGCTTGGGTGTACATAAAATAGATGGTTTCGTTTTGCAGCTTTGCAACAAACCACGATGTACTAGAAAAGAGAGTAGGCTGTTTACCACATTCAAATTCCATTTGTTCCCATATGTTCCTATGATGACTTATATGGTGTATGGCGCTTGAACTACATTCCTGTACCTGCTGATACTACGAACAATGAATTACCTTTACTCACTGTAGCATGTCAAGCAGCATGGAAGAATTGATGCGCCCCACTGGTATCTTCAAATGCATTCAATACTTTTGTTGTTGCCAGTGTAGCTCATGTTTCGTTGACTATCAATTTAACAGACTTCTTGCCAATTGTGTGTAACTTCATGACGCTCTTGTTAGTCACAATGCGATGGTCTTCTAGTGGAAGGGCAGATATAGCTTGGTGATGTATCCTAGTAGTACTGGAAGTAGTCAGTCGAAGTATTATGCTTTTCCATTCAACAGTATTGAAGGTGCCTAGGGCAATGCTGGGTTTGAGTGTATGGCTACGACCAGACACTACCGATACGAGCTAACCTCTATCCTGAATCAGGCCTGCCTTCTCAAATGTTCAATGTGGCATAGTGAGAAGCTTTTTCTCTATGACCTGGGATACCAAAACCACGTGGTAGCTATTTTGTTCTCAATCAGCCCTTATGGGTTGTTTGATACTGTCCCAGATCGCAAAGAACTGCATGCTCTAGCGGGTAAACAACAGGTGATTGGACATCATTCATTGCGGCAGATCTAGCCTTGTCGACCCTGTTGTGACTGGAAGGCAGGCTGTGGAATTTTGTTTTATGTTCTTGTGGCAAGCTCTGCTGATTGTGCTTCCAGCCTCCTCGGCACAAGAATATCTAAGCAAGAGCTCCCATTGCTTCGGCTGTCTCTCTCCCTTCTTCTTCTGTAAACCCAACAAAATCACAACAGCACAACACCTGTCTCCTACAGACACCCCGTTGTAAACGACACAGCCGCTTTGAATCTTGTCTATACTGACACTGTTCAACGAGGTCTGTGATATTTCTGGCCTACAGAGGTATCTCTGGACAGATCCTGGTAAGTCAGCTTTCCGATTACGTTTCACCATGAGGCAGGAAGTACAACCAAGGTTGCAATTGCCCTTTAGGTACACATGTGCACAGAGTCACTCCCATTATACATTATCAATACCTGACCTCTCTACCAACTGAGGTCCATCGTTTTTTCTTCTCCTTTAATTGGTACCGCATGTAATTCAAACTACCACTGCTTACTTCGTGTCCACCCAGCGACGGGAGATACATGACCTGTCTCCCATTCTATACGGAATCAGCTCATGAAAACTGCACAGGACTTGTAATCTGGCTGTTTGGCAGTCTTTAACCAAGGCTGTCCTCTCCCACCCTCCTTTTACCACCTCTGTCTTTATGCCAATTGCCTGCCACAAGTTTCCTGCTTCGAGTGTTTCAAGGAGCATCGCATCTTTCCTCTGTGGACAGCAGCTAACAACTCCTTGAGTGAAATTCGACCAGAAGAACCACATTTTGACAGCTTTCTTGGTAGGTGTCCATGTTCCAGATTTACACATCCTTCCCATTCCCATGATCAGTTGCGCAAATCGTACAAGGTAAGTAGGTATCGGTACAGCATTCGTCTTCGTCTGGTACTTGTCACAAACACCTTGCTTCACAGACCAAAAAAAGCTCACTACTGATTTGATTGGTTGCCAACCTCTGATGCTGACACGGGTGGTTCCTTTATGGTAGCTCAATGTCCACCATGCTAATACATACTATGCCTATAGGTACTTCCTCCCTAGTGCACTAGGTACCTACTAGGCAGTATACCAATCCTGTCTTTCGCCAGAATTGTTATCTGACAGCGCTATGTAAAAAGTATGTATTTTGCAATAAAAGTTCCTGATCCACAAGTCATGCCTATTTTCCATTTTAATCAGCCACTTCTGGCCAAAAAAAAAAAAAAAAAAAAAAAAAAAAAAAAAAAAAAAAAAAAAAAAAAAAAAAACTCTACCGTGATGCCATCCGCTGTCGTTCATGGCGGTGGTAGTCTGTCGGCAGCTGAGTGGGTGCAGCCTCCAGCTGGCGCCATTCCATTTCCCCTGTTTACCTCTTTTTGCCGTTCCCCAGCCCATTGTATCTCCACTCTTTTCCGCGCAACCATAGCTTGGGGACATTCAATCTTTTGCAACCTCACCTGAAGGCGCTCGACTTCACTGCACATATTTCCTTCCTCGCCACTGTACACTGCATTTGAGAGGAGCCCTTCCTTTGTCTTCCTCGTATCCTTCGCGCTCGGGACTAATCAAGCCAACGATTCACTCCAGCCTTGCCCGAGTTCCACCCGGTTGATACCACTTGCGAACCTCCACGACAACCGAAGTAGTGGCCCATAATACGCTGTCAGCCTCGACTGATCCGGAAGTCCACGATAACCATCTTCCCGCCAACAGACCACATTCCTGCGCGCAGCCATCAGTCGGCAGTCAGATGATGGCTAATGAGGCATCTGCGTCGCAGTCACAGGCCGAGATTATCAACCCGTCTGTCGTAAGTTCTCGTGTCCTGTACACTAGCTCCTGTGCCTTGCTTCATTTGTCGCGTTGCGGCCGCGCTATGTCCCTACGGTCACCAGCATGCTGCGGATAAGCGGATGATCTCGAGCGTGCTACGACAAGAGCTTTTGGTATCACACATAGTCATGGCTTGTCAAGCTAGCTTTTGCCGCCTGTTCCTGATTTCTCAAGATTCATTCATTAACTTTGCCTTTTCTTGTCAGGTTCAATCCACTCTAACGACCGTCAACTGTCACGATGCCGATCTTACACACACCTCAGTGAACGGCTCGTCTGAGGAGCTTGAGAATAAGCAAATCACGGAGATTGTGAATGATTTGGTTATTTCTGCCGAGGCAAGCATTAGTGGCTCGGACAACGAGGCCTCTAAGGCTGACTCTTCAAAGCATCTTGGAGAGAAAGGCCATGGCCGCACCTCATCAACAGTCAAGAAACCCCAGAGTTTCAAGTCCGTCTCGGTGAACAAGACATTTCTGCAATCTAAAGGCACCGCGAACCCTATTTCTCGACCTGAGTCTGCTGGCTCGCCTTCTTCTACTCCGCAACCCGCTGTTGCATCCTCGGCTTCTCGCCTGAAGCTCGTCGCCAAGTCTGGCAGCAACCTTGGAGGCTCCACAAAGACACTCAGTACAAATGGCAAATCGGCATCTGGTCCAGATCCTACTACAGTATGGAACAAGAACAGAGGTGAGTTGGCCTACGATGCCCCAAATTTACACAACTTCCTTTTTGTATGCGCCTGTAAGTACTAACGCTCCGTTTGCTTCAGCACCCCCGCCGCCCGAACCGCCGAAAAACCTATCCGACGAACAGCTCAAGGATCGCGGTATTCACATGGCGGATCGTCTAGGTCCGGAGGACTTGAAGGGTCAATCGAATTGGGCAGATATCGAGGATGACGAAGAATGGGCGCCTCAGGACATAACTTGGACAGATGGTACTAAGATCACATTGTCTCAGGCAGATGAGCGCTCATCCAACCCTCCACCGGCTCAGCGACCCACACAGCCTCCTCCTATTAAGGAGAAACCCAAATCACCCACACCAAGTCCTGGCGTTACTGTATCACCGTCGATTAAACCCGGTGTATTGGCTTCTGGAAAAGGTCTTGTTCTGAAAGGCGCGCCTGAGAAACCAACCTTGGTCGCAAAACCGCCTGCACCGCCGACTCCGGTGAAGTCACCATGGGCAACCTTACCTCCAGTCGAGAAGGCCTCGCCTGTGGTTATGGAAATACACGGCCAGCCACAAGCTCCGAGATATCCTTTACGAGATGCGTCGAACACTAAGACTGTCACGACGACCAACCCAGCGAAGGAGATTGCTGCGGACGATTTCAGTCGATCGGCATGGCGAGGAGCACCCACTGATATTCCGAAGGAGTTATTCAACTCGCAATCTGGTCGCTATGAACCCGTGGCTGAGAGGAGAGGCTCTAGGAACGACACTAATTCTCGGCCAATGCCTGTGTTGCAACGAGCTATGCATCACGAGCAGCAAGGACCTGCGGAACCCTCCGCTGCATTCCAGACCAGTAGGAACAGTGCACAAGATGCACCGCACAGCCGTCGTCGCGGATCGTCAAATGTTAGCGGTGGCAGTGGCGGTCTTGCCTACCGAGTTGGAGCCAAGTCGCATGATATGGCTCAGCTACCTGACGCCGCGGTGCCTCCAAACTCAGGACCCGTGTCCTACGAAGCTGTTGGCAGTCCAATTTCAACGCGGGATTTCTCACCTTCGACTGTGCATTCTCAGCCACGTGCACCTTCCTCGCACACCTCGCATGTTCAGCTACCCGCTGAACGGCCGAATCTCGTGGCTCAGCCTCAAGGTCCCATCGATAATGGAGAACCGAAAGAGGATTTCTTCTTGGAGCAAAAGAAAATCATGAAAACGCGGCAGCAAGCTGCCATTCTCCGCCGGTATGAAGAGGAACAACGCGCAGAAGAAGCCAAGAAGGCTCGTATTGCTGAAAAGCTGGCTGCTATGGGCCCAGCGCCTGAGCGACATAGTAAGAAGAAGGAAGCAAATAAAGAATCCATTATCAAGAGGCAAGGCATGCCCGCATCTCTCACTGCAAGACCGAATTCTAGATCGGACGAGCAAAGCGAAACGGCTCCTTTGTCTTCACAACCCGCGAAACAGGAGGCTACAGAGAAGACTGGTACGACAGCGGGTGCTTCCAGCATCGAGGACGAGATCAAAACGTCCGCTGTCAAGATGAATGGTGACATGCAGCAACCCCACGCCGGCATCGAGAGGGCCCGAGGTCCTCCGCCTCGACCGTCCGCGAACTTGTCTCCCCAAAATACCAGTCAGTGGTCTGAAGCCCCCCACGCCCACCCAGAGCGGTTCCAGTCATGGTCCCGCGGCGCACAGCCGAGCTCTAGAAACGTCTGGGGTGCTCCTGGCAATGATCGCTCACTTGGGAACGGTACTTTCAATGCTGATATCGGACCATTACCGGATTCACAACCTACCACCTCCGCCGGTGCCTCGCATCGTCCCACGCCCATTGGTCCCCCTCGTCCCGGGGCTCAACCCCAAGCACGTCAGCAGGCGCATGAGCAGCAGACGGGTCGTCTTGCACCTATCGGCCCTCCTCGGAACCAAAACTTGGGAGGTGCGAGTTCATGGGCTGCCTTTAGTGCTAACCCGCAGGCGGACGATAATAAACGAGTACAGGAACTCAAAGAACAACGAGGTTCAGCACGCCAGGAGGGCCCAGGCGCTATTGCTGACACCTGGAAGCCTGTGGCGTTAAGGGATGGGCAGCGAGCAGCAGCTGGAACTTCCAAATCTGAGATCAGCAAGTCCCATTCTCTTGCGTCCAGACATGCCAAAGAGAGCGTTTCGCAAGCCGGCTCTGGCACTGACCGTTCATCTGGAGCTCGCCAAGCACCAGGTTCGAATAAAACATCTGCGCCTGGACCAGCTTCGCAGGTACGCGGCTCCTCTCGCTTCTTCCCGTCGTCAACCTTGGACGAACAAGGAATGCGGCAAGATCAACTTGCGCAGGACGTCCGGACTAGATCTCCGACACCGCCACCTCCCACTGCCGATGGTCATCCTGTATACGATGGCGACGCCGCTAAACCACACGTGTCCCTTCCACCGCAACGACCGAGGGTTAGATTGCCTCCGTCATTGCAGTCTTCGTCATTGCAGTCTTCGGTGCCTGGTCCTTCTACCCAGGCTCAGCGGACCTTGCCCGCTACGTATGCCGCGGCAACTGCCATCGTGTCAGCCCAGTCACCACGAGCCTCTGCATCTACCTCTACAGTCAGCCGTGGGGTCAATTTCGGCGGTGTCATCCAGGGCCCGCAAGAGATTGCTTCACAGGAAACGTGGCAAAATAAGATTAACACTCTTATGAGGAGTAAGACTTCTCCTGCTAGCTCTATGCCTGTTGACTCATCGACTATTCCGTCTCTGGACCTTCACCTGAGTGACCCTGCGACTGTTTCAATGCCTCTTGCTCCATCACAAGTCGGATTAACCGAGGGCACCAAATGCACCAGCCGCGAAATGGCCGAAGAGTGCTTTGGGGAACAGGAAATGGGGTCTCTACCAAATGTCCATCTTCCTTCGGACGTACCCGATGCGGCCTGGCATCCTGCGATTCCAAACTGGAGTGGGATTCCCATGAAATTCCGAGTCGATGCTTCTGTTTCCGAGTCTTTTCGTTTCACCCCCGACTATGCCGATGGACAGAGTGTTTATCGAATATCTACTCCTGGCATGTCCGATACGCGAACTGTCCCAGTACCCCACTCACATGAGAGATCTCGCAGCGTTCCGCGCCGCGGCGGAAGCAACCAACGCGGAACTGCAAGACGAGGCCGAGTCGGCCAGCGAGGGGGTCGGGACTCATCAGAACATAGCGGTGACATAGGTTCCCGCTCTAGTCGGACTGTCTCTCGTGGCGGTCGTCCTTTCCGACCCCGATCTGAGAATTGGGGTAGACAAGCGCCGTCTGCTTCAGTAACAACTTCGTAACAAGCTTGATCGGACTTTTCTGGTCAACCCACCCAAGTGGGATCATCAGGTCTTAGGCTTGTTTTGTGGTGTCTTTCGGTTTCGTCTTTTCGGTATCTGGTATACATCCTGCTTGCCTACAAAGTCAGGGTAGAATGGCTTTTTCCATTCATTGTTGCTGTCACGCGAGTCTCACGCGATTTACGAGATATTACACTGTCAGTTTGTACGAGTAACACTATTCCGATGCGCACGACAGATGCGCCACTTTTGGCGTGCGTGCCTGGGCGCTCGTCGTCGACATTACACCGGTGCATGAAGATATCAGCTCACGATCAGGGCTACGATTTAACGAAGCTCGGGAGATCATGAGTACTGCCAGTCTGATCACACAGTTGGCCTAATGTCCAGCCTTGTGGTTGTCTCGGCGAATGATAGATATGTACCTGGTGAAGGCGTTGTGCGCATTGGACCGAGAAACTTTGTGTGGAATTATATGAGGAAGGGCTTGTCCTGGAGGACGCGGCCCTACTACCTGACGATATGGGTAGGTCGAGCAAGGTACATTTGACACTTTGCACTACCGTAGCTACTGATACCCGTCTGCTTGTACATCACTAAGGTGATACGGCGACCTAATCAGTCAGTAGTCAGGCATCCTGAGCAGAAAGAAATGAACGACCAAATTCCCCAACTTGCGCGTTTGACTGTGATGTATACTACAAGCACAGATATTTTGTACCTGGCGCGTGAGGATCTGTCCACGTTGAGTCTAACACCTGGAGTCTCACCATCCGTAGTGACGTTTGTTGCGACAGCGGACCGCGCTGTATGAGGTTTCTCCATTCCGCGGAATACATGAAAAGTTGAGGGAGACATCACTCGCCCTCTAAACCAATGTGCAGATATGAGAAGCAAGTCACAAATGGAGAACGTGAGTGGTTTGAGATATCGGTGGTATTGATTATTGTGCTTGATAAACAGACATCTACGTCTTGTAGTTGTGTCCAATAACGCGTCCAGGTCTCTCCTACCTACCAACTCGCAGGAGCGCAGGAGCACCCGAAAACAAGATCCAATCATAACGAGCCCATCTGGGGATGAATCACATTGCTGCAGACATGTACACATGGACATTTCATTACCGTCTTCTCCGCGTTAGAATCCAGCCCGAGTGTCTGCCGTCTCCTTTCTCAAACTCCAGACGCCAGTCCTGCTAAACGACGAACGATCCCACCTCCTCTTGAAAAAAAAAAAAAAAAAAAAAAAAAAAAAAAATACTACGTACGGAACACATCAAAGCTCGTCTACGACGCAGTTAGGATGCATCACGTAGACGACCTTCTGCGAGGGCGTTGGGCCGCCGCCGGAGGCCTGCGCCTCGTCGCCGTCTTCGGCGAGACCCTCGCCGCGGACCGCCATGAGGATGTTGTCCTGTTCACCTCTAGTTAGCCAGGTCATTCTGCGTAGAAAGGAGAGAGGAATTTGCGGTTTACCTTGACCATCTTCTTCAGCACCATCTTGGCAATCTTCATCTCCTCGTTGTAGTCCTCCTCGCTGTCGAGCTGTTCCTCCTTCTGCTCGAGGTACCACTGCACCAGGTCCTCTCCGTCCACACCGTCACCGGCGCCCGAGTCTTCGTCGTCGGTGATCCGCGACACGAATTCATTGACCATCTCCGTATACTTCTCGTACGTGATGGCCCTCTTCTTTCGCTCGGGCGCCGCGCTGCCTTCGGCATTGCCATCTGCGCCCTCGCCCATCTCCTCGTCGCCTTCGACATCCTGTGACGCAGCTTTCGAGGCCGCATCGGCAGCCGCGACAAGGGCCGCGGAGTCTTCTTGGAAGTCCTCTTCATCATCCATTTCGACGTCGTCATGCTCGACGGAGATGATACTTTGGCGAAGGAGGTTGAACGCCTCGTCGACGAAGTCGGGTGTGATCTCTTCCACACAATTTGCCTTGGCGATTGCTTCGGACAGGCGGATCAGCGACTCGAGCTGACGGACCGTGATGCGGTAGCTATTGCGCCCGGTGCCACCTTGAGCATCGTCGGCACGCAGCTCCTTGTACTTGTTGACTAATCGCTCTTTGGCCTCGGGCACGAACTCTGGCCTGAAGGTGCGGGCGAATCGGATATATCGCTGGAGGCACTCGGTACTGAATTCTGGTTCAATGGCGCTATCACGTAGAGCGTGTAAGCCTACAATATGCTCTGCCAAGTGTCTGTCCACTGCCTCGTTACACTCGTCGAGAATGACAAAGAAGAGATCGAAACGAGACATAATAGGCGCAGACATGTTGATGTTGGCTCGTAAAGTAGTCTTGCGGTTATATCGACCGCCCACAGGATTTGCAGCAGCTAGAATGGACGTCCTGGCGTTAAGTGTAGCTTGAATACCTGCTTTCGCGATGGAGATCGTTTGCTGTTCCATGGCTTCGTGAATAGCCACTTGGTCCGCAATGTCCATCTTGTCAAATTCATCGATTGCACAGATGCCGTTATCAGCCAGCATCAGAGCACCAGCCTCAATAGTAAATTCGCCAGTTTCTTCATCCTTGACCACGGCTGCTGTCAGACCAGCAGCGGAGGAAGCTTTGCCTGATGTATATACGGCTCGAGGTGCGAATGAGCATACGTATTTCAAGAATTGGGACTTGGATGTCGATGGATCACCAACAATGCAGATATTGATGTCACCTCTTAGTGCCATACCCTCGGCTGTCGTCTTATGTACACCAGACATTAGTTGGAGAAGAATTCCCTTCTTCACGATCTCGTGGCCATACACGGTGGGCGCGAGTGATTTGACCAGGCGCGAGTAAATGTGACCGCTGTGGACCATTTCGCGCAATTCCTCGATTTCGCTCGGCGTCATGGAGTTGAGAACCGCAGTCTGCGCCTCTTCGACTGTCTCGGCAGTATCGGCTGATGATGAAGTCATGGAGTTGATGATTTCATTCACTTGTCGGCTGGCCGATTGACCCGGCGCTGAAGTGTCAGGTGTCACCATATTGGCAAGGAACGCCAGACGATATGTGAGATCACGAACACCGAGTGACTTGAGGCCCGAGACCCCGCTGCCTCCCGCATCATTATTTCGGGGAGCATTACGGTCGTCTCGGATGACTGTAGGCCGTACACCAGGTAATCCCAGCTGGCTGACGTCTGGAACCACAATCAAAGCACCGGTGAAGATACATTTTTCTCCAGCCTTGGCTCGGTCGACAATTTCACCTCTAAGGATCACATCCATTGTCCGCGGCATGCTGCCGGTGGGGATCTCGGAACTGTTCTCTTGTATCCGTACCTTCTGCCAGTCGACAAATGTGCTTTGGCGGATGTCCAATTGCCAGGCTAAACGGTTGCCACATTCTGCATTGGGACATTGTGTGGGCTCTGTGTACCTGAACGTCTGCTCGACATTGGGTATGACGGATCGACAAGCCTCGCAGGTGAATGTCGCAAGCGACAGCTCTGGCCTCACTTCGGACGTTCGAGTAACCGTCCCAGAAATGGAAAGCAATTGCCCGATATTCTTGGCTCGCAGGCTACGCACTCTTGATACAAGTGGTAAGTTGTAGAAGGCTATAGCAAAGAGTTTGTCGGTTTGTTGGTTTGGTGTCTTACCACCCTGCAGTTCGGACTGGCTAGCCGAACCAGCATTGCTGGCGCCAGAAGTGGTCATATTGCTCGATATAGTGGCTTGTCGGTGCTCGCGGAAGTATTGCGGCTCGTGTTTGGCAATCATGTTATGGAGGGCGTGTGTGAGGAAAGGGAGAAATCGGTAGTATTGTGTGTTGATGGCATTTGCGAGCCCGCCATTCTGAAAGGAGGCGACATGATTATAGTTGACGTAGAAGGTGGAAAGTTGATATACGCGCATGTTATGGATTTGCGCTACATAGAATCTGTCGGTGGTGACGGCACTCGCAGGAGGGGCACCCGATGCTACTGGGTCTTCGATGAATCTTGTATAACGTCAGTCATGATAAC
This sequence comes from Xylariaceae sp. FL0016, assembly GCA_022578815.1. NCBI lineage: Eukaryota > Fungi > Ascomycota > Sordariomycetes > Xylariales > Xylariaceae > Xylariaceae sp. FL0016. The sequence goes on from MU388756.1 coordinate 158,615, forward strand.
ATAATCTAGTCGAGGAGAGGGCACTCACTCTTCAATGAAGTTCTCAAAATGTTCTTGGACGGTGATACCGATCCTGTCTTCGACCCGAGGAATGGTGGACGGGTCACCACGCCTTGTTCGCCCAGGAATCTGGTCATCTGCGAAACCATCTCCTTCATCGTCGCTCGGCGCAGCCAAACTCTCAGAGGGTGGTCCGCGAGGTCGTGCTGAGGACCCTCGCTGGAAGTGTCTCTGTTTAGGGGTAGTCGCTGCGCCCCTCGATGGGGCATCGGACATCATAAAACCAGTGTCGCTTGGTGTCGCCATTGCGGACTCGACTGATGGCGACAATCTAACAAGTAATCGGCAAGGAAAGAGGTCACAGTTGCAGAATACTCGTGTAAGTTGGTTGGGTCAGTTGTCGGTCTCACAATTGCATGGCACTTCAGGTGGGAAAGGAAAATAGCGACTAACGAGGGCCTGGTTATTAGTGGGGTTCATGGGCTCACTGGTGGAAAGCGCGTAAAGTCGCGTCGTATCGCGCCTGCGCAGTCTCCACGCGTAAATTGACACTCATTTGTATTAGCGCAATCTCCAAGCTAATGCACCTTGGTTCTGCATAAAATCCAATGTGACCGTGCATAACTGTACGAGAGCCACCAGCATCTTGATGACATCCCCGTGCCACCTCTTGAGGATATTCTTTTCAATGGTGTTAGCCAGTTTCGAGCTTATTTTCAGACAGGTATCTATTTTCCAAGTAGTTCCAGCACCGATAGATCTAGGTAGTTTCCTACCAAATCATACCAAATATATTTTGTCTGCATAAAGTCATCCCTAATACCTACATGACTGTACGACTTCACTGCTCATAACTATAAGGTATACCGGTCATTTTGCATCCGCCTGCTACAGACGAGCTACAACGCAGAATATTGGGACCCTATACCCTCACGGGAACACGGGAAGAATTCGTGCTACTGATGTAAAACACTGCGAGTCACTTGTCCGGCCGAATAGGCCTCCTCTCGGCATCGAAGCTGAAGGTAACTACGGATATGAGTGATCCCTGAATACGGACCGAGAATTCTATGACGACAGGCGTTACAAGGCCGATCTCAAGCAATGCAGTGGACAGCTTAGAGTCAACCATATCTCGAGCTAACATGCCAAGACAATATGACCGATTCGAGGGTTGCATAAGAAATGTAGACCATTGATGCCCTCAACCCCAACCGCGACCTGAGATCCAGAATATTAATGAGGAATCATGTTGAGACTGCGATGAGGCCGTGCCCGATTCGATGATTCGGCCGCAGAGACTGACCTCATGACTCGCCCGAATGGTATCGCCCAACTGAGAGACCTCCGCGCTTTTTAACTTGGGATATTCGATTGCGCTGCTTGCGGGCCTCTTCGTCTCAGCGTTTGGCACTGCTGACGATACGTCCTAAGGGCAATGCTGGTCCAACTCGCCCGCGCCTTGCAAATTCTGTGCAGGCACGCAGTATCTGAGCGCTGCCAATGTCGCCATAGTTAGTGCTTCTGCCCATGATGTTAAGGAGGTCATCGGCGACTGTAAGTAACTATTCTCTCATCGTACCCGGAACAGGAGCTTACCTTGATTAACTAGCCTATGATATCACTTGGCAGGATATAACGCCTTAAAAGACTCAAGGCCCTGATAATAAGCTTGAGTCTGTCTGGTTCGTCAATTATCAGATAACTAATTCCTTCGAGAATCGAGGATGTCGACGATTTTGAGAAGGTGTTTTGTCCGCCTCGACTTGGCTTCCACGTATAGCGATAGCCGGTAGCAGGTCATACTGATTCTCATTATTCAGTTGACCACCTATGAAACCATGCATGATGAGTCGGTCGTTCGTTCAGAAGTTGGAGCAGGTTCAAAAAAGCATACCATACCCTGACAGGACCGGTGCGTTCGCAGGATTCTGAGACACTATTTTGGGCCCTGCTACCTATGGTGATGAGGCCATTGCCACTTTGAGCAACTATGCTTGCGAGACTAAGCACATCCGCAGTATTTGCACTCCGCTGTTACATGCCAACAGGCAACGTACACGATGCTGACTGACAACGTAGACTTCGCTGCATTTCACGAGTAGACCTTAAACAACTCTTTCGCGATCATTGAGGTCGCGTGCAAGATTGAAGGGGTTGACTGAGGTCTCATATCCGCCCAGCCGTTCACTTCCTGGAAGGCACGGGCTTGTCCGGCCTTTGTTGAGTTTTTTGCATCAGGATGTGATCTTGATGCAGCTATTCAGGATTCCAGGGTGTCTCGGGCTGTGTTCAGAACAGTGGTTCTTCAGAAGGTGAGAGAGAGATGGGTTCTTCATCTATCCTCCACGGTGGCGTGTTGTGCTGGCTATGAAAAACGTTGCAGACTCTTGTCGTGTTCTCCTCGAGCTTAGCGATGCTTTCAAATCTGACTTTAGCTCCTGGTCTGACTTTACTAAATTACGAACTAAGCTATGGGTATATCGCTCGAAGATTATGATGCAAATTAGCACATCGCAGTGAATCATTCTCGGCTGGTTCCGAGTGAATCGTATGAGGTTGGCCTGCGACCTGGACGTATGCGAACGTGAGCGAGCATACCTCGATGCACTCGAATTGATGGACGATCCCATGTGTGCATGCAACCTACCCAATATTTACGGGAAAAGCACACTGGTTTTTCTTTACAACGATGCATCAGAAGATTGCGCGAGACGAAGTAGATCTGTTGAGAAGTACCTAATGTAGAGGATGATGTAGTAATACGGATGTATTTAAGCAGTATACTGAGCTAAGAGCAATGAAAGTGGTCCGTGCAGGCGAAGAATTGATTGAGATGGGGGGGCCACCACACTCACAACACCACATTTATTGAGCGTTCCAGACAATTGCTGCGACCATTCGTGCATAGCGGGGGTGTACTTCTGCTCATATACTCAAGGCGATTTATCAGGAAGGACAGAATATTGTTGGCAGAAAAGAGTCTCTTGCGTGCATCGAGCAACCTTGGACGACAGACCAGCTTTTCTCACTACCTCCTACCTGGGACGGGCTGTGTCTGCAAGACCGGCGCCACATCAAACCACCGCAATTCTTGCTAGGACTACGAAAGGATCGCCGAATTCGAGGGTTTCACTCTACATTTATTCTACTATGAAGCCGAGCTCACGGTAGTAGCGACCCTGAGAAAGTATGGCACCAGAGCTGTCATCCAATTGGAAGAAGCTGCAAGCGACAATTAATGCAGACTCTTCCTCAGCCAAGCCCAAGCCACAGACCCCAGCATCGTCTAAGAGCACACCCACCAGACCCAGCAACAAGAGGAAACTCGGCGACTCTGCCACACACTTCAGCACAGCAACACACTCCAAGAAGCAAAAGGTCTCCCCAAAGGAGCAGCAGACCGCATCTCACCAACCCAGATCCACCTCTCATTCAAAGCAAATGGGCGTCACGCAGTCCTCGGCCCTCACCAAAGGCACCGCCCAAACCATCACGCCCTCCCTGGCCCTCTGGGCCGAAGATCACGACATCTCGCCCGAGGACCTCGCCGAAGCCTACAACCTAGGCCCCAAGCCCCATCCCCGCAGCACCTCCCGAGCACCCCTCCCCCTCCCCCCACCATCCACCACCTCCGAGGACCGCCGCCGCGTCAACGAGGGTCTCGCGCCCGGCCTCGAGCTCGGCAAGTACGTCGCCCTGGACTGCGAGATGGTCGGTGTGGGGCCCGAGGGCCGCCAGCACGCCCTGGCCCGCGTCTCCCTCGTCGACTTCCACGGCCGCCAGGTCTACGACGCCTACGTGCGCCCCCAAGAGCGCGTCGTCGACTTCCGCACCGCCATCACCGGCATCGCGCCCGCGACGCTCCGGTCCGCGCGCCCCTTCGCCGAGGCCCAGCGCGACGTCGCCGCCCTCCTGAAAGACCGCGTCGTCGTGGGCCACGACCTCCGGCACGACCTCGCGGCCCTGGAGCTGACGCACCCGGCGCCCCTGATCCGCGACACGGCGCGCTTCGGGGGCTACCGCCGGTACGGGCACGGGCCCAAGCCCGCGCTGCGGGTGCTGGCGCGGGAGGTCCTGGGGGTGGAGATCCAGGGGGGCCAGCACTCGAGCGTGGAGGACGCGCGGGTGGCGATGCTGCTGTTCCGGCGGCGGAAGAGCGACTTCGACGTCGAGCATGCGAGTCGGTACGGGGCCGAGACGGGCGGGGAAAAGGGGAAGGGGAAGGGGAGTAGTGGTGGGGGCAAGAAGAAAAAGAAGAAGCGCTGATGTTGTGTGAAGATGTGGTTGTGGTGTCGACGCCTTATGCTGCTTAGTATGAATTCCGCTGTAGAATATACCCATCGGCCTGTAAAAAGTGAAAATGTCAAGAACATTATACAAGTGCAATCACCATGCGAGCGAGCTTCCAATCTGTTCCCGTGAGATGGACTCTTCTTCACTTGACTGTAGGATTTTTCTGCACTTGGTCTATTTTTCTTCATTAAATATCCATGCCGAACGCTATGCAGTCATGGGAGGGGAGTCAAAAAGCACAGAATCAAGCGTTCGATTATTGCATCGTCAAGGATGCTATGTCCATGGGACAACCAGTCAACGGTGACCTAGATCGGGATATCCTCCATCAGCTCTAATGCGCCTTCTCTTCCCACGGTAATAATCGCATCGCCCAACGTTTTTGTGATGAATCCGGCCTCACAATATGTGAAGTAGTACTAGACATTGTCAGTCAAAATCGCGGTCATGTAGCCGAGCTCGAACCGTGGCCACGGTTCGAGCTACCGATAGCGAGGGGGTGAAAACCTACCTCCCACTTCCGTCTAAAGACCTCGACCTCTTCATCTGTCATCTGCGGGTGCTCGGTTCTCAGGGCAGGCCGGATCTTCGAGTCGAAGTTGAGCATGAACTTCTCTTTCCACAATCGGAGCGTCTTGGCGTAATGGCCCCCGATATTCTCGACACGTTCGACAATGAGCGTGCCCTTGGACTCCTTCGTGATATGGTTGAGCAGCTGTGTGATCGACGGCAGGTAGCCGCCGGGGAAAATGTGCTTATTTATGAAGCTGCGCAAACGTCAGTAATTCCAGATCACACCGAATACCGCAAGCAAATGAGAAACGCACTCTTCGCTCTTTGAATAAGCCTCATGCCTGCCCTCAGGCATAGTAATGCACTGGAACATAGCGATTCCACCGTCCTTCTTCAGCAGTCGGTCCACGCACTCGAAGTACGTGGCCAAGAATTCCTGACCCACGGCCTCCAGCATCTCAATCGACACGATCTTGTCGAATGGCTTGCCCGGAACTGTCAGCTTGCGGTAATCCATGAGAAGCACCTCTACCCTGCTGGCGAAACCAGCTTCTCGGATGCGCTGTTCCGCCAGCGCCTTCTGCTCTTTCGACAACGTGAGGCTTGTGACTCGGCAACCGGTCTTCTTGACAGCCTCGATGGCGAATGAACCCCACCCGGTACCGATTTCTAGGACATGATCCGTGGGTTTTATCCGAGCGCCGTCGATGAACCGATGCAGCTTTGTCATCTGCGCTTGCTCCAGGGTCTCTTCCTGCTCATCCCAGGCTTTCCGAGGTTTCCAGACCCCACATGAGTATGTCATGTCTTCTGATAAAAACGCTGCGAACATATCATTACTGATGTCATAATGAGCTTGAATGTTAAGCAACGAATTCGATAGTGTGTTAGTTGTTCGTGCGATGCTGGTGATAGCTCCGGATAGAGACGAGAAGAGTGTCGTGCCGTTGCTCATTTGGTCTCTGTTGATGACGAACAGCTACCCAAAAGTGTCAGCTAAGTTGTCCTGGGTCACACCGTTCCGGCACGAACCTGAAAAAAGGCAGTGAGGTCTGCGCACTCAAATTCACCTAGCATATATGACTCCGCAAAGCCCATGTCGGCGAAAAGGAACAGTCGCATCCAGAACGCCTCATTCTTGACTATCACCTCGACCCGCGGTATCGTGTCGGCTCTCCTGACCGGAAAGTCTCCATTGGTGAGTTCCGACGTCTTCGAATTCAGTCTCTGACCGTACACTAATCGTGACCCAGCTGGCTCATCGACCAGTAGTAAGGTGCCCGTTTCGATCTTGGAGAAAACTGAAAGGATGGCCGGTTTGGCCAGAGCCAACGCCGGGCCCCAAGTCAGACTTCCCAGTGTCCCACGAACGACATCTGCACCGCGCGTCATAGGCTTGGCCACAAAGGACGGTATTGAGGGCACCATATTCAGATTGTGACGATCAGTGTCCGGGAAGGGGTTGTATGACACCAAATTGTAGCTTTGCGGTAAACGCTGAATCAACGCTTCTGCCAAGGCCGGACAAGACAGATTTCTTGGCGACAAGCGAACGCTCCGAGTTGTGCCTGTACGGTTATCGTAGGAATTCACGTAGTAATGCGTTATAGTGTTGTCGGTACGATTCACAGAGTAGGGTTGAACAATTTGAAGCTTCAAGGATACCACGACGTCACGCTTCCGTAGGTGAAACACGAGGAAAAAGACGGCGAAACAAGCAACACCGGTGGCTGGAAGGCAGTTCGGAGTGAGGGCTGAGGAGTTGTCTACTTAAATCACAAGCTTCCCGAAATGCTCCACTGCGCGCTATGGCTTCAAGGTTGCCAGCGCCGTTCCGCACTGGTGCATCACGGACACGGCTATTCTGCATTTGTACGTGATCACTATCCGCTTTCTGAAAACGGGGTTGCAGGCGACTTGCAGGTCGATGTAGGCAGGGATTTCAAGAACGGGTCAGGGAGGGGCCGGTCCATATGTTGTCTCGGGATAAGTACCTGGATCCCCTTCCAAACGAAGTCTCCAATTGCCCTGCATGATGGCGTCGGAATACTTCAGCTAGAAGTAGACCGAACATTGGAAAAGCCCGGTGCTGTAGTTAGCTGTTGACGATGTGAGTGGTGGGGAAGAGAGTGGTCGATGACGGCTGTGAGACCTATCGCGGCCTAGTCGAAGAGCTTGACTGCCGGACGTAGTAGTACAGCATAATCTTGAGCCTCATTCAGCTGGCCTCGCAAGCCTCTTCGGCCACTCAGCTCGGGGTGGGACACTTAGGCTACACTCAGGATCTCTAGCTTTTGACAATGTTCGATGAGTACTCTGAATAAGAACGGAAAATGTCTATGCGATAGCTATGCAGTCATATCGGTCACACAGAAGTAGCAACGAGCCCCTCACAACCAAACTCTGCACCGCACGCATGACACGATCAACGGTGTTTGCACTTTGGTATTCATGGGGCAGTCGGCTGCATGGCGAACCAGGGGGAACCGGCAGAGTGACAGGTGATAACTGCATGGAGCTAACCATTCTTCAGATGGTATCAAATATTGCAGGATGGTTGATGCAGTGGGCTTTCGATAACACAGTTGCAGCAGATTCACCGGAGTAATGACTTGCCGGTCATCGAACGCAAAGAAGGCGAGGGAGCGGTATAGATGTGGCCGGGGATAGGGCTAATGCTAGCAGAGGTGTCAATGACATCAACACTAAAGATAGCGGTTCATTGTATGACTTTGAACAACTAGCTGCTCAAACTCGGACAACTTGCTAGTGACTGCGGACTGAATGTGTGTCCGAAGAGCGACGGATGTAATTCACAGAAGAGCAGCGACTTCGCCGGACTTGATGGATTTGTTGTTTCCATTCGCCGACTTTTCAACATCCAGAGGAGGTGGAGAGAGTGTGTGAGAGAGGTTGGGTTGGGGCAAGAGTAGCAGGGAGGCCATAGCGATTCCTGCAGTGGGGGTTGCACCTCGATATATGCAATCACCTCGTTAACGGGACTCAAGGCTCAGCGCGTTCTCAACACGCGTCTGACACGTGAAAGCCATCTAATCGCCCGTCGTAGAACGAACAATTGTCAAAGCAGAACTACCACCAAGAACAGAAGATGACACCACCAGTATTCTCAGTCGGAACGGACGAGGGAAGTGAGAAGAAGGCGACTGTTCATTTGCTTCCTTGTCGTATACATCATGACGGCAATGTAGACCCATCGGATGTGTATTGGAGTCCTAGCGAAGTCCAAGGTCAGTAGATAGGGACACTTCGTTTCGCTGAGTGATTGCTAACGCTCTCATTTGTACCATAGATGGTCATAAGACGGCATATGTCAGGGGAAGAAAGTTGCATGGCAAGGCTACACGGCTACCTGAAGGGTATTACGGTTCCGTCGTTGTCAAATCGGAAACACAGCCCGAACCGCAGAGCCCACGCGAGATGACCGAGGATGTGGAAATCATAGAAGACCCAAACGACGAGCTCCAAGTAGGCGCAATGCAAAGCAAAGCGACATTTCACGAGGTAGTCGTATGGGACCATGAGACTACCGCGGATCCTATTGCCGACCCCTACCTGAGAAGCATGGAGGAATGGGTCTCTTTTGCTGCAAAGGTCGGCTATCCTACTCACCTTGATCCAAGACACTCAGCTAATGAATCACAGATACACTCCAGTGAGGCAGACTCGAGTTTGTCTGCTAAATGATTTGCCTGGTGAAGCCCAGTCAATTGAAGAAAGCATTGTCATTGCACCAGGGCTTTCCCCGAGGGATTATAGGCTTTGAACGAAATAGCTATATTGCATTGCGCGAGGAGTTTGTGGAGTTAGGTACACCGGTAATAGGCAATGTTGCGTCGGTCAGGGCATCGATAGTCAAGAGTCGTTTATTTCAGAAGGCCACGGGGCTGCAAAATCGAGAATTGGTGAATTACGATGCCGGTGCTGATGCTATCCCGACGGCTGTGTGTACTGTGCTGACGCCGTGTGCATACGGCTACATTGTACAGTACGGCCCAAGCCACAGTGCTGATCTGTAGTAGTAAGAGCGAGGCAAGAAAGCACCGACCTCCGATGTCTTGTGTGAGCAGGTTGTCTTGCCCCACCATGCATCTTTCTCCAAATACCTTCTTGAACATACATTTATTTGCGGATGGCATTCATCATCTTCGCCTAGTTTCATCAAAACACCTCCTCGCGCATCGAAATCCATCATGAGTCCAGGTATTCTAAATGGGGAGCCGACTGTTGGGTCCGATGGACCGCGACAAAAGAGCAGAGCGACGCCCGACACGGTCAGAGTGGGATGCATCGCTATGGTAGAGAAGGATGGACAGGCACGTCGCGCCGAGATTCTCAGCATCAAGGACACCAAAAGCGGGCGACAATTTTACTGCAACTTCGACAACTTCAACAAGCGTCTAGATGAATGGGTACCGTCGAGACGGATAGATTTCGAACACGATGTCGAGTGGCCAAATCCTGACAAGGATAAGCCCAAAGACGGGAAAGGCAAGAACTCGACAGCCCCCAAGAAGAAGCAAGCTTCCAACAAGGCACAAAAGCGACCCGGAAAGAGAGAGCAGTCTGTCGCGTCCGAAGCCGTCACACCCCTTCCGTGGTCCGACATCACCGAGAGCCAACCGCCATCGAAAGCGCCTTCTACACCGAGAGATCTCGAAGTGAAAGCAGGAGAGACGCCTGCCGCGATCCCCGATGATTTAGACGGGGAAGAAGACGAGACTGCGCCGCCCGTTAAGAAGGAAGAGACATTTAGTCGAGAGGCAGAGATCGAGAAGCTGCGCACAGGCGGGTCTATGACACAGAACCCTACCGAGCTCGCACGAATACGAAACATCTCCAAAGTGCAGTTTGGACAGTTTGACTTGTTTCCTTGGTACTTCTCACCATATCCAGAACCCTTCACTCAAGAGGATGTCATCTTCATTTGTGAGTTCTGTCTGAGCTACTACGGCGATCTGAAGTCCTTCTCGAGGCACCGACAGAAGTGTACCCTCCAGCATCCTCCCGGAAACGAGCTTTACCGAGACGACTATGTATCTTTCTTCGAGATTGACGGCCGTCGCCAACGCACCTGGTGTCGTAACCTGTGCTTGCTGTCTAAGATGTTTCTTGACCACAAAACGCTTTACTACGATGTCGACCCCTTCATGTTCTATGTCATGACACAAAAGAGTGAGAAGGGTCACCATCTAGTTGGTTATTTCTCCAAGGAGAAGGAAAGCGCTGACGGATACAATGTGGCCTGTATTCTTACCCTTCCACAATATCAACGCAAAGGTTTTGGTCGATTATTGATCCAGTTTTCGTACGAGCTCTCCAAGATTGAGGGTAAGCTTGGTTCCCCCGAAAAACCGCTGTCCGACTTGGGTCTTCTCAGTTACCGACAGTACTGGTCGGAGAACATTCTGGATGTCTTGATGGAATACAACGAAAAGGATGAGAAATGTAGCATCGAGTCAATCTCCACGGCACTCGCCATGACCACCCAAGACGTAGAGCATACGCTCCAGGCCTTGAAGATGCAGGTGTATCATAAGGGTGAGCACAAGCTAGTCGTCCCGGAGTCGATGATTGCGGCACGCGAAAAGGCGAAGCAGAAGCAGAAGCGATACATCATTCCGGAGAGGATCCAATGGAAACCTCCTGTGTTTACAGCATCCTCGCGAACTTGGGGTTGGTAGAGCCGTAACCGCGAGTGGGAACAGCGTTATTTCGCACAGCAGAAATAGGATGGTGGCGTATTGGAGGAGTTTGTCTAGATTAAAGTGATACCCAAATACATTCATGAGCATACAACCACAGCGTAAGGCACGTGATATACCTAACCTGACTGACTGCCTCTGCCACTATGACTTTTTTGTTGTCTATTTCATCTTGTCAACGTCCGCCGTATCTTCGCCCAGATCCCTTTTCCAGATCTCGGGACCCTCTTCAAGCATCTTGCCGACTACTCTCCCGAGTCTCTCCACCCCTTCCACCAGATCCTCTTCGTCCTCCCAGGCGAAACATAGCCTTATGTCCCGCCCGAACCGCGGGGCCTCTTTCCTGTCATCTCCATGCACCTCGAACAGCGGCCCATGTCCGATCATCAGATTCTCATCCCGACGACAGCGCTCCGCGATCGCCGTCGCGCTCGGCCACGCCTCTCCCCGCGTGCCGGCGGACGGCAGCCGCACCCAGACGAAGTAGCCCCCAAACACGTCGCCCCGGCCCGCCAGGCTCTCGCGCTGCAGCCGGGCGCCGAGCGGCTCGACGCAGCGGCGCACGGCGTCGGTGAGCAGGGCGTGGCGCCGGGCGTAGGCGGGCCGCAGGAGGTCCTGGATGTGGGCGTCGAGCCCGCCGGACGCCAGGAGCGAGGCGATGAGGGTGGCGGTGAGCTGGGAGGGGGCGCCGCCGGAGCGCGTGGAGCCGGTCTGGGAGAGGCCGTGGGCGAAGTCGGGGGTGGAGTGGGTCCAGCCGGTGCGGACGCCGGGGCCGACGAGCTTGCTGAAGGATGCGTTGGAGACGACGTGGCCGAAGTGCTTGTCGCGGGGGTCGTGGGGGGAGGGGCCGTGGGCGATGTCGAGGTCGAGAAGGCGGGGGAGGAGGGCCTTGTTGAGGTCTGGTGTGGTGTCGGGGGGGCATGAGGTTGTCGATGGTGGCGCGACGCGCCACTGCAGCATGTCGTAGACGTCGTCGCAGATGACGAGGGCGTCGAAGCGCCGCGCGAGGCGCACGAGGCCCTCGCGGCATGCGAGGCTCATGGTGACGCCGCTGGGGTTGCTGTAGCTTGGGACGCAGTAGATGACGTGTCGGTAGATCTTGCGGTTCGGACCCGGGTTCTTGTATCGCCTCTCTGTCTCCCTTGCTGTCTCTTCACCGCCTTGCTTTCCGCTCTCCCGCTCCCGCTTCATCACTTCCTCTTCCGCCTCCAGCATCGCCTCCAGCGCCTCGAGGTCCACACCCTCCTCATCCTCCCGCACTCCGCGCAGTCTCCCCGCGAAGCCGTTGTCCGCGAAGATGGGGCAAGCCAGGAAATAGCACGGGGCAACCATCCTGATAATTCCCAATTCAGTCCAATGCCAAAAGAACGAATATAATCTGGTCAAAACTCACCACACAGCCCGCGTCACCCCGGGATCCGTATACGACTGCAATATACACGCCACGCTCTGCGACGCGCCCCCCGAGATCGCGATCCCCTCCTCCCCCACGTCAAACACACTCCTCCCTCCCTTCGCCTCCACCAGGCCCCCGTAGAACCGCCCCAGCCACCCCGCGAGCGCCGCCCGCAGCGGCTCGAAGCCCATGTCCGAGCCGTATAATAGACCCGGCGTCGCCACGGCCGGGTCGCTCAGCGCTGACGCCGCCGCCCGCTGGATGCGGTCGCGCGGCAGGAGCGAGGTCGCGGGCCAGCCCCGCATGAGGTTGATCTGCTTCTTCTCTGCTCTGGTCCTGGCGTCGCCCATGTTTGCGGATGATGCCCGGGTCTCGAAACCCTGTCCCGGTACTTGGTTGTGTGTCGGGTCATTCATTGCTGATGCGGACGTCGGGTGTTGTGGCGGCGGGGTGGTTGCCGACGGAGCCTGATGTAGTCTCCTCGGCTTGAGGAGGGTCATTGTCTCGACTGTAGTGGTGCGAATAAAAAATTGTAGTGGCTGCTTATGTGAGAAAAGTTTAAGCATGCCTGAGTGATGGCATTCTTTTGTCCGTGTGACCGCAATAATTCCAAAATACAGCTGCATACGGCAGAGTATGCAGACTCGGATGACGTCCGATAGTATCCGGGACTGTGGAGCAGTCTGATTTATCATGTGATTTTAAGCTACACTCAAGATCTGGTCTTATTTTCGCAATTCGTCAATGACATGTCTCCAGAGACATCACTGTCAAGCTCGATATCGTGAAAGGTTACACATCTGTCCCGAAATGGACCTTCTTAACCATTTAGGTATGCTATGTACATAGAAGACGGACTATTCACGGTGTCAAAGAATCTTGAGGGGTATAAATGCTACTGCAAAACCACGGCCCTGCCATATGGGGCATTCGAAGCTCGGCTCTTTCCGACCGTCTTACGAAATCTCATAAGGCGTTGCTGGTTCTTTGAAAATCAGGTGCGGCTTCCGCTTCGCGATGTCAAGGATCGTTTCTGCAAACACCCCATTTGCCCATGCAAACCAGCTCCCTTTTCGCGTGTTAGTATCGTCACTGGCATTTGCTCAAAAGGAATCTTACTTGTGTATGAATGCAGCATGTTGACATCCACACTTTCGTGAACGAGTCCAAGTTTGCTTGATTGGAGAACTAGCTGAATGCATTCTGTTATCTCTTCATCCGAGTTCGACGTCTGTGCTTGAACCAAAAGACTCATGGGCCACGCATTTTGAACACCAACGTGAGGACCTACGGTCGTGTTAGTCGTGATACAGTACACTGCAATAGACACAACTCACCTCCGATGCCATGGAATTCCCGTCCTGTCAGAAAGTATGGGTTTGCTTCCTTGGTAAGTAGCATCCGTCGAGTGTTCTGGTACGTTTGATCGTCGACCTCGACGAATCCCATCAGTGGAAGCGCGAGTAACGATGGATAATTCGCATCATCCATTAAGATTGCGGACCCATAACCATCTACTTCGTATGCGAAGACGTTACCAAAGACACCGTGGCGAACGATACCGTGCTCCCAAATGCCATTTGCAATGGATTGACTCCACTTTTCCACGGTCTGTGCCAGGACATCTTTGTTGACTTTCTTCAGGATGTCGGCCGTCTTCTTGAGTTCTACGGCCATCATCGCATTGGCTGGGATGAAGAATCCCAAGATGGTGGCATCGTCACTTGGTCTGAAGGCGGATCTTATGAGACCAGTGCCGTTATTCAATGGATTGCCAATTCCATTCAGATTGAGCGTCTCGGTGCCGGTCGTAGTACTGCGGCTGAAGGTATATTCATTCCGACGGAACCGACCAGTGTCTGGATCAAATGTGGACATTGATTGCTGCTCGAGGACGTTCAGCAAGGTCTCCAGAGCCAGGTACCACCGAGGCGTCATGAAATCAGTGGAGCCTGTGTGGTCGTGAAAATCATTGGCCAATGCGAGAAAATGCGCCAGAGAGTCAAGCTCGTATTTGCACTCGAAGACGAACGTGGGCTCGTAGACAGGATGAACTATGTCATCCTGACCATTGTGCGATATGGGGAGGCCGCTGATCGGTGGTGGCTGGAAAGCATTGCAATATGGCGATTCGATCACGTATTCAGACTGCGTATTGATGGCACCAAGGATTAACTCGTATATCTTGGGGTCCTTTTTCGCCAAGGGTTGGTAGGGGGAGAGTTGATTGGTAGAGTCGCGTAGCCATTCCGCGATGATATCTCCTGCTCAAGGTCAGACTGACGCACAATCCCATAGTAGATAGCAAATTGTCTGGCGTAGCAATCCTACCGGTAATCACGAATGAATGGGGTCCTTCCCACTTGCCCTCGTCAAATGGGCTTGTCTTAACTTTCTTTTGTTTGTCTGTCGATCCGCTCGTGTGAAACTTGATAGTGGTGTCGGTAGTAGACTATTGATTTTGGTCATGGTTAGCTCCCATAGTATACGAGGAATCGCGAACGCCTTGGATGCGCAGGATCGACTGACAGGAAAGGCATTTTCGAATAGGCGTGCCAGGTCGAGACTCTTCATTCGCGAGGTGACATCTTCTATGACCTTTTCTATGGCGTCGGAATGGAACGTACGACATCGTGGGTCTGGGCGTTGGAAAGGTAATTCGAGGGGGCCTTCGCTTAAGGGACGGCTGCAGAGAGGTGGTCAATTGGTAACCATGCATCAACGACAAGGTGCGATGACTCACTGCGGATATGACGAGTAGTGTGTATACTCAGGACAGGCTTCTTGGTAGGCAAAGTCGTCATCCAGGGGGATCTGTTCTTGGCCATAGACACCAGCCCCGGATGCGATGGTCGAGATGAAAGCAGTCAGCAGCAAAGCTGCACGGAACGAGACAGTCATCTTCGGCTTCGTGGTAGACAGGGAAATTGTCATGAGACTAATGGGTTCGACATTGACGGCATGTTCCCCGTGTCTTGGTTTTGGGGTGTGTATTGTACAGATGGTGATTGAGTGAAGGGTCTTTGATTCCTGACAATGGAGAATACCCCAGCTGGAGTATGTAACTCGAGATAACGGTACGGGTATGGTTACGAGGCAACAAATACCCCTCGAAACCTCCGTCACCTGCACGATAAGTGCAACACCTATGTATGTACTACCTGCCCTGTGCAGAGTAGACTCTAGGCCTCACGACGATTCCAGCCGAATGCAGTAATCCCACCTACCGATCTGACACTGCTGGTGATATGGGCGAGGGAGGTTCAGGACGTCCTTTGTAGCCACCTGTTACAGAAGCCGCCATTCACAAACTAAAGCCCCGCAAGAGCTCAGGGCTGCTCAGGGAAGCTGTGTACATAGCGTCGGCCGCCAAGCCTCAGCTCAGTGCCGTAGTGCCGTCATACCCCTTAGAGGCAAGGGTCACATGGGGGTTTGATCCCAGTGTTTGGGAGGGGCCGACGTGGTCGAAGAGATGGGCTGAAAAGGCTTGATCAGCGCCCCCTTGGATGGATAAAACGGTTCACCGGTTACCCGGCTAGCATTGCATCCGTACCTGTCGTGCCTGTGTCGTGCCCTGTATGCCCTGTGTGTCCTGTATTTCTTGTACACCTTACTTGGTCTGTGCTCTTGCTGCTTACCTCAGCCCAAGAGAATCTCTGAACACCTCCATCATTCTGCTACCTGGGGCAGCCTCAAATGTTCGCTGCAGAAACCGTCACGACTCCCAGCTTACTTGTCTCAAACTGCCTTTGAGTCACTATCATGGCTTCATATATGATCAGAAATGCCTTGCCTTGATCCATGAATAATTCACTCCCTATCAGTCTCTAAATGTACTCTAGACAAGTGAAATGATGCCCGGATTCACTCTGCGCCATGTGACAGGGCCGCATACCCTCAGTCGGCCCTGGTCTCGATCTATGGCTACGATTCGACGACGCGTTGCTGAAACCATCCCCTCAACCTCTATTAAGATCCTCCGAACCGTGAACGCCGTCCGAAAATGGAGGAAACCCCACGTCCTTGACCACCGAATCGTCGGCCTTGTCCCAACCATGGGTGCGCTCCACGAAGGCCATCTATCCTTGATCCGCGCCGCTGCCCGCGAGTGTCACCACGTTGCCGTAAGCATATACGTGAACCCAGCGCAGTTTGGAATCAAGGAGGATCTGGCCTCATACCCGGTGACCTGGGACACAGACTGCAAGATTCTAGCTCAGCTGGACCGCGAGCTGGCCGACGATGGAAGCAATCTCGGTCGCATAAGTGCTGTCTTTGCACCTACCACAAGCGAGATGTATCCATCCGGCTTCCCAGGACAGGAAGTCGATTCCAAGGGTAGTTTTGTGGTTATGACGCCCATCAGTGAGCTTCTCGAGGGCGGCACGCGTCCTACCTTCTTTCGAGGTGTTGCTACAGTATGCATGAAACTGTTTAACATTGTGCAGCCCGACAAGGTTTACTTCGGACAGAAAGATGTGCAACAGACAGTTGTGATACAAAACATGGTCAAGGACTTCATGCTGCCTACTGAAGTGATAGTAGAGCCCACAAGTAGAGAGCTTGATGGACTTGCCCTCAGCTCTCGAAACGTATATCTGGGCACGAGACGGCGCAAAGTCGGTATTGTACTCAATCGAGCGCTCAAGGCTGCCGAGGACCAATATACCAGAGGCGCCTTGGATCGAGATTCTATTCTGAAGGCAGCTCATGCCGTGGTTGTCCATACTCTTAATGAGCAGATGGCTTTGCCCCCCGAAAAGAGGGTTCAATACGAATTCGACTATATCTCTCTAGCCGACCCGTACACGATGCAGGAGATAAACGAGATTGACCCCCAGGTCGGCGGTATCCTGAGCGGCGCTGTGAAAATGCTACCTGTCGAGTCACCCCAGCTAGGAGAAGATTTAGGTCACAGCGGCGGGCCAGCAGTGCGGCTCATCGACAATATCCGCCTGGAGGCAAGCGTCCTTCTAGAAAAAGAGACTTTATAATTATACCCAGGTCGTCTAGTCTGCTCTGCTCTTCAATGCTTCCCATCCATCTGTTGTGTCTGTTCCTCGTGCGTCTCAACTCGGCTAATGCCTAGGCTCTTCTCCGTGTTCCTCGCAACTTCTTCGGTCAACTTATTCTCCATCTCCTCGCCGTCCAGCACGGCCGCAGTCTCTTCCAAGCTCAGCTTGCCCGTCTCGACGAATAAGAAATACACGACGGTCACCTCCACTGCGAGCCACACACAGTACGTGATGTAGAACTTCCAGCCGGAGTTTGTGACACCGATTGGGTTCGCATACTGGTTGAAGATGAGCGCACATGCCACAAACAAGTTGTACAGCACTAGACCACGCGCTCGCAAGTTGAAAGGCAGGATCTCGACAACGTATGTCACCTGCAGCGCGCCCCAGCCAAGGGCGAAGATCATGTTATACAGGAAGATCATAGCCACAACGCCTTTGGCGATGCCGGATGGACCACCGGTACCATCGGCGCTAAGGTCCGTCGACATCTCGTAAGTAGCTTCCAGGGCAGTCCAAATGATATAAATAACGAGACAGCCAACCGTCGATGCAAGGAACAGTGTTCGCCGCCCGAATCGATTGACGATGAGCGAGAACGCCAGACCCCAGATCAAACCCCAGAGTGTGAGCAAACCATTGATCAAGGTCTGCGTATCCTGGCTCGTGTACCCGATAGAATTGAGGATCAGCGTCAGGTAGTAGGATATCAGCCCGTTTCCGCTCCACTGGCTGAAGAAGCCGACGGCCAACACGATGAAGAACCGTTTGCGGTTCCCTGGGGTCTTGAAGAACGTCAAGTAGCTCGTGGACCTGCTCGCCTCCCGCTCGAGCCGCAGCGCCGTGCGGATTTCCTCCATCTCCAGCGGCACGACGGCGGCGTTCGGGTCGCCGTTGGCGTGATACTTGACGATGAGGGCCTGGGCCTCGGCGTCGCGGTCGCGGCTGATGAGCCACCGCGGGGACTCCTCGACGGTCCAGCACAGCAGGATCTGCAGGAGGGAGCTGAGGGCCTGCAGCAGGCTGGGGACACGCCAGGCCCAGGTGCTGCCGGGGATGCGGAAGGTGCCGTAGGTGGCCCAGGCGGCGACGAGGGCGCCGAGGTTCCAGAGGCTGTTGTAGACGGAGACAAGCGGGGCGCGCTGGGCCGGGTGGGCGAGCTCGGTGATGAGGAGGGGGGCAGCGGTGATGTTGAGGGCGAGACCGAGGCCGATGACGCCGCGGGCGGCGATGAACATGGCGGTGTTGACGGCGCCGCCCTGCAGGGCGATGCCGAGGAGCATGACGGCGGCGCTGCCGACAAGGGCGGGGCGACGGCCGAAGCGGTCGCAGAGGGCGGCGCAGAAGGGGAGGGCGGCGAGCTGGCCGACGTTCTGGATGGCGTTGAGGAGGGCGAGGTCGCTGGCGCCGGGGTTGCCGAAGAAGGACTTCCAGGCGTCGAGGGACTGGAGGCCGTTCATCATGGAGCCGTCGAAGCCGGTGGCGTAGCTGGAGAGGAGCGAGAGGAGGAGCACGCAGTTGAGCTTGAGGACGCCGCGGTCGCGGAGCCATGAGAGGGGACCGGCGGCGCGGTCGGCGGCCAGGGCGGCGTCGACGGTGACGGGGAGGGGATGGGGGGCCATGGCTGGTCGTTGTGTGTGGTGTTGAGGTTGGGATCAAGGGGGCGTGTGAGACCTCGGGGTTGGTGCGAACGCACCAGGTTTTGAAAGGGATGAAGGCATCGTGACTTTAGTAAGGAGCGATGACGAGGCTTCCCCTATCTACTTATCTGTAAGAATGCTCCGGTTCAAGGGTCTACTTGTCGAAGCGACCAAGAGCGGTTCGTCGGTGTCGCCTGCTGCGTGAAGCGGCCGACGAGCCGTATCAATCCATGGATCTCGAATGTCCGTCCGGATACTTTGCCGGGATTCCCAGCGCTAGTCTCTTTTATCATGTAGTTGCTGTCAAGAGGCTGGCTGGCAGGTATTGTATACGCAGCACGACATGTGATCGCTTCGGCCACGATGCCGGCCGGCGGCCAGGGGATGGTTCAGATAACGTGGTATTGCGTGCCGATCGCACGTTCCGACGGCATGGCGTTGAAGGTTTCCAGGCTGCTGGGACGATGGAGATTGGTATGCACCAACTTCAAGAGGAATTGTGCTATTTTACGCCTCACAGTTCAGGACTGGCCAATCTACTCCTGGATCTGTGTGTCTCACCCCGAAAGGCGCAAGACGTTACTGTTGACCGACCTTGGGATCAGCTTCGTGGGCCGCGCAAGCGGAGACGGCAGCTTTCCCCCGCAAAGCTGTATTATGTAGGGACCGACGTTGGCGTTTCCCCCAACTTCCCCCAACTCAGCTTCTCCGGTGAACTAATAATTCGTTCTGGGAAGAAGTCGTCTCTGGAAAAACCTTTAAGACTCACCCGCCTATCACAGCTAGAATTATCCGTTTCCAACGAAGCTACGACCGAGCTTGACCCCATAGGCCGGGGCACCAAGATGTAATCGTGATAGCCCGAAGCCTAGCGATGATGCGTCCTACTCGTATCTATCAGGTGACCAAGGTCGCGATTCTAAGTTAGTTAGTCTTGAGCGCAACCCATTGCGGGGGGACGGTTTGCCGGTCTTTGCCGGACATTAGCACGCCGGTCGGTGTCCGGGCCAGACCCCAGGACGGTCCCTCACCGAGATTGTTGCTTTCGGCTACCAAGCATTAGGCCCTAGCTGGCGTTCAGCTTCGGGTTCAATTGCGACTCTGCGTCGTGATGCTCCACTCGTGAAGCTGGGGTTGATCTTGAGGATGACGATGCACGATGGTATTTAAGGCTTGGGGCACTGCTGTGGCGTACGGTCATGTTCCAGCTGTTCTTCAGGGATTCTCATCTTGCTCGGTGCCGCTGCTCGCTATGAAGTCCTCTGGGGTATCGTCGGTAGCGTTGGCTCTGCTCGTAGCTGCGAGCGGCGCCTTTGCTGGGAAGCAGCAGCTTTCGCCTGGTATGTGATTGATTCCCTCCGTGAGGTCTGGATGTGTTGCTCATCTCCCGTCATGCAGCTGCCCAAAATCTGTTCGACTATGCGATGGACGTCAGCGACTCACGGTATGACTCGTACTACAACTACATCTGGTACCAGGCAGATGCTGGGCCATGGGGAACCCGCTTCACCGCGTGGTATGTCCCTGGCCTGCTGTACCGTGCGCAAGGCGACGACGTCGAGCACGCGATAGCGGCGATCGAGAACATGTAAGCTCGTCTTGCCAAGATGGCTCCGTCAGCTCTGATAGTACTTTAGTCTTGCGTGCCAGTATGTCGATGACTACGATGCTGCGTGGTATGGGACATACAAGCAGGCGCCTGATGAGCCAACACCGACGCCGGACTCGGAACTCTACCCTCCTGAGATCTACACCACGTACGATCCCAATTGGCGAGAGTTCATAGGGTCAGTCAAAGCTCTTAGATCTGCCCAAGACTCGTAAACGGACTGACACGATATAGAACGCAGCTCATACAGGTCGTGGAAGAATTTGGACACCTGTTAAGCGACGATCTCATAAGCCGCATCGAGGACTCCCTGGAAGCTGCTGCTGTTGGTGGCATGCGTCGGAACGGAACCTATCCGGAGGGTGACAATCTCATCTTGGCCTACTCGAACCCTGGCATCATGCGGGCTCTCACCGTTGGCTGGATAGGTGTCCGCCGCAATAATCAGACGTATATCGATTTCGCATGGGAGAAAGGCCGGGACCTGCTTGCGCTTTTCGAAAAGGGTGGCCAAGATGTTTTGGGCGAGTACAACGCACCCAACTATTATGGGATAGATATGTGGGCGTTGGCCGCGAATGTCGCGTATGGGCCGAAAGATGCGCCGATGACGCACAACTCGAAGACCATCATGAGGGATGTCTGGAACGACATCGCTGACCATTACAACCCCTTCCTTGGGAATCTCGTCGGGCCATACGACCGGGCGTACACCCGTGACGCCACCACCCATTCTGCAATCATCTCCATGTTCTGGTGGGGTATCTGGGGTCGTGAATACGGACCACAACCACCAAAGGGTGAGGCCGACCTGCTTTTCGATATCGGCCAAGGCCCGGGTCTGGCTTTAATCATGGATGTCGCTGCCAAGTACATCGACGCCGACGCCGCAGATACCCTCAAATCCAAGGGCATGTGGGAAGGATCTCGGTTCATCAATAAAACGGTATACGACGACCTCTACGCAGACGTCTACCGTGTCGCGACGTCGTGGATCAGCGCACCGCTCATGATCGGCGCCGAGACCGTGGCCGAGACGGAGAACCGAGGCGATCAGTTCGTGCCAGCCATCGCGCACTGGGCCTCAGACCCCGACCATGAGCCCTATCCCTACAACGGCATGCTGATGCTGTATCCGTCCGCTTCGACGATCACGGCCGAGGCCGGCGAGAGGTCGTTGACTGTGTCGTATCCGAACACGACGCAGGAGGGCACGGATATCTTCACGTTCGCGCTGGCGGGCATCCCGCCGCGGTGGAATCTCGCGGGGAACGTGGTGACGGGGCTCGAGAATCTGCCGTGTTTGAAGATCAACGCGACGACGACGGGCTTGGAGATGCAGCCCATCACGTACGGGTCGATGCTGCGCGATCATTACATCTATAACATCTCGTATGCTGTGCCGGCGGACTTCGAGGGCACGCCGAAGGTACATCTGGAGTTCGAGTATACCTGTTGAAGTTGTTAGGAGTATGATTGCAGCGGATAGCTAGGTCCTGTCAGATACGAAGAACAATGAGCGAAGTATAATCTGTTTTGGTTTCGCTTACAAAAATGGAGGCTGGAGAGCGGCGACAAATTAAAGAGCGCGTGATAGCCAGGGATGAAGGCTCGACCAGTGTTTGCTCAATCTGCTGCACGAGCCCCAAAGCCAGAAAAAAAAAAACAAAGACATGCCATGGTGGCCATACCAACAACAAAGAACTGTCACAAGGCCCATGTCAGTGAGAAAGAAATGCCACGAGTGTCCATGCCAGTTACAATGGAAATCTCCACGAGGTCCCTGCCAGCTATCAAGGAATGCCACGAGGCCCATTCCTATTACAAATAAATGCCCCCGTCACGCACGACACCCCAGTAGACTCTCAAAGACCACGTGCCTGCTGCAATTCTACTGTTGGCAGTATTTAGCAGCTGAAATAGATCAAATCGTCATACTCGTGCATAGAAGTAACAAAGCGAGACTATCAGCAGACGTATTTCCCTCTACGTACTCATATCCACATGTCCTCTATTTGATGTATTCACGCCACAGTTCAAGGGTATCACCGGTCAAGTGCTTCCATGGTGCTAAAGCGACAGTCACGTAGCTTCTTCCTACAGAGACATAAAACTTGTGATAAGAATGAGCACTTGACAGGATCATAAGGTAGGATGGCTGAGGAGGAGGCGAGGGAAGTATGAAGTACTACACAGGCATATACGTATATAAATCTGCTCTTTTCGGCCTCCTCTCTCATATGCCGCCTACAAACATCTACTTCAATCAGCTCGTCGTTTGTTCATTTTTACCAACACTTCAAAACCTTCCATAAACCCTATTCTTCACCATGTCATTTCCGCTTGCTCCCAACATAGAGGTTCATACCAATTTTGTTCCTCTTTCTTACCGCCGATTTCCTCTGGTAGCAACGCGGAGAATGATGCTACGAATACTATTGCCTCAAGATGCCGGGGCATTCTTAGATGTTCTTACGGAACGGGCAGCCACAGAGGCTGCTCGGATAAACATGACCCCGACACTCGACCATGCTCGGTCTAAGATCAACGCCCGCCTAGAACACGCAAATGGCATAGAAGTGGGCATATTCACCAGGAACATGGAAAAACTGATTGGCGAGGGTGGGATATGCTGCCTGGAGGAAGTTCACACTTGGCCCACCTTGGACTGGTATTTCATCTCGCAGTACCAGGGCCGAGGATACGAGGAAGAGTTTCTTGAAAAGTTCATGAGCCACTGGAAAAGTCTTCAACGCGCTGAGCATCGACTGAACGTCTTTCCTGCATCCATAGGACTAGCACCGGGAGGCTATCTGCAGCAACCTACCGAAGAAAGGATATGTGCTGAGGTTTCGGCGAATGATCATGAGAGACACGGCCTACTGCAGCGACTATGGTTTATCCAGTACGCACAGAAGGATGGAGTCACTTTTTGGGTTAAGACACTCGATTAAGAGTGTGTCGAAGAGTTCATAAGCCACTGGAAAAGTCTTCAGCACGCTTAGCATCAACTGAGCGTCCTTGTTGGATCTATAGGACTAGCACCAGGAAGCTATCCGCAGCAATACGTCACAGAAAAGTTATGTTCTGAGGTTTATAAGGTCTTATAATGATGGGAACCGAAGCCTGATGCAGAAACTAGGGTTATTTTCAGCACGCATGGAACGGTTGTTACACTTATTGGTGTAACACACTCTTTCAAGAAATATTTGTCTCCTAGTTATCGAATGATTAGTTAAACCCAGATATTCGGGCGTGTTAACAGCTTATGGTTGAGTTCTTCAGGTCTAGCGGGTGTGACACGCGCCAAAGGCTTATTTGGGAAACGTACATACCTACTTCATCTGAGCTTCCGAGGCAGAATAATGCACAAATCAGCTGGTTGTTCGAGGCAGGTTCCAAAAACTAGAAGCTGCGGCGGCGTCCGACCAGGGTAAGATAAGTTAATAACTACCCTGTCATGTGCCATTAACTATAGGACATAATGCCACCAAGCTTGAGCGGAACACACACAAGGACGGTAATGTCAGCGGGTAACTAAATAGGTACCATGCGGTACAAGCACTTATATGTGGAGTGATTCATAATTGCCCTTTGGCGTTAGGACGACAAGTTCAGACGCAATGGACAGAATGATCTTTCCTGCAGAGATTACGCGTCCTAATTTTCTGTAATAAATTCATAGATACATGTATATACTTCCTGGAACCAGTATTCCAAACGTGTTCCAATCACGTGACACTTTTGGTCATGACAGTTTATAAGGAGCGATTCGTTTTCGTCTATAACTTTATTAGAAATAGGAAGGTTTAAAAACCACTAAAGGACTTGCGGCACAACAAAGGGGCCCAGTATAAAGTGATGTTGAAATGGGTGTAACTATGTTTTGATCACACTTGTTAGTTAACACTGATCAGTGGTCTAACGGACTTTCAGACTTTTCAAGTCTTCTATTTAAGCATCTGCGCAACGACGTAGCTGGGCACCGTGTACACAGGAGTCTTGATCCTTATAAGCATGGAGATTTTCTTTTCCATTTGTTTTTCTTCTTTTTCTTTTGGCTCTGCTACATATGTCTGACTCCTCTAACTAATTTCAAGCACCGAGGTTTCATCCTGACCCATCCCGATTCAAGTTGCTTCATTAAGTTATGACATGGTTGTCAGTACTAACACTAGGTAACATGACTTCTTTGGCTGGCGCGGCAAGAGTCGTCACATCCTTGACATGTACCTCACCACCGTACTGAGTGTATTAGGTCCAAGGGCTGACCTTTTACCCTTACAGTCGCACCAACTGCCTTTGGATACCTCAATTCTTCTTACTGGCACATTTAGAGTTTAAAGCGGACGAGGCTATCCGCTAAGACATAGCGAGGTTACGCATGAGATCGATGTCGAGTACGCTGTTGCCGTTATCGTCCAGGAGATCGAGGGTCGGGTAATTCAGCTGGTCTAGGGAAGCTGTCCAAGCATCGTGCTCTTCAAGCAACTGCTCGACTTCCCCCTTTCTTCGTGGCAAATCTATCGCGTGATGTCGTATTCGGCGTATCTCTGCGTCTGCCCGCTCGTTTCCCTGATCCTTTTTAGAGGCGCGTGTGCTGACTCGAGGTTGTATCTGCGGTCGTACTAAAGTATACTGTCGTCGTCGGCTTTCCATCTCCTCGTACTCGTCCTCGTCTCCGGTCTCAGCCTCCTCATCACGCTCCACCGTCGCTGCTTCCTCACGCGCCTGCTCCTCCGCCTCCGCCTTTTCCCGTGCTCTTTCCTCCGCCTCTCCATCGAGCCTCTTCTTCTCCCGCTTCTTTGCCGACGCGATCCGGCGGAGCCTGAGCTCGTGCTCCTTCTTGGCCCCTTGGCATTTCTTGCGGCTGCACCAGTGCGATATTCTCGAGGAAGCTGCGGATCTGCATGCTCGGCAGTAGCCTGGGTTCGGGGGATCCTGCACCCCTGGATCGCGCGTGGACCTACGGCGTGGCATGGCGGGTCGGAGGCCTGGATGGGTGGTGAAGAATGTGACAGGTTGTTGCGGAGCCGAACAGGAAGGCTGAGTTGATGGAAAGATTCGTGAGATTTGGTTGGTGGGCTATTACCGTTGGCTCGGGGGGATCGCGTCGATGTGTCGAGCGTGCCAGTGTTTGGGAAAGGGGCGCGTCTGGCCAGGAATTGAATACCTCAGCTCAGTCGACTGGGAGACCGAAAGAGCGAAACGAAGCAAATCGGAGCGGACGAGAATGTGCTGAAAGTAGCCGTTGCCGGGCAGCTTGTTCGAGTTGACGAGGCGACAGGCACATGAGCCGCAGGTGGTCTGAAGTTATTTTAACAATCAATTCGATATGTTGATAGGACGAAACTCATTATTTACAGGTTATAAACAGCGTATTTAGTGGAATGTCAAAGCAAACAAAGTAGTTAAAGGAGCCACCTATTGGATTGTAAAAAAATTAATCTATTTCATTTGGTCTCAGTAATACCTCCAGTTGGTGTTGATAGCAATTGTAGTCCTATCAATTATACTGAACTCTTTGTTAATGAATAATAACCTTTAAATAATCCATATGATGTTGGCACAAATGAAGCAGAATGTAGCAGCAAAAAGCCAAGAGCTCGATATTCCGTTCAATTAATGCTAAAACTGTACAAATTTTCCGCTGTGGATTTTGATAGCAAGGTGATATCATGAGGTATCGAGATCCTAGGGAAAGACGAAATCGATACAAATTACCCCTTTTTCGCCTTTTCCCCCGTGGAACGAGATTAATGTCTGTTCTAAGCTATCCCGCGGACTAGTACAACATCGTGATCCTCTATTGACCTTTAGATCATGGAATACCAAATGTGTTAGATTTTCACAATGTAAATTAACAATCTGCTCGAAGAATCGCGTGTGATTGCTTTCGATATGTCGGGCGCAATATCTACAGCGACCTTGTTAACCTTCTCCTCTAGAATGCATGCCTACGCGCCGTCAGTGCAGAATGTGCAACAACTAGGATGGCAACTTGCCAGGTTGTGTAGAAAACAGACGATATCTCACTTCTGAATTCTATGCGTCTTACTCTTTAGTCAAACTTCTTCTGCTGTGTACGCGTGCGCCCTGCTATAGAGGCCGTGCCGTTGCCCTAGGTACCGGGCCCGAATGGCTAAATAGTTCGACAGGAGGAAAGAAATGTTCACTACATGAAGCACCGGTTTCATAGGCAGCATTCGCAGTGAGCTCATGTTGGAGCCAATTGCTCAAGTGATGACTACGCTCGCGACATAGTTACCTGTAGTTAGAGGTGAGCTGCGGACTACGTAACTAGAGCACCTTACACGTCCGTGTCCATGCTGGGCAAAGGACGGAAACCAATGAGGCGAATGAGCCCGACAATGGGGTGCCATGCTATATTTATCTGTACTACGGCCATCAGCTTCATCTGACAGGATCTGACAGGAATGGGTTGGTGTCTGAGCACATACATGTATGGATGGATGGCGGACGTCGCAGTCAGACCCGCCAAGGGATTTTTTGGACGGCGCGACGGTACCAAATAACAAGTAGAAAACCTCAAGCTTCCCCGCCAAAAGCCCGCGCCGGTGCATCGTTCGACATCTTCCCACCTTTTCCTGCCCAACACCTGCAACGGCCCATAGTCAGAGTCTCATCGTCACGACGCCTGCCTTGTTGTCTATGAGACCTGAATCAGTCCCAGCTCGTTGTGTCTCGGGTACCTGTCAAGGCTGTTTCCCATTTCGACGAGTCATTTGATCGGCCCTGTCGATCTTTTCTTCCTCTCACCCTCTCCCTCGCTGCCCTGAGCCGCCTCCGTCCTACCCAAGAAAACGCGGGGTACCTCCTAGGCTCTGCAGCGTCGTTTCTTTTCTGGGACTTGATTGACACCACCCGTAGATCGATTGACGTGCTTCCCAATGCCGAACACCCCTACCGCCGTCTCCGCACCGGGCAAGGTCCTGCTTGCCGGTGGCTACCTCGTCCTGGACCGCGAGTACACCTCCCTGGTCTTTGGTCTGAGTGCACGCATCAATGTCATCGCCCGCGAGATCAAGACCAGTGCTGGCGTTCAGCTGACGGAGATTGTCGTTGATAGCCCGCAATTCCTAGAGGCCCAGTGGCGCTATGGCTATCATCTCGCACCGGAAGATGGCGGCATCAAGGTCACTCAGCTACAGAGGTAAGTCGGTCAAATGAGTTTTTTCTCTTCACTGCTGTCCCACTGGCGCACACATTCGCTTCCCCTTCATTGTCGTTACCCTTCATGGAATGAGAAGTCCAAGTGGCCGCACCTCACACACCACCTCGCTCACGCGCCGTAAGCCGTAAGCAGCCGCGAACGCCAACATCGCATCCTGTCCTTCCTTCCTTCCTGCCTTCCTCCCTTTTGAGTGAGAGCGGTCTCGCCATGCAAGCCACATTGCTCACGCATCGCCGCAGCGGCTCCAGCCTCAGCTCCAACCCCTTTGTCGAGGTCACCCTCAACTACGCCCTGACCTACATCACCCGCGTCGCGGCCCTCAAGCCCTCCTGCACCTTCGACCCGGCCCAGTTCACCATCCTGGCCGACAACGACTACTACTCGCAGCCCCACGCCGTGACCGGCACCGACCGGAACCCGACGCGCTTCGCCAAGTTCCCGACCGCGCTCCGCGACGCCCACAAGACCGGGCTCGGCTCCTCCGCCGCCCTCGTGACCGCGCTCACCGCGGCCCTGCTGACCTACTACCTCCCGCCCTCCGCCTTCGACCTGGCCGCCGCGCCGGGCCGCCGCACCCTGCACAACCTCGCGCAGGCCGCGCACTGCGCCGCGCAGGGCAAGGTCGGCTCCGGGTTCGACGTCGCGGCCGCCGTCTACGGCAGCTGCCGGTACCGGCGGTTCTCGCCCGCGGTGCTGCGGCGCATCCCCGAGGCCGGGGCGGCGGGGTTCGCGCCGGCACTGGTGAGGCTGATCGACGACGACGACGGGGGGGAGGCGTGGGACGTCGAGATCGAGAAGGACGGGGTGAGCATCCCGGAGGGGGTGGCGCTGCGCATGTGCGACGTGGACTGCGGGTCGCAGACCGTGGGCATGGTGAAGAAGGTGCTGGCGTGGCGGGAGCGGGAGCCGGCGAGCGCGAAGCGGATCTGGGACGAGCTGCAGGGGAGGAACGTCGGGCTGGGGAAGATCTTGGCCGAGGGCAGGACGGACGAGGTGGTGGAGGCGGTGTCGGGGATCCGGGAGCTGATACGTGCGATGGGGAGCGAGAGCGGGGTCCCGATTGAGCCCGAGAGCCAGACGAGCCTACTCGATGCGCTGATGGAAGTGGAGGGCGTTTACAATGGCGTGGTGCCGGGTGCGGGCGGCTTCGACGCGCTGGCGATCCTGATGAAGGACGATGAGGCGACGGAGAAGAGGGTAAAGGAGTTTGTGGTGAGCTGGGGCAAGGAGAAGGGCGGGACGGTCAAGTTGTTGGATGTCAAGGGGGAGATGGAGGGAGTGAGGAAAGAGGGTATCGCGCAGTATGACGGATGGGTTTTATGAGGAATGAAGTTGTGCTCGAGCCATAGTCTCTTCTCTGTGATGATAGGATAGTCGACAAAAAACTGGGCAATGAGAGCGTTTGAGTTCGACTTTGTGACCTTTTGTGTGAGAGTCTAAAACGACACTTGGTCATGTACTGAGGATGAATGGCGACCTGAAAAATGAACAGGCGGTATGGATCAGAGCTGGTACCCTAATTGCTGTATTTCAGCTTACTCGTGTAATGTTTGTGTCAGACCCTATCGACGCCTTAGGTTCATAGATATTAGTTTCAGCCATAATTAGGATGCAGTTCAACATCGGCTCAAGAAGTCTTTTATTGAAGCACCACACCTCTGTAGTGAGTTGTCGGTCAATTAACTACGTCGAAATTAGTTGAATTCCCATCGCTGTCCCGGTTTCTATCAAGTTCTAGAGCAGACTTGAAACGAGTAACGCCCTACCAACTAGGTAACGTCTTCGATGGCTTCTGTCTTCTTCATAAACTATTCCAGGTAACTAGTTCTCAAGAGGTACTATTATTATATCCAGCAGTCTCACCTTATGGCCACATGCTGGTCGGGATGAAGATTGCACGATATGATCGCATCAATTTGAACTGGTGACAGCCAATTCTCAGCGACTACTATACTAGCATTAGGAACAAACGACGCACATATCTGACCTGGTATTGCCCCGGATATGTGTCACGCGTAGGGATATATTAACTAACACATGTGCAAAGGTTCTTGCTTCTGAGAATGATGAATCCTTCTGCAACTCAAGCAGCACGCCCTTTTCTCCCTTCATTCATTAGTTACCAATACTACCTCTCAAACTTGATCTTGAGTCTATCAGTGAGCGCTGGATCCAACGGCTTGTTCGCGCCGGGATACTGGGTCTCATCGGCAATAGAAGTGCTAAAGAACGTATAGTTAAATAGTCGCCAAGCATATCCTGAGTACTGCTCGCTCCCATTACAGTCAGTACATATAATATGCTTTGTCTCATTCGGTGTTTGAGTTTCTCTTACATTCTAGAGCAACGTGCTGACCCGTACAATTCCTGCTGCCCGCACCAAAAGCAAAGAACCATTTCCTGGCGGTTGTGGCCCCAAAGCTTGATCCCTGGAGCCAGCGATAGGAGTTCTAAGAAAGAGGGTCGGGATATACATCTGGGTTGCGATGGAGGAACTAGCCATAGGTGCATATGCGTGTCTTCGGGGGGACGTCCTATAGAGCACCGATACGGGAGGTGCGATTAGCCGGGGTAACGCGCGGGTCGGCAATGGGTGGGGTATGGCGGAGGCGGAGGGATTCCGTAATCACTGCACTCAGAAGTGGAACGCGGGATTGTGCCTCCGGGGTTGGGATATCGACTGGCGTATCAGTCTGGCCGAAAGGGTCGTCGTTACTGCGGAGCTCGAAACGGGATCTCGCTCTGGATACGTGCATAACGGGAGATTTCATAAAGTATGTACTTTCCCACGGACGAATGGATGTACCCACGGTCCTGTAATTTTTGACAATATGTCATGTACCGTACCTTATTAGGTACGCTGAGACGCTGTTAAAGTGAAGCGCGGCATAATTATGTATTTTGATCAGGCGATGCTCAATCTTCACGCCCTGTTGATTCACCTCGTAGTTTGCGATGTCGGTATGTCCTTTGAACTCTCCCAGCTTTGAACCCTATGATATGGTTCCGGAACGATAGCGCTACCTACATCGACATTGTACTTCTCAATGAGCGCGCGTGAAGCCATGTGGACTCAGTAACACGACTTCCTATTTCCACCACGGTTGGCTTTGTCAGTCAGCTCAGTCAGCCCGTGGGTAGGTTAGTGATGCTCAGCATCGTCACTCCAAGGGCTGCCCAGTTCTATGCCTCAGCCACACTGCAAGATATTCTCTTTCCTGGATTTAACTGCTCAATCCACACATTTGTTCCCGGACCATCTACTCGGTCTAGGTAGAGCCCCGAAAGTGCTACAATGGCGACCTTGACCTCAACCGAGATGGAGTTGCAGACTCATAAGGGGCCTCATAGCATCTTGCACAGCGATAGTGGTCCTACAGAACGAGGGGTCCATACGGAAGTAGACCTCTGCCTTACAACGATGGCTGTCAGCTCTGACCCTGAACCGCTTCGTCAGTCCTGGCCCCAAGTCCATTTCTCATCGCTCAGAGGTACGCTGCTCGTATTGACCAATCGCGAGTTCAGACGACCCATGATGTTCGAACCTTCAAAGAAAAACTGTGCTTCATGTTTTTCACTGATATCCATAGGATTCGCCGCCTATTGATTATTGCAGGGGGGATTTTGCGGTGTAGCTCTCGTTATTGCAGCTGCGGCGCGAACCAACGTAGCTTCATCATTTCGGTCCCGTCCTCAATCAGTCTGGGGCGTCGTGGACTCGTGATAGCCGATTCGTTGAGCTTCTAAGGTTCGTCGTCTGCAGTGGTGCTTATTGATCCCGAATTCGAAGTTCCAGGTGTACCCAAGGAGGAAGCCTACGAGGGGTCCTCATCTGGATATCGATGTGAGATCTAGTAAGTATCTCCGGAATTTTCGAAGGGAATATAACCTCTCAACTTCCATAGCCGACTTAATTGGTGATGTCAGAGGATACGAATGTGATATGATTTTCAACGAAGGCTGCAAGTCAATAAACGATCAGTCCATAAATAGACGTGGAGTTGGCAGATGAAACCTAGTTATCAGTCATACTTCCTCAAGGTTCGTCCAGTTTCCACGAAATGGTTTCTGATCGGGAACTTGCCAACTATATTAGGGCCATCATGGCCAAAGGGCGCAACCATGGGCCGCAGGCGAGTTCGAGGGAAGCCAGGCCCTCCACGCGGCCTTGCCGGAGAATGTCCCTAAAATTTGTTACTAATGGTCGCACTGCATCCGACGCGAGGAAAAACCTCTACCTAGCGGAAGTTCGTGACATGACCGATGAGATGCCGCACCCTGCGCAATTGGCCTCACTCGTCGTCAAGCTGTACCGGACGACCGAGTCACCGACCAATGAGTTCGGCTTCCATGTGACGACAGGCATTCATCAAACGGACAACTCCGTAATGAGATGAAGCTTTCTGTTCAAAGACACTGGCTTCAGCCCACGGGTCTCTTTCGAGTTGCTATCTTCGCCTCTAACTGTGAGATGAATGCGGCCGTGTTAGTGGCGCGACACATGGGAAGAATCCGTCACGCGGGAGATGAAGTCTGTCTTTGGAAAGGAATGAGCCATACACGGTACTAGCCATGAGCTTGACCGGGTAGCTCTGCTCGTGTTGACTCAGGTCATCCCTCGGTATACACGTCCGATGGAAACAGGGGGGCAGAAGAATAAAGCCGTTCCTCTTGCATGGGCGATCTCTGACATGGCAATGTCAGCATCGACAACCACAGCGGTGAACCAGTATTCTACGACCCAAGCGTCCTCAATGGCTATCGTGAGCGTAAATGTTCCCTCTGAAAGATATCTTTTATGTATCTGGACACCGAATCTCGGCAGTTGAGTTCTCGTTTTGGAAGGCGGCAAGATACAGAACAAGTCCCGATCATGTCCGGGCCTACCACAAGACTGTAGGGATACGGGAACCTTTCGAACATTTCGATGACCTTTTCTCACATTATACGCCATGTGAGTTGACTGAAAGGAAAAGGCTTGAAGACATGACCCAGTCTCATCTCATGATGACCAGTCGAGCCGATCTGATAGTATCTATCACTTGACCCAAGAACAAGCGAATGAGCCAATTGTGAGCCATTATCGGCCGTTCCCCTTGGTATAAAGCTGAAGCTCGTAGTGTTCTTGACGGCATGAAGGAGCTGGTCGCGAAGCACTGCAAAATCTGAGAGTGAGTTAGACCGAGAGACATGACACGCCAATCCCTAGCGTTGAGAATGTCCATTCCAGTTCTTCCAACACCGTTTGATTTATCCCAGTGTCACAAGTTTGTAAAATCATAAAGCAGGCGACTACGGCTGGTTCACCGGGGGGGTGGGGGGGCGCAGATGGCCGTCCGTAATGACAAAATGACTCTTAGCCAAGTTCAAAACATTTTTTGGCGGACTCGGGATTTTGAATACTTGCAGAAATTCCGATTCTTGCTGATTTGTCAATTCTGTGGGTGAGCGTTGCAATGCAGCCCAGTGTAGCCGCTTCGAAAGCCTGACCGCAGTACCGGGAGGCCCTAATGTGCCACATAGCAGGATTTCCAAGCTTCAGGGGGTGCTAGTATGGCCTTCTACAGGCGGCATCGTCTACATATTACTTTTGAGGGGAGTCTATGTGATGGCGTCTTGACAACTACTGCAGATGAGTCAAAATGTAACAAGGGTGGCTCCATGCCATGTTCTCCGTCCTTTTTTTAGAGTCATTAATCTACACCAAGTCTAATAGGAGAACGGCCATTGCTATCTCCATAGGTGCCCGCGCGTCTATGCCACATACATGGTCATAGACGATTCTGCAAGCATCGATCCATCTCTTGATACGTATTTCATCGGACCGGAACCTCCGTTTCTTGACCAGTGAAAGCTGGCAGCTCATTTTCGACGTCCTGCCACGTCTTGCTGCCCTCTACCATAGAACGGATCGCCGCGACGACCTTGTCTTCCTCGGCGCGAACTTGTTTGGTCGAGTCACGATCTCTGAGGGTAATAGTCTTGTCTTGTACAGTCTGGAAATCGATTGTGATGCCCAGCGGTGTGCCGAGCTCGTCGTTTCGGCTGTAACGCTTGCCGATTGTTGCCGAGGAATCATCAATACGGCTGGAGATGCCCATCTTCCGAAGCCTTTGAGAGAGGGTATAGCAGAAAGGTCGGAAAGCATCATTACTGGAAAGGGGTACAATGATGACTTTAATGGGGGCTACGGGCGGCGGGAAAGAGAGTACCTGTGTCCCGATGTTAGCAAGCAGGGACATTTTTGAGGATCGAAAACTTACACCGCGGGTCTCGTCGCCTCCCTCTGTGCCACGGGTCCAGTAGCAGTGTTCCATAAGTGCGCTGTGGGGTTGAGCGTTAGTAACTGATGAAGCTCGCATGTCGCGACTGGATCAACTCACTAAAGTATTCTACCGATGCCAAATGAAGGCTCGATGACATTCGGGATGAATTCCCTGGTGTTCTCTGTCCTTGTCGCCATTTCCACTGTGACGAGCTCCTTGGGTACCTGTACACTGCCGTCGCCAACGCCGGGTACCTGGACAGTCAATGAGCCGGACGACTCCAGAGCCTTGGCAAACTCCTCTCGCTGTTCCTGGCTCGCAGCCAGCAGAGCAGCTTCTATGGCCTTGCCGTCCTTCTTGAAATGAGGCCCAAACTTCTTCTTCTCCAGGGTGACCTCCCACTCGGTGACCTTGATGGGCTCAGGGAGACGCTCACGAACGACAAGTGCGGCACCAGTCTTCTTTGCGTGCACGCTGAGGTCGTACGCGCTTCGATCAGCGCAACCGACACACTCCACCCAGCCGTACGACGTCAGGAGTTCGGCATCCCAGCAATCGCACGCGTAGTGGGCCATTTCGTTTGCCATGTGCTGTCTGAAGCGGATCTTGGATTGGTCGACGCCGATCTTCTTCAGGAATAGGTGAATGCGCGCTAGGAAATAGCCTAGTGTCTCGTTGTCGACGGTGCCGTTCGCAACAGCCTGTCCAATGGCAACCTTCTGAACATCGGTCTTGCCGGAGAGCTGCGTCTCCCGATTCAGGAGCACGAGCTCGACGTCCTTGACCTCGCTAAACTTTGGGTGCTTCTTTCCGCCCTTGGGGTCCACGAAGTGCTCGATCTCCGCCATCAGGAACTCACGCACGCGCAGCAGCCCAGCACGGGGAGAGATCTCATTGCGATATGACCGGCCGACGGAGGCGGATGCGAAGGGCATCTGCTGTTGGTTGTATTCGAGGAGCTTGGAGAAATTAAGGAATTGGCCCTGGGCCGTCTCCGGTCGAAGGTAGCCGGGGAGATTGCTGCTAGGGCCGATCGATGTCTGGAACATAAGGTTGAAGTCAACTGGTGGCGCGGGCTGGACACCAGTATCCGGGTTCTTCAGGTCGTACTTCTTGATCAGTTCGCCCAATTCTTGCGTGTTGTAGTTGTCGATCTTGGCCAGCGTCTCCTCATATTCTTTGACTACCGCGTCCTCCAACTTGATAGCCTCGGCCACGCCCTTGTTCTTGCGCTTCTTCTTGGGGTCTTCCTTGGCCTCAACCTTTTGGCCGCGGGCCTCCTTGTCACCCTTCAGGCGGCTCTCGAGGATCTCTTCGATAAAGTGGTCGGCGCGGAGGATCTCGCCGTTCTTGGGGTCTTTGCACATGGCGTCGGCGAACTTGTCGACGTGGCCACTCGTCTTGAGGACCTCATGAGGGGTGAGGACGCTACAGTCGACCTCGAGCATGTCTTCTTCGAGCACAAAGTGCTTGCGCCACACGTCAAGCACTCCCTGTTGAAGAGCACATCCTGGGGGGCCGTAGTCGTATAAGCCAGACACGCCACCGTAGATCTGTACATGTCAGCCCTTGGACTCATGGCACTGTAGATATAGCGATCGGCACGTACCTCGAAACTTGGGGTGTAGAACATGCGCCGCCTCAGCAGGGCGTCCAGAGTTGCGCGGTCGAGGGGCTGGCCCTTCAGAGTAGTGGGGGCTTTCGCCATGGTGATGGCTTCGTCGATGTTCTGCTTCCTCTTTTGGTGCTTCTGCTCCTGGAGGTGTGCTTTGCAAGGAGACTTGACAGGTGATTCGACCTGGACGGCAAATGTTCGTGCTCGCAGGCGCAGGGGCAGCGACAGGAGGGTGAGGGTAGGCTGGCAGAAGAATGGCGATCTAGCACCGGGTGACAGTGGTGTGCGGACAAAAGCAGGGACCCGCATCAAGACGAGATGGAGGGGATTCAATTGCAGGGTCAGACGAAGAGACAGAAATGCGATTGGCGCGAGAAAGACTGTCTAGTGCTCGAATGGGTGGTATGGGGCATCTCCAGCTGCATCTACCGCGACATAGCGACCTCGACCTGCCTGTGACTCAGCTTGTGACTCAGCTGCATTTTCCAAATTGCGACCTAGCTTTTCGGTATGCTGCACGTGACTTACTACCCCTCCATTGACTCACTCCCAGCACGCGTCTTGATCGCTTAATAAGGCGGGGTAATCATGCATTTTAATGACATGCCACTAGGCAGTATGCAAGTATCGAGCTGTGGGAATGAGATGCTAGACGCCACGATAGAGGTGTTGTTCTTGTCTTTGCCAAAGCATCTCTTTATCGTCTCGATTCTTTACGTGCTTTACATATGCGATTGTCACTCTGCGCATGACGATTTGCGAAGTACAAACCCATCATGTCAAGCGGCTGGCGGACCATCTCTACAGGATACCATGAGGGTCCCGATAACCACTCTCGGTTCTGGGCGAGACTCGGCTCCTAGGAAGAGAGGGTCACATTGGTGACTTTTATACCTTCAGTGCTGACCTTGAGGTGCAATTTTCCATCATTCATAGGCTAATTATCATGCCTTAATCTTTTCAAGGCGTCAAAACTCACTCGCTCACACTGGCGCAGTCAAACACCGTGCCACTGCTTCTTCTTACGCCGCCACATCTATACAAGAGACTTTACCGGGACACATATCTCCTAGAGAAAGCCTTGCTATAAAGATGTTTCTCCGCTCATGTAGACTAAAGTTGCCAATTTTTTTACGTGTGGCATGATCCTCGACCAGCCACCAGCTTTTGGCTATACGGTGAAGATGGATGGCAATGATCAGTGTCTTCAACCGCGGCTCTCGGCTCAGTCATGTTATATGAGACTCCGATACAGTATCGGTATGTTAAATTTGATTTGGATGATTTGGCCAAGCGGAAACCCTCGGGAAACGCACTGCGAACTATTTCACAGATCCGTGAATGCCCATCTCACATCTTCCAGCATTGCTTGTACCATCTGACTCTCAGACGTCGTACGATGATATCATACGATCAACCTCGGCCTACATGAGCGTCTTGTCAGCTTCCTCGCCCACGGCAGATGGACCGCGACGTACAAATACAGGTGAATACCTTGAGATGT
Source organism: Xylariaceae sp. FL0016 (assembly GCA_022578815.1). Taxonomy (NCBI): domain Eukaryota; kingdom Fungi; phylum Ascomycota; class Sordariomycetes; order Xylariales; family Xylariaceae; species Xylariaceae sp. FL0016. The sequence continues at coordinate 195,387 of MU388756.1, forward strand.
CATCGTGCCAGCGCCGTTGCCTCCTGCTAATTTATTTCCTATTTGGCTTCGGGACAGCAATCCTCTGTATGAGCTACTGTCGCAATATTTCCGCCTTAACATCTCGTTTCTTTCCGTTGCCTCATACGAGTACACGGGTTTCTCGTTTGAGAATGGCCACAAAACCAGTCATCATCGTTGGCTCCGGCCTTGCCGGCTTATCCGCCGCATACGAGGCCTTGAAGGCCGGTGCCACTGTGCATATGCTGGATCGGGCGACTAGCCCTGGAGGAAATAGCATCAAAGCATCTTCCGGCATCAATGGAGCTGGAACCAAGTTCCAGATCAGCAACGGCATCCTGAACGATGGCTCTTTCTACGATGACACGGTGCGCTCAGCAGGAATCAATATGCAGCAGGGCCCCGAAGGTGTTGACCGAATGAGTTTGATCCGCATACTCACTGAAATGTCCGCGGATGCTATCGATTGGCTCACTGGCGAGATTGGTGTTGATCTGAGCGTTGTCGCTCAGCTTGGCGGACATTCCGTTGCTCGGACGCATCGAGGTGTCGGAAATCCTCCCGGTGCGTCCATCGTGACGGCATTACTGAAAAAGCTCAACGAGAACCCAGACTACTCGCTCAGTACTTCAGCAAACGTGGAGTCGTTGATCATGGAGAATAAGAAGGTGACGGGAGTACATTATTCCATCGAAGGAGAAAAACGTGAGCTTCACGGCCCGGTCGTCTTCACGACGGGAGGATTTGCTGGTGATTCGCAGGGGCTTCTGGCGAAATATCGGCCGGATCTCGAGGGAATGCCTTCGACGAACGAAGCACGGCCAGGGTCACATTCGCTCCTGTCGGCCATTGGCGGCCAGCTGGTGGACATGGAGAGTGTTCAGGTGCATCCGACTGGCTTCGTCGACCCCAAAGATCCGGCCGCTCCGTACAAATTTCTGGCCGCAGAAGCTCTCCGAGGCGAAGGCGGCATTTTGCTATCGGAGGACGGGGAACGGTTCGTGAATGAGATGGAGAAACGGGATGTTGTCAGTCACGCCATCATGTCCCAACCACAGTCCCATCTTAGCAACATGCGCCAGTGGGATGTGACTCTTCTCTTAGACCCTGGCGCGTGTGAAGCCACGGGATCCCGTCTAGGATTCTATCTCTGGAAAGGGTTGATGAGGAAGGTCAAGGTCATCGACTTGCCACTGAGCGTCATCGACGCGATCGATAGATATGCAGAGGACGTCGCATCAGGTCACGATACGGCATTCGGAAGAGAGACGTATGGCCACTGGCGCTTGCGGGCCGGAGAAACCAATCGAGATGAGGAAGTATGCATCGGCACCATCACGCCCGTAATTCATTTTACGATGGGTGGCGTTGCAGTCAACTCTAAGACCCGAGTTCTCGGCAAACATGGGGAGCGGTTGTCTCCGGTTGAGGGAATTTGGTCTGCAGGCGAAATCTCGGGAGGCATACATGGCGCCAACAGGCTTGGGGGCTCTTCACTATTGGAATGTGCCGTATTTGGAAGGATTGCGGGAACTGAAGCTGCAAAAAGCTTGCTGAAAGTCTGATACCAATTTCTACGTGGCTCACCTCACAGTTATTCGCGAACTTGCCTACCCTACAAGCGGAAGAGGTTTCCCTCACTCTGCTCTATGACCGGGTAACATTGCCGTCGTCCGATTTACTATGGGCGATGATGCTTGGCAAGCAGAACAGGTTTTAACGAATACGACCAGAATGTTCCCTGCCTGTCAGGATTTCCTACGCTTGGCACAACGGTTAGTCGAGCCGCTGCCGAATGCCCTCGCACTCTCCCATTTGACCTTTGACCGAAAGCCAGCTCTCCAGTACGTAATGCAATATATAGAATCAATGTCCAAGCGCGAGACTGTCGGTCATCGCGGCCCGCCTAACAAGTATCTCTTCGTCAAAAATGGTAGACCGCCAACACACGGATTCTACGCATCGGGCGACGTGCGAGCAGTCGGGGAATGGGCCACAGCAACAACGTTACCTTAAGTGGTATTACCAGGGCTGATCGTCGTACGTAATATGGATTCCCAAGCCATTGGTGCATGGCACTTGCCTGGCTGGGTCTCGCGATGGGTTTCTCATTGGTCAGAGATCCTGATCAATCTTATCAGATCCGCTGATTAGATTCCACAAGTGGCATCACGATCGCCAAAGACTCAGAATTTTCCACCGCGACTCGGGCGAGTGGCCGGTCCTGGGCATGAGCGAGAGCTCATACCCGCCCAAAGTAATTTCGTCAGGCCTACCTGACCCTCATGCAAGGCAGCGATTCCCTATGTACCTATTGCGATGCTCATCGTTCGTATTGTCACGACGGTGTTCTTGCTGGCACTGAATGGAACTGCTCGTACCAGCTGCTCGATTCCGCTTCCACGATAGTCGTTAGTTGTGGAGCTACCAAGCCCCAGCTCATTCCGTGCATGGCGTGTTGACACCTCTCTTGGCCCCCGTGAAACTCCAATTAAAAATGTAATTGAAAATGTGACCTGCTACAGTAGCATGATAAAAATCATCCCTGACCTGGTCATGTTGCTGGCAGCGTGCCCACTTCTGCCCGTTCTCTCACCACTGGCGCCCTTTATAGCAAGGTCCTCTCTTAGGAAGAGACTCTTCGATCCACACGGCTCACCGAGATCGGAAAACGTTGAAGATGCAACGCACTGTTATAAGGACCCGATGCTGCGTTCTGGCAACCATCTAATGTGTCGTGCTTGATCCCCTGCCAGCCCAACACATCCGGTAGTCCAAGATGCTGTCCTTACGTTCGCTCATTCCCTCCTGCCTGCTCCTCTTGGAAGCCCTTCCCGCCTCGGCCCAGAACAGCTCGTGGCCATGGCAGACGTACAAGTCCAGCTCAGCTGAGCCACCCTCTCTCAACATCACAAAGAAGGGTGAGACCTCGCCCGGGTACCTCTTCTTCGACCAGAATGGCCCCGACGGGCACCAGTACAGCTTGTTCATCATGTCGGACGACAATGAGCTCGTCTGGCAGAGTGCGAGTGCGGACTACAGCGCATACAAGGCGCAGACCCTCGACGGCAAGCCGGTCCTGACTTTCTTCAACGGAATCTCCATGCCGGAGCCGTACGGGTGGGGGCACGGCATCATCCAGGTTTTGGACGACTCCTACGAGAGCATCTACAATGTCTCCCTGACCGCCCCCCAGGAAGGCTTCGTGACCATCCCCGAGCTCAACGCCACGGAGCTGTATTCGTACATCGACATGCACGAGGCTCGGATCACCCCCGAGAACACCATGCTGGTGACCGTTTACAACGTCACGCAGCACGATCTCAGCTCGGTCGGAGGGCCCACGGATGGCTGGGTCGCCGATAGTCTGTTCTACGAGGTGGATGTCAAGACCAACGAGATTATCTTCCGGTGGAGCGCTCTCGACCACGTCGACCAGATCCCCATCGCGAACATGCTCGAGTTCTATCCCCTCGAGGAGTACGGGCGGAACCAGTCTCTTCCGTACGGCTACTTCCATATCAACTCCGTGGAGAAGTTCGACGATGGGTCCTATCTGATCTCATCGAGATACTACTGTTCGCTGTTCAAGATTGCCCTGGACGGAAGCGTGGTGTGGACATTCCAGGTAGGTCATGACGCGAAGCTTCGCTAGTGCTCGAGTTTGCTAACGGAACAAAGGGTCAATCAGGTGGCGACTTTGAGCTTGGCCCCGATCTATCATTCAGATACCAGCACGATGCGCGTATATTGGAAGAGACGGAGAGCACGCTGCAGATCAGTCTGTTCGACAATGACAACGCCGCCGTGGCGTACGGCGAAAAGCAGACCGAGGGCATCATCCTGACGCTCGACACGGCCGCCATGACCGCCTCGCTAGATCAGAGCTTCCTCGACGCGAGCGACCCCGTGTACTCGGCCTCGCAGGGCAGCACGCAGGTGCTGGACGACGGCCACGTGGTCATGGGCTACGGGTCGACCAGCAAGATCCGCGAGTACGCGGTGGACGGGACGCCCGTGATGACGGCGCAGTTTGGACACGGTGACGGGAGCACCTACTCGTACCGCGCGTACCGCCTGCCGTGGGTCGGCCGGCCCCAGACGGCGCCGGACGTCCTGGCCTGCTTCAACACCGCGCGGAACACGACGGATGTGTACATGAGCTGGAACGGCGCGACGGAGCACAAGTCGTGGAAGGTCTTTACGGGTGCGACGGAGTCGGCGCTGACCCTCTCGGCGCATGTGGCGAGAACGGGTTTTGAGACTTCGGCTAGGGTCTTGGGGCAGGCGTCCTACGTCCGGGTTGAGGCTCAGGGCTCGAATGTCACTGCTGGGGTGTCGTCCGTCGTCGAGGCGCAAAGTGGCTGTTAATCTGGGGGAAAGCGGTATATTCCTAACGAGTCTTCAATCTGCCGTCATATGCTACTAGCCTATAATGTACGATAGTGGTCTTCATTGCCGCTAAGTTCACCAAACTTTTTAATCTTGCGTGCGTTCTTATCCTTGCTCCTTGTCCCTTGGTCCCCAGTCAGCTGGCCTACGTGACGACTCTGCGGACAGGCACGACCCGCAGGCCCTCGTTGAACGCGACTCCGCCAGCCACGATGTATTCTCCCGCTGCCAAGAGTCTCATGTCAAAGTTTCGAACAATCTGTGATTCTTCATCAGTATCCCCATTTCCCGTATGCTATAGGATAAAGCCGCCCACGTACCTCTGGCAGCAATTTCCACATCTCCCTAGATCGTTGAACCGATAGTCAGTATAACCAGCTTCAGCTTCAAGGGGATCCCGGAAATTCACGAGCACGAACGACACGTACATGTACGCCACTTCCTTCCCCAAACAGGTGCGCGGCCCGATCCCAAAGGCAAAGTTCGCCCCGTCCATCTCGCCCTCAGCCCCCGGCTCGAGCCACCGCTCCGGCCGGAAGGCCTCGGGGTCCGGCGCGTAGAGTCGCGGGTCCCGGTGCACGACGTAGGCGTTGGCCGTGATCTCGGCCCCGCCCGGCACGAACACCCCGCCCACGGCCTTGCCCTGGGGCGGCGCGACGCGCGCGAAGAGGTTGGTGGCGGGCGGGTTGAGCCGGATGGACTCCTTGACGCAGGCGGTGAGGTACGGGAGGTGCTGCCGGGACTCTTCGTAGCGGATGGGGCGGCTCAGCTTGCGGGCCGTGTCGGCGGCGGCGATCTCCTGGTGTACCGTTCCCCACGCGGTGGGGTGGGTCAGGAGGAAGCGCAGGGTGCTGCCCATGGCGGTGCCGGTGGTGTCGGCGCCGGCTTGGATCAGGAGCGTGACGTGGGCGCGCTTCTCGACGGGCGTCAGGGGGGACCCGTCGGCGTAGCGGGCGTCGAGACAGCTGGGTGCACGAGGTCAGTTCAGTAATCGTTACCGGTATAGGTAGTCCCCCCTTTTCGACGTACTACTGCATGAGGTCGGGGTTCTCCATGCTCCAGGCGCCGTTCGCGTCGTCCATCATCTTCTCGCGCTCCGTGACCTGCCGGTCCGCGTGGAAGGCGAGGTAGCCCATGCCGTAGGTGTCGCTGATGCTGGGCAGGAAATAGGGGGCCAGCGTGGGACTCTTCAGGATGTAGTCTCGGTACGACTTCCAGCGGCCAGCAAGGCCGAAATAGTTGAGTCCCTCGCGCCAGGACCGGAGGAACGCTCGCTCGTCGCGCTGGTTGCGGACGAAGCCCCAGGGATCGGAGAAGGCCATCATGGTCAGCACGTCGGCGGCGAATTCACTGATGCAACGTCATTAACCCTTTTTTGTCACCGCTTCGAAAAACGAGCACACGTACGCAACCTTGTCACATAAGACGATCTCTTCCTGTCTCTCAGAGAATTCGGCCATCTTCTCGATGAAGAGGGAGATGAGCTCGTCCATCCTCGGCTCCCATTTATTCTTGAGAGACCCGATGGTCCACTATACCTACGCGTCAGATTTCATCGGCGTCCGTCACCGTTCAGCCAGCGCTGCGTACCTGAGAACCTCCCAGAGCTTTCCGCAACGTCCGATGCCTCTCCCCGTCCAGTGTCGTGAAAAGGCTCGGGGGACCGAGTGCACCGGTACCATGCAGCTCAGCTTTGGTATTGCAGCTCGGGTCCCAGTAGATGTCCTTCATATCGGCTGGGCGAGGGAAGAGCAGCATCGTCGGCGCGATGCGAATGGGCTTCTCCGCTGCAAACAAGTCAGGCGTCTTCCGTTGATACAGTGGCAAGCGTGGTATCTCATCTTACTGCCGTACTTCTTCGTCAACCCCAGGAGCCATTCCGGCTCGATGCGGCGGAGGGAAATGAGGGCAGGTATCAGCGATGTCGACGCGGCGTACCACGGACCGGGGAACTTGGAGAGTGGGTGGAAGTAGAGGTTGTAGATAACGCGCCTCAGCACCAAGGAGCTGATGACTACCACTATCGCGATGGAAAAGGTCGCGAGGGACGCGCCGGCAACGGACGAAGTCAGCATGATGTGCGTATCTCATCCACCCAGGAAATCGTAGGGCTAGGTAGAGGCGATCCTGTGTGCTTGGGAGTAGCAATTATGGTTCACGAAGAACATCACCTTCCGGAGTGAAGTCCCTCGTCGGTTTCCATTTTTCTTGATGTCAGATTATATCATCACCGACTTGCGGGGAACTGTGAAAGGTTACATCGCGGCTTGCGCAACCACTCTACGTCCATGCTGGCCTATCTATCACAGGCTCTCTAAGTTTGATAGACATTAGCGCTATCGAGGATACAAGGGTCACATTTCATTCATTCCTAGGGCGAATGGCGATCAGTCGCTGATATGAAAGAAGTCTGGGTTTGAAAGACTCTAGGCTGGAAAAACTCTGGGCCGTAAGGCTGTCAAAGTCCACGATGAGCCAACAAGAGATCTATAAAGTGTCAGAGCACCGTGACATAATATCCACGAGTCTTTTCCACTCAATCGAAAAAAGCTATAGAATGATTAGGGGTTTCATGTCACCCCAAGAGAAGATGCCTCCAGAAAGATTGATAGCCGCACCGTAGTGACCATTTGACGGGATAGATGTTCACAATGTGCTTCAGACTCTGGAGGAGTGGCCGAAGAGGGGTATGCTGCGCTCGATGAGCATCTCATCTCCCTCTGTCGGTCATCCGTTGGTATCTGTTCGCGAGGAGGTCCGGACACACTCAGCAGGTGCGCAAAGCTTGAAGCGTAACGGGCGATGACAGGAAGGGGAGTATCCTCGGTGCAGGACTACATAAGTCTGATTGGAGATGCGTCTGCATCACGTCGCGGCGGGCAAAACCATTTGCAAAGGAGCACCCACTGGCTCCACGAAGCAAATCGCATGCCGTTATTTACCTTGGTCCGGAATCTGGACCAAGGACAACAATCAATTCTATCTGCGTATACACGTGCCCTAACATGCGGACGAATCCTGCCGCGATCACCAGACCAGGCCAACACTTCGATATTCCGTCCGATGCTGGACTTGGGTTGGGCATCGTGACGGCCGTCTTCGGAAGCTATAGCCAAAGATTCGGAGTAAACCAGTGGTGTCTAGGACAAGCGAAGGAGTCGCTACTGTGACCGCACTGCGGCCGGTGCTCCATCGGCATGATGCAACGACGTGCTACACTTGAACACTTTGACAAGTCGGCAAAGATCCGAAAATGAGCATTTTTCCATGGATGGACACACGTGTTGGCTCGGGACAGGCTTGCCTACGATGATCTGCCCGGTTGACGCCATGATGGTGTGAACGACAGGTCCTCAAATTCGTTCTCAGTGCGGCTACAGCACAGGATCAGACATCTCGGATTTTCAGTATGGGTCGAACTTATCTGGGCTGATGAGCATCGCCTATCAGGCAGGCTATGCAGTTGCCTAGGAACGTAAAGCCAGCATACAAGGCTCAGAAGGGTCACGAGAGGCAGAAACGATGTGCGCGACGGTCATTTCAAGAAAATCCAAAGTCCGCTCGTCATCTCCGTCTCACTCTCACGAGCAATGTTGCAGAGGAGTTCAGGTGAATGGAATAGATCTGTATAGTCAAAGGGGAATCATGCTTCACGTATCCCAGTCGTCAAGTCAATGTGTCGCCATTCACAGCCGGCGGTGCAGTAGATCTGCTCTAGGTTCGATGGTGGCCAGCAATCATCAGACCATGATCTCTTGTATCAGTGCGCTTGCTTACTCAGAGAGAGAGAGAGAGAGAGAGAGAGAGAGAGATGTAGCTATGTCCTGTCGAATGCAGCCATAGGGGGAAAATGCGGTTGCATCCCATCATGTGAACGCTTAGGTACTGTATGCTGGAGAGGTATCTCTCGTGTTTCGACCCAGAGACCCGGGTCGAGCTTGTATTCGCGGAGAATCTAATGGTATGTAGTTCGCCCGAAGGTCGTGGGATCACGAGACATGGATAAGTGGTATGTGTGAGTGTTTCAGGGCTACTAGGATCATCATCGTCGAGCTTCTCTCGAGTACATATGTATGTAGGAATGGGATGATGGTGGTGGTGACCTGTAGGGAGGTAGGGCTCGCGGGGTTGGAGGGGATACATGGAGGGGATTGGAGGGGCTGGAAAATCAAATACGATCTGCGCACGACCTCCGCTAAAACGAAGATCAAACAAGGCGAACGGACTTGAAACGAAACATGACAGCCTCGTGGATCCTGTGCCTTCCACTCTTCCATCTCGACCTCTCCCCGGCCGATTCATCCACTGACGGGTTTGTATGTACATTGTCTAGCCTTACAGAGTCTTGGTCATCTGTGCAAAGTCCATAAGTCCATAGTAGGCAGGCGAGATGCGCCAAACAAAATCCGGGCTGATCCGGGGTAGGTACTGTCTTTGACATGCTTCCCATCCGTCTGATGTAAATTGAAGGCTTCGTTTCAGTTCTCAGCGGTGACGTTCTCTACGCCCCCAATGTGCAGATACTGGCACGATCTAGATAGGCTCGTCAGGTCTCCTCTCTTGGGCGTCATGCGTTAGTTAGGGGCATCGTCAACGGAGGTGGAACATCTCATCTCATCACAGTGGGCATTTCGAGTTCATCACGTCTCGAGGACGTTATGACCCTAATAGAGCAGCGGGATTCAATGACCAGTACTCGATCATGGTATTGTAGTACATATGCGATCGCGGGCCATTCGAAGAGGAACCCAGCAAGACAGTCAGTCATCAGTATAGCCAGGCTCCTCCGCGAGGATCTTCCTGCCAAGCATCATCAGATCGCCTCCAGGGTTCGGGATCGCCCCGAGAGTTCGGACGCTTTACACACGTGCGCCTCCTTCACGGCCTGCTCTTCAACATGTCGTCGGACCGGCAAGAAGGTGTGCTGCAAAACATTGGACTACCTGCGTTTCTGGTACTGGTCGAGACTGTGTTCATTTACCACCTGGCCGGTATCTGTCTGTCTGCATGATCGAGCTCCGGACTTGGACCTCACTTCGTGGTGGCAGCGATGCACATGCAGGTGGGAGAACTACATACCACTGTCGTCAACCTAATGGCAGGGGCATCGTTTCACATTTTCACTTGGAGATGGAAGGGGTTGTATAGTGCAAAGCTTGTGCCGGGTCTTCGGGGACGAACAATGAAGTGCGGCAGATTGGGTCACTTGGGGCTATCTACGGCCTGTACTGGAGATAGGCCATGGTCTCTCGGTTCAGTAGGAGTCTAGGTTTTCAACAAATGGCTTCGAAGAGACGATGCTTCTAAACCAGTTTTTGATACACCCATATTTAGAGTCATTGAAAATGATGGACCGGATAGAGAACAACAACATCAGATTGTACCATCATTGGTGCTGCAGGAACACTATAGCTTTACTATGGCTTCGATTGAGCCTCTTCCACGTGGTTGCTGGTGACAAGTGCCCTGCCCAAGGCTCCCAGCAGCATAGAAATAACGGGCTGGGCGCCGTTCAAGACCCCGACAGAGGCCTAATCCCAGCCCCGAGGCACGTCAAGGTGTCGTTGAAACACCAACAATTCACGACGTCGCCTCCTCAATATGTCCAAGGCACATGCTAAACTCTCAGGAATTCTCGTGGTTCCCATGCTTACCTCTACGTCGGGTCCTGCCTCTGCGCTGCAGAGCAGGATTCTGGGAATGCGCGTCCAGTTCTCACTGCGTCTTGCTCCACAGAGCTACTCGATACAGCGTCGCATTCTGGCTGCAGGTGGAATGCTGAAACGGCCTGAGGTTCGTGCATACGATCCGTTGGACATGGACAGCGATAGCGTTCTGATCATGGCATGCTACTACATATGTACATACGTGCATGTATGTATAGACATGCGCGCGAGGAGCCTTGTCGACGTCTTGCTCATCGATACATACATACCTACACGGAAAGGCAAAGGGCCAGGATAGCTTACCGACACCGTGGTTGTCGCTCATGGTGTTGAAACTCTTGCTTGTCCTCTACAGTCCTCTACCCCAGCTCACCCGGCCAGGTGGCCAGGGATGCCGATCCAACATCGGAGCTTGGACTTCTAGATGAGCTTGGTCATGAACTATTCTGGATGAAAGCGCACGGGAGGACAAGATACAGTAGCACAGGAGGTGGTCCGCGACTCCATTTTAGCAAGTGGTGACTGGTAAGAGCGGCATGGACCTGGGCAAACCAAGGCCTGGATGTGGAAAAAATCGAGGCGCAGCGAGGCACCTGCTGTTGGGGTTGCTTTGGAAGCGGACCATGGACCGGCCGCCGCATCCAAAGCGGAAGTTCGGCTATCCAGCCAGTCAGCGGCGACGATGGAAATGAAATGGCAAACGCCCCCCCTGGACGCCCCTGCAGCCCGCTGCTCGCGGTGATACGTCGAGACGGCTGCCTTTCTCCACGACTCTACGAGGGGGGCGCGGGAGCATGTCGGTCGTTGGGCGAATCAACACCCCGGGGCCTTCGACGATAGCCGCGTTTGGAGACCCCAAGGACGCTGGCGTTTTTTTTCTTCCTTTCCCCATCAATCTCCTCGGCGGGCGGCATGCTTTTTCTTATTATCCTATGTCCTGCGTTGGTCTCGACGCCGGACTGCGGCAGTGACGGATCAAGGCTCCATCGTGGGTGATGAGCCGTTTCGTGTATGGATGGCAATATCGCGCACCTTGAGAGTTCAGGCAAGGGATCAGGTAAATATGGTGATGCGGAGTCTGGCATGGCGATTTCGTCGATCGTTTGCCCACTGATCGGGTATCGTTGGCGTCAAGGCGTCTGGAGACTCCATGGAGGCGGGGAGATTCCGACTGCTGAGGAAGATTCATACATACAATACATACGCCGAGCCTGAAATACCGGTACAGTAGGCAGAAATAGGTTTGTGAATATCCACAATGCCCGTCAACCTTACTGCCTGGCACCAAATTCCCCCCTATCTCCCCCCCCCTCTCTCTCTCTCTCGCGCGCTCTGTCTCGCTCAAATCACTGCTTTCAAGAACGTGCGTCGAGCCTAGAATGTCCGCGCTCTCCGATCTGTCAGGCCAGGTCAGTGCTCGTCCGCGGAGGGGATGCCGGTGAGCACAGGCACTACTACCACTAGGTAGACACATACACGGTATGTAAACGGTAAGGCGAAGTGGGAGGAGACATGGTCGTCGACAAGCGCGACGGAGGAGCAGCCCATGCTACCATCTCGTGGGGAATCGACCGACAAACTCTCGTAGTCACTGGGTCAATGTTGTATGTAGACTACTGCACACTCGCACGTCTATCTGATCGAGCAATACCACTTGCCAGACAAGGCAAGGAGCCAGGCGAGAGCGGCGTCCTGCCTGCAACGCGGCGGTACGGGCAGATGCGGTGCAGGACTCTGGCAGGACTACAACTGGACTGCAGTACACAACATGGGGTGCGGTGTTTCTATTCTCACGGAGCCCTGTCGAGACTGGAGAATCTGCATGCAAGGAGGTCCCATCTATTCCATCTATTCAGAGAAGTCCTCTCCCAACCCCTGCTCCAGGAATCCTTGCTTTCTGCTTTGGACCGGTCCCCTGCCCTGCGCTCTCAGCCCGACTGCCCTGTCGTTCACGCACTCTTCTGGAAGTACATACTTTACATACTACAGTCATGTATCTCGTCCGCGCGCAGAAGAGGTTGCCCCGATATTCGACAGCCAATGCATGGCTCTTCTTCACCATGTGTATGTCGCTGTCTCCCACAAATAGGTACATACATAATAAGTACATACATAATAAGTACATACATAATAAGTACATACATAATAAGTACATACATAATAAGTACATACATAATAAGTACATACATACACGCATCCGGCCTTCATCCCACCCTCGGTACGGGTATACGGGACGTTGACTAGTAGCAGACGCGAAAGTGCAGTTCTCACGTAGGTAGTATGTGGATATGCAGGATGCAGCCCCTGCTTGGTCAAACCCATGCCCGGGCGTCGAGAAGCTCGCATCCCAAGGACCCAAGGGTAACCACATGAGAAAGTAGCTCGTCCGTCCCTTGCGAGGAATGCTCCCATAACGGATCATTCGAAGGAGACAGAGATAGAGAGAGGCAGACAGAGAGAAAAAAAGAACGCAAGGCGTCGTGGTCCCATCTCTCTCTTCGTAGATATAAACTCGAAATGCCCCCCCTCTCTCCTCGAGATAGCTTCAACGGCAAGCAAGCACAGTTCTCTACTCACCTACTCACTCGCTCACTCATCGCCGACCTTCCTCATTCCTCGTGCTTTTTATTCATAGGAAAGAGTCATTTCTTCGGCGCAAGCCCCAATTTTAACCAACCTCGTGCGCAAGACATCTCGGCTCGGGAAGCCCCAATCTTGCATACACGTACATATCTAAAGCCTATATTTCTATTCTAAGCGCCGGCTGGCCACCTACACGGGTCTTGGTCATCTCAAAAAGATATTACACTACACACACCACACACGTCGACGCCCTCAGCTGCCGCCCGACGCCACCCTGGTCATTCTCTTGTTCCGCGCGGCCAATAGATTGGGAAACCTGCAATATAATTACTTTTGCAGCTCGCTCGCCTCTCCCGCTCTCCCACGCATCTACTCCCGCCATCTCTTAGTTCCCGCTTTCGTGAGGATCCGATTTACATCCCGCATCCCTCCAGAACAGCAGCAGAGCTCGACTTCTTTTTGGGAATTCTTGAGGTTAGAGAATAGATAAGAGAGAGAGAGAAAACCAGCAACATGCAGACTCGAATCTTCGTAGCCCTTCTCTCGGCTTTGGCCACCACTACAAGCGCCTCGCCTCTACGACGACGATGCAGCGGTAGCAATGACACAGCAACCTCGACGACGACATCAACGTCGGCCACGGAGCTGAGTACCTCCAGCACTTCGGCCACCGTCGACACCAGCGTCACCTATGTCCTCCCGAGCACTGGTGGTATGTATCATATTCTCCCATTCACACAAAACACCATAAAAAACGTCTTGATTCACGTCCTCGCTTTTTCTTCTCTCCCTTTCTGGTGTCCTTTCTCCATAGCTAATTAAAACCCCCCCTCAGGCGCCACCTCCCTGCCCTCGCCCGGCAACGCCACCCTCAAGCACATCGTCGTGGGCCACGGCATCCAGAACTACTCCTGCGCCGACGCCGGCGCGACCGCCACCTCCCTCGGCGCCCTCGCCGTGCTCTGGGACATCACCGCCCTGTACCCGGGTTCCAGCGCCGACTCGCTCTCCGAGTCCGACTGGACCGCCCTCCCGCCCAAGGTCCTGCGCAACACCTCCATGCCGCTCAACCTCGTCACCGCCGGCGACGTCTCCGCCGGCGCCTCCACCAGCACCCCCTTCCCGGCCCCCGCCTCCCTCACCGTCGACGGGCTCGCGAGCCCGCTGGACTTCCTGGGCCACCACTTCTTCGACGGCGCCGGGGTCCCGACCTTTGACCTGAGCGGCGTGACGTCCGAGGCGGAGCTGCTCAAGGCGAAGAAGGACCTCGCGATCGCGGCGCCGGCGGACGCCGACAAGGGGCTCACGGGCACCGGGGCCGTGGACTGGCTGGCACTGAGCGATAAGGGGACGAGCGAGAACCTGTCGCTCGTGTACCGCGTGGTGACGGCGGGGGGCAGCCCGTCGGCGTGCGGGGCGGCGGGGCAGACGGAGAGCGTGCCGTACGCGGCGATGTACTGGCTGTACTGAGGTGGGGGATTCTTATCTTGGGCGTCGCGACGTTTTTGACGACGGTGTAAGCTGCTTCATGTGAGAGTAATAACGAGGGGGGCAAATATTACTGGTTTGGATGAAATGGGATGGCGTTCGGGGGTCTTGTTTTTTTTCCTCCCCTACCCCGTTTATTTACATCATCCAAGGGGTGATCGAGTTGTCAGTGCATTGCATCACTAGGTCGACAAAATGGGAGGGTTCGGATTCTTTTTTCAACTTCTTTACTTTCTTTCAGCTGTACTCTTCACCAACGATAGATATCGCGGACGAGAGCTGCAGCTGTGGCCCTCGTGTGGATGAATGGATGGATCTGTGTACATGAAGGGACGGGTTGGGTTGGATATACCCATCTGTAGACCATTGCAGGAGAAAGACTCGCAGGTCAATTATATATTTGATACTTTATTAATCCAAAGATCCGAAACATTCAGATCGCGGCCTCATGAACCTCCCTTCAGTTCCTACCCATGACTTTGAAAATCCGTGTTATGGTAACACACGTATAACCGACGCCGCGAGAAGACGCACAAACGCATTCTACGACGCCGACTCTCTTCGCCGCCCCCAGGCCGGTCGTAGATCAGGCCAAGAGATCATCTGATGCACCCGTCCTCGTGTCCTCCCCGCCACCCACCATGAAACTGCGGCCAACAAGGCCCGGCGCCTAACACCACCCACTTAGAGCCTTCCGGCTAACGTGAGCGACAGCAATCTCATAATCCCATACACCCTCAACTACACATAGTATACCTCGTACACCGGTCTTCAATCGCCTTCATATCCAACATCCAGCCTCATGATTCGACTTATCCCCGCCCTCTGTCCTCCCACGCAAACAAATAACCTTAACCCCTCACCCCTCATCTTGAACCGTGACAACAAGATCCCACCTAACGCCACCATGGGTTAAAAAAAAACCAGAGTTTCTCAGCAAACCTACCGTGTATCAAACGAACCCTACCCGTCACGCAAAAATCGCAGCATATACATACGAAGAAACCACAGCCTCGCTAGCGACGTGACGTAAAAGCCATCTTTCCGCCCTCAACCGCCGCCACAAACTCAAAAAGGAGATAAGCTCGATCCCCCGCGACTTGCAATTCCGGTCTCTACCTAGCCCGGAAAACTGTGCGTGCAGTCACTCATCTCACCCCCCCCAAAGTCACATCTGTCAAAAATGCCACACACGAGCTCACTCACCATCGGCGGTCATCAGCATCTGCCATCTCACCGTCTTCACAGAAATTCGTAACTTGATCATTTTCCTCACTCTCACAGCTGCTGCGTATGGGTTGATTCTCTGAACCGCCCGCTCATGAGCTCTCTTCGGATGAGGGCAATCAGAGGGGCTCGTGAAGCCGTTCGATGAGCACGTATAAGCCATCACCATGCCTGGCGGGCGGCATACGCATTGCATTCACGAAGACGGCAATTCAATCTAGATTTCAAATGAATAGCGAGACACAGTCGCCAGTCTCGATGCGTATGCGAAAATCGCTGCTCGCTAGGCTTTGAGGCAGAAGCAAGAAGAAGAATGGTATTGCCATACTCGTTTGTGACACCCACAATCTATCCACAGGTATCGCCAGAATGTCTTTTATTGGAGATCCTAGACACAAGAACACATATTGTTCATGCTCATCAACGTGAAAGAGATAACACCGGCGCTTCGTGAAAGCTTTCATAAAAAAGACCTCAATCTTATACTTGGGCGAGTCCAGCCAATTGAGTATTTCCAAAAATAGGCAGGTGGCATGTCACGCATAATTCAATGCAGCATCCCAGTCCCCGATGAGTGCAAGCGGCTATGTCGCCATGCTTTGTCGCAAACTTGCAGTACGTTCCAATGTAACCTGTTCATCTCTCTTCGCCGAGAAAGGTTGACCCTCCTTTTTTAACGCTCTCATGAAATGAAACAGATGCTCTATCTCCTGCTCGCGTCTAGGCCATGACGGAGTTCACTCTCCAAATCATTCCCATGGGACTCGTACTCTTGAGGTCGAGGATCCTCAGCACCCCAATGCTGGTTGCCGCCAGAGGGCATGGGCACCTGACCTGGCTGTACCTGCTGCCCGCCGGCTCCCGGACCGCCTCCGCCCGGCTGCTGTCGAACCTGCTGGCGGAACCGGAAGACTTCGTCCATGATCATCTTGCGCATCTCGCCCACGTCTTCCGTCGACTCAAAATCGAAGTTGAAGGTGCTGGGGCAGTCGGGCTCGTCGGAGGCGTCGTGCCAGATGTGCAGGTACGGGTGCTCGAGGGCGCGCTCGACGCTGATGCGCGAGGAGGGATCGAAGGCCAGCATATGGTCGAGCAGATCGAGAGCGTCTGGGTTGGCATTCGGGAAGAGGGACGGGAATGGCTTCTTGGCCATATATGGGAGGTTTCGGACGTACTCTTGAGCGCGGGATGAGCCAATGCGCGAGAGCGTCTCCTCGTTGGGCGTGCCGAGGATATGTAAGATCTGGTTCAACTGGTCGACATAGTCGCGCCCCTTGAAGAAAGGCCGCCCGCCCAAGAGTTCAGCGAGGATGCATCCCACAGACCAAACATCGACTGAAGAGATTAGTCTGATGGCGTGAAGCCAAGACGGAGGGAGGTGAGCGACGACTTACTAGCTTTGGTGTAGCTCTGGAAGCTCAACATGATCTCTGGGGCACGGTACCAGCGCGTAGCCACATATTCCGTCATGTAGCCGGCATTTTCATCGGGGTCGACGGAGAACCCACGAGCTAGACCAAAATCGCAGATCTTGAGCTCACAGTCGGCGTTGACGAGCAGGTTGCCGGGCTTCAGATCTCGGTGCAGGACGTTGGCGGAGTGGATGTACTTGAGACCGCACAGTATCTGGTAGATGAAAGACTGGAAATGGGCGTCGGTCAACGGTTGACCAGAGCGAATGATGGCGGCCAAGTCGCATTCCATCAATTCTGTGCGCGATTCGAGTTAGAACGACACAAGTTCGAGACAAGCGATATGCACGTACCCTCGTATAGGTATGTCTCATTGAAGTTTTCGGGTCGGGGGATGTCCATGTCGTACAGACAAGTGATCTAGAAGGCCACGAGATGACATGTCAGCCCAAGTGATCGATTGAGTCACAAGTGCCCAAAACCGCCAGTGACGGCTCGCAGCGGGATTTAGAAATATGCTCTTACATTACGGTGGCCTCGGAAGTGCTGCAATAGCTTAATCTCTCGCAGTGCTCGCTTTGCCAAGATCTTTTTGCTGAAGACATTGGTAACCTTCTTGATGGCAACGCCTTCGTTTGTCTGGTTGTTCACAGCAGCGCTATCGTCGGGCACGCGAAGGTCAGTTTCGTGTAATCAGGATCAGGCGATCAAGTCGCGACAGAACGCATACGAATAAAGACATACCACACGATACCGTAAGCGCCCTGTCCCAGCTCCTTCGTGACAGTGTACCGCTCGTCGACGATGAAGTCCTGGTTAAAGACCTTGAAGACCTTGCGTCCTTGTAAGTCGGCCATCATGTGAGCGACCGTCGAGGAGCGAGATGTGGGTAGTAGGTGGTTCGAGGCGATGTGAGCTCGACTGCGCTGGTCCTTCGACTTGGGGTAAAGTTCGAGGCAACGTCGCAGGATCGAGGCAGAAGGTCAAGCGACGTAAATGCAGACAAAGCACAGGCAGGTGCTGTCAAGCTGTCTTGTTCCCGACTGACTGCTTTGAGGCCGCAGTTCTTATCTGTCAAAGACTAGGTCGGGTACACGTCAGCACACAAAGATGGGTCAGCGGGCCGCGGAGTGTAGGTAGAGACAAGGAAGGCTGAAGATGGGCGAAGACTGCTAGGGGGGACAGAGTTCATATTTGTAGAAGTAGGTGAGAGGCAGAGCAAAGTACCATACATCAAGATAGGAAGCTATATGCAAGTCTTATGCGACAGGTCAGGCACCTGGGAGGAGGCGAGGCAGGAGGTAGATGCGAGCTGGGGCTACAGAAGTCGGGCTGTGTTCAAATTATTGGGGAAAGCTAAGATGATGTAGTGGGAGTAGATGAGAGAAGTTATGGCAATGGTGCTAGAAATAGCTAAGAAGACACCAAGAGGATGCAATCGATGTGTGGATATGAGTGCAAATGAGCAATGCAGGCAACTAAGTAACCTCTTCACAAGAATATAAAGGTAGGTAGGTTGGAGGTGACCAGCCGAGTTGGGTAGGGAAAGTTAGGAAGAGGGTATCCAGGATAAGAAGTCTCTTTGCCCAAAGGGGATGAACAGCCGAGGGGATATGTATGTCGCCGTGTAACCGGACAAGGCAATTGGCAGAGGGACGAAGCGGACCACTTCTGGAGCGATAGGATGGGATTTCCTGTGCGCTGATGAGCGATGGGTGACGACGATGTGAGAGGAGGGAACGCGAGGGATGAGCGTGAATATGAGGATGAGGCGGGGTGCCACAATGAGTATGGAGGGGGAATCGTCGAGGTTCAATTGACAGGACAGCCTGCAGGAGGGGCAGAAACGGCAGGTAGGGCGGGGTCGCTGGCCATCGGCCGCTATCGTTGGCCCGTTGGCGAGATTCGACCCACTGCTGTCCACTATTTCGGGCTCACTGAAGACCCATGTCTGGAGGAGCTTGGGCTTGGGGGCGCTACATAGACCTGGTCGTTGTACACCAGCAACTGTTGTGCCTGGGAAGGTACTTTAGGCGCACCTCAGGTCCCCAAGCACTAGGTAAGCTGTGCTGTAGCCGCTGGACTACTGTCACCTTCGCCAGCCCCACACTGATTGGGCTCTTGAACAAGATAGCCGCGAGGCCACCACGACAGGAACATACGAACGTGTCCTACCGGCACCTATTGCGAGGGACGAACGGCGCTTAGAACCCAGCGATGCCGTCTGTGAGCTATACCTTTTCTGCACTCACTGTACATATATCTCGATACTCAGAAATTATAGCGGCCGGGACTCTTCCCATTCTCGTCAATAGAGTCCGCATAAGGATAGCGAACTGGACGAGAAACTCGAGGGAAAGGCACGGGCGCGTCCGTTCAGTAGACCAGGCTGGCTTGCATTGGTGTGGATGGCTATAAAGTCATACTGTCCATGGTTCTGGGCGTTACCTAAACCCAGAAAAGGGGGGCTGAGTTGAGGCTGATGGCCGGAATGCATCATGGCAACGCCAAGCGGCCCCCAAAAATAGGACAGCCTTCAACTTTTTGCTTATTCGACACGAGCTTGATGAATAAACAATTACCTGATACCAACGCGCAAATCCACATCAAGATGCATGCGACACGTTTATGCGATTTTCTAATTTCATCATTGCCAGTCGCCGATCGATGTTTACCCAATCTACGTCATGCATTAATGTGACCCTGTCCTGAGCCTAGTCGAGCAGGGTCAGCAGTTGGCAGGTTTGGTTGGATTCCGTTCACTGACGCAGTCAATACTCGCGTTGATGAGGAAAGCCATGGTGATAGCTAGACTTCACCATAATCTCTCTGCTTACGCAGACTCCTAGCGTCTACAATCAAGCTGGTTGCGCAACCTCGATGCCGATAGGCCGATTGGGAGAAGTGCACCGCTGGGTGGTGGGATAGCAGAACCTCGAAAGTAACAAAACGACATCGTCACCGTCACCGTATCGTAATTGTGAAAGAAGAAAACAGAATACTGAAGACTCCGAGACCGTAAAGTCTCTCGTCAGGCGATGCTAAGCCTCCTCAAGCAGCATCGAAATCGACTTGGTCAAGAGCAATAACGACTTATCTGAACCAAAGTCTATCATGATCGTCTATCGGAACTGTATAGCTTCAGTTTCTTTCTTGGAATAAGATAGAACCCAGCCACCAAGATATTTGAGCAGCTAATGTAGCGTCGCTCGTTACAGGAATATCCGTTCTATAATGGGTATCAATGGCGCCTGTGCCTGCACCTGCGCCTGTACACAATCAAATCACGTCGGCCGCGGGACCTGCGGTAGCTTGGCCGCCAGAAAGTTCTCCGAGAACCGTCTGCACTGCTCATATGCCATCTCAAAGGAGGAGTCCCCGGAATAGTACGGGTCCTGGATGGCTTCCTTGCGGCCGGTCCCGGAGAACTCGCCGAACAGCAGCACCTGCGCCTTGGTAGTGCCGCTCTTACTGCGCTTCTCCCACCGCCGCACGTTGTTCAGGTTGTCCGTGTCCATCGCCAGGATGTAGTCGAAGTCGTCGAAGTCGCACGTGCGCAACTGACGCGCCGCGTGCGTGTAGTTGGTGATGCCGTGTTTGGCCAGCGTCTCCAGCGTGCGCGAGTCCGGCTCATCGCCAGTGTGATAGCCGCCTGTTGAGTGACAACGTCAGTGAGTATACATTAGATGGAAGGGTCTGCGGCTTTGGAGAAAACATATGCGACGTACCTGTACCGCAAGAATCCACCTTAAGGATGTGGTCGCTGTAGGGTGAAGCAGGGTCCTTCGCGATGGATTTGAAGACACCTTCTGCCATCGTGGAACGACAAATGTTCCCAAGACAAACAAACAGCACCGATATCTGCCCCTCACTGCCTGCTTCAGCGCCTGATTGTGTCATCGTGGTCAGGAAAGTATGGAAGTGTTGAAAAGTCCCAAAAACGCTGTCTATCTGTCTCGCGCCTCGAATGAAATGCCCCGCGGTCAGTTTGCAAGGATTTGCGGGGTCTTGACACGCTTTACATGCAACAAATTGTCTTAATGCAACTATTCAGACTGAAGGAAAGTAGTTGCACTTATCGAGTAGATCGATCTAAAAGAGCAGCGACCAGTGGGATAGAAACATCACCAGTCCTCGTGAGTGTCTCGAAGCCTTTAAATACTTCTCTACAGTTCTGCTGGAACGGCATGTTTTCCCTGTGGACGCTGGGGTAATTACGCCAGGAATGGATTCGCGTGGAGGCGGAGTGTCGCTTGGAAATATGTCAATCTGTGAGCAAGCGGGCTTCTCCATCACCCAAGATGAGTAGCCTCTCCATCCTCGCTGACCTAGCTTTACGAAACGAATACCTCTTAATGGCTCCAAGCGGTACATGGAAGGTTCCGACTGGCCGTTTTGCTACTTCCATACTCCGCCGAGCCAATCATATCAGGTACGACTATGTGAGACCTCCTGGGCCACTGCCTTTGAGTCGCAGACTTGATCACAGCAGTACGCGACTTCCGGCTGAGTAGCTAAAATTGACCAAGGCTCCCAATCCGACATAGATGGGCCAGCTTCGGTTTTGGCCTCCTTTTCTCTTTCGAGGCTCTACTTTGAGTTCAACATCTCGCATCAGCTTTCCCAAATACCGACCTCTCAATCATCCATATGATATCATCATGCCCCCGATTCGATTCTCATATCACGAAAAGGAGTTTTCATTTTAGATTCCAAAGCAATGCACATGTGAAATTACGGGCTGTCCACGTATAACATGAGCAACACTCATCATATGGCTTAATCCTTGAAGGCCGCAGGAAAAAGGTAGGCTTCATCCAGAGCTGCTCCTGCTATGTTGTGCCACCGAACAAGCAGCAAGCTCATACTACAACCGATGAACGAAAGAATCCTTCGTCATGCCCCTAAATTTCTTCCCATAGAACCAAAAGATGATTGCGCATAAGCAAAACACCGTGGTCAGGCCCATGTTCACCAGCACCGGAGCTCGAAACCCGCTTTCCTCGGCCCACGGCGTCAAAAATTTCCCCATCCCGTAACCCCAGAGGTTCTTGTTCCTGCAGATATTCATCAGCACAATCCGCCGCTTCGCAGCTGGAGGGTAAGAGGACGAAATGAGCGGGGGGATACTAACACGGTGATGGCGACGAACAGAGACCCCGTTATGGGCTTGTAGCTGTCGACCGCGTACGTCGACGCGATCGAGGGCAGCGCCGTGACCTGCATGCCGAGACACCCGTACCCGATGATGACGATGGCGGGCCACGGCCAGTGGTAGTCGTAGCCGACGGCGGTGATGACGCTCCCGAGGATCATGACGAGGACGTACGGGATCAGGGCCGGGAGGCGCATCTCGGGCTCGCGCACGCCGCCATTGCGCTCAGTCAGGCGCGCGGCGATCCAGTCGGACCAGGGGCCGTTGGTGAAGAGGCCGATGAGCGCACCGACGAGGACGGCGAGGTTGAAGAGCCCGATCGTCTGGGAGCTGTAGTTGTAGGGTGGTGCCGCGAAGGCCTGCGTCTGTGACAGGTTGACGACGAGGAAGCCGCTCGCGGAGAAGGACACGATGAATGCGGCGAGCTCGACGATGGGGAATGCGAACAGGTACCAGGGCACCCACAGCTCGCGGAAGATGCTACCCTCGTAGTTCTGGATCAGCTTGAACTGCGATTTGCTGGGACTCCCGCGGCCCAGCCATGGATCCACGTGTGTGAGAGCCGGGGCAAGGCCTGCTTCAGTCTTGACACCCGTCTCGACGTCGCTGCCCTCGTGATGGCTGGCGGGCGTAGGGTCAATGACTTTCTCGCCAGAGCCGTTATTTGTCTTGCTGGAATTGGCTGTCGCATCCGTCTCGGGCAAGCGGCGGTACCTTGTTTCGGGAAACAAGAATACGCTGAGGAGGAAGCAAGCTAATAGCAGTGCAGTGTTGAACCACCACTGCGGCACACTGTTAGCCGTGACTCAAAATAATTCCGGTAACATGCACCATCAGCACAGGTCAACGTGGGACGTGACCACGCTAGCTAGCTAGCCAAACGAGTGAGGTGTGCGGAATGCATTGCTCTGGTTACAGAGAAGATATGATAACACTCACGAAGCTTCGCCATCCGGTATTGAACGCCATCGCCCCCGAGATGATCGGGCCCACCATCAGCGAGCCGAAGTACAGGGCGAAATACAACGTATTGTACTTGCCGCGATCATGGAGGAAGACGGTGTCGGTGATGATCTGCGGCATGAGCGTTTCACAGGGGCCTGCGCCGATGCCATTGAGTCTGGATCGTCACATCAGCAAGCGTTCACTTCACGACGTTGAAGACAAAGAGGGCCGCTTCCTACATCGATGCGCCCATGAACGATTCGTAGCTTGTCGCTCTCGCCCGCCAGATGGATGAGATGGCGCAGATCAGCGAGCTTATTATCATGACCGGTCTCCTCCCGAAGCAGACGCTCATCGGCACCCAGATGAAGTTACTGAAGCCGAGAACGAGGATGGCGACACCTGGAACAGCCGTTAGAATCTTCGATCGAATGCGCCTTGGTCTTAACGCTCGACATACCCGTGAACTGCACAACGTCGGCCAGGCTGCGGTTCCACTCCTGGACATAGTCGTCTGTCTGGACATGAGCAACGTGATCCTGGTAGCGCGCGGATGCGTCATCGATACTGACCAAACATGGGCGCGAGCGCCAGCGGCCCGAGATTGAGGCTGAAGGAGAGAAAGGTGCCGCAGAACAGAGCCAGGCCCTTCCACATGGGATTCCAGTTCAGCGGATCATGGGGATCGTCGCTGGGCTGAGGGACGAGGACGTTGGAGCTGCCGCCGGACTTGACGAAGTGATAGGTGCCAATGTCCTTCATGATCTCGGTGCCGGGGTAGATCTTGGTATGGAGGATCTCCTCCAGTTCCCGGACAGCATTCTGATCGAGGTTCTCCTCCATGATGGGCGACTGTAAGGTCCCAGGTATACTTCAGGTGAATGACGGCCAATTGTTTTGATGGCAAACGACCGAGAAAACAAAGAGGTACAGCAATCGTGAAGGCTTTCGTGACAGCGTTGATCATGACCAAAGTCTGTATTTAGATAAAATCCGCAGGATACCACGAGATTACCTAGAACAGTATCACGTCCTACTAGTCCTCCAAAGACTTACCGAGCACTCCGCATTCTCCAGAACCCCAAACGGCAGATGCAGAACCAGAGTAGCTGCTGCTACCACTCGACAGCATCAAAACTGGCCTCGGACTAGTTGCTGGACAAGGTATGGCGCACTAGGCTCATGGCAGGCCAAGCAGGGTCTGGACCACCGTTGCAACGATGGTAATTGCCCAAATGCAGGGACTCGTCTTGTTCATGAAATCCTGTACAGGTGATTACCTATCCGTATCTTGACTAGCTCAGGACGCTCAAGCACATGGTATTTCCTCTCTTGAGCTACTCGTTATGCGTATAGCACCAGACGCTGAGGATGTAAAACCAAATCGCCAACGGCTTGATCGCAACAGACACGTACGTCACAATTGGAGATCACACCCTCAAGCACCTTGCATATAAATTCGTCAGCTTTCTCCATTTCTCCATCTTGTTATTCGACGAGCAGTTCGCAGGAAGGGTTTGGGGGTATACATGAGTATGTACTGCAACCCCACATCCCGGCATCAACCCCCAGGTTTTCCTATCGCTTCCCCCAGCTCTCCCCGCACCGCATTTCCTCATCCCTGCTAGACTCTACGGTCATGATGTCAAGTAAGCACACCTGCGCAGTGCGATGGGCAATGCCGTAGCTGAACGTGGTCTGCCGTGGCCTACCGTGGCTACAAGACGTGTTAGCGTATCGGCACGGCTGTAGATGTCGGGACTACGATTTTGTACCAATCTGCCCGGTAGTAAACCACCCCGGGATGCTCGCTTGAAGGGATGGTATTGCAAGCCGATAATGTTTATCTGCCGTGTGCCTAGCAGTACACAGCAACTACGCCTCGTATTTCCTATGAGCTATGTGTTCCCAGCTTGGGTTTTTAGTCCGTCGTGGGATTCTAGGACATTTCGTAGCAATGCGTCCTTCGCACGTGGTGTAAGGCGTTACTGCGGTTCTTGTCTTCCAAGATGCCATCGGGGAGATCTTGCAGCGTCTCTGAGAGATAACGACTGATGCAATCGCGATACGGTTTTCATGTGCACCAAGTCCCTACCCCTTGAACATTTTCTCATTGGCTACAAGCAGATGCCTGGAGTACCTACAGACCTTGAATCGCAGACACTGGCTCGGAGTGCTGCTTGTGAGGATTCTCAGCAAATAAGAATACTCCAACCTTACCCTGGTGGCGACGCTTACGTATAGATACTGGAGAATTTCCGTGGGCAGCCACTAATGTTGGCGCCAACGAGATAACCGTCATGATGACAGACAGCAAAAGGCGCGGGATTTTGAGCATGCTATATGCATCCGTGGACGTCCCACCCTGCCTAGAGAGCGGGCGTTGAAGACCGTAGTTGTGAGATAGTACCCGTACTCTTGATCTTCCATTGTGAGGGAGTATGAGAAGGCTTGTATTGGTAGAGAGAGGGCCGAAGGCGAAGGGACAGACAGCGGCGCCGCAAGACGAGTGCACAACCTCATCGTGATGTGAAGCGAGATGTCCCGCCGGAAAAAAAAAAGAAAAAAGAAAGAAAAAAAAAGAAAAAAAGAAAAAAAAAAAAAAAAAAAGCTTCGCCGCGACCTGTCAATTGGTGGTGCTCTTGTCACCAACTACGCATGGAGCTTTCGTGACCATGTACGTTGACGGTATGGCTTGGTATGCGATGAGGGCGGCGTCTCATTCGGTTTCGGAGCGTTCTTGCTGCTGTGCATTTCACGCTTCGCGTCCACGCGCCTCGTTGCCGCTGAGTGTGGATATGGAAGGAAGAGAGCCATCGGGCGCAGGATAGAGATGCAGAGGTGCACACGTTCGTGGGAGACGAGCCAAGCAGACGATCTCAACCTCATGTTCGACAGTATATTGAATGCTCTATGAGAGTTTCAAGTGAGGCTGGTTGATACCTGAGTCGACCACTGGTCTTGTCGGTCTGGAAGAATCGTTAGGTAGATTGGATGAGTTTCCAATCGTGATTAGGGGGCCTCCGAGTTGTCTTGTGTTGGCTTGGAGACACTTCACAGATAGTGAAGACTGTGTGCAGTGCATCCTTGTCTCCGACTCTTAACGCAGGTCTCGTAACGGAAGGGGATCTAGGAGTGATTCATTCTCACTCGCGACTCTGTCGTGACGGAAAGGGAATGAGGAGCGATTCGTTTTCGTCTTCAACTTTATGGGGAGTTCTAGACGAAAACGAATCTCATACATCACCCAGCTTGGCTAGTGCGCCTGGGAAGTTGGTAGGGATCATTGCGAGCGTAATAAGACATAGGTAGGTAACTCGCTTCAGGAAGGAGACAGAACGTTCAGCTTCAGAAGACACGATCACGATTTCCGCGGGAGATCATGGGCAACAAGCCGTGAGACAGAGATAAAAGTCTATGATACGTCTCTGTACGGTTGATAAAGCTTCACTACAACAGGAAGGTCAGGCATGAAGACCTGAGATATGGCATCAGTAGGCGTTCAGCAAGGGGCCATCTCCACCATAGTTCCGCAAGGCGGTCCATCGCGTCTCGTCTGAGCACGCACGCGGTCAGCGAATAGAGTTGCCAAAGAAGCTTCTCTGCCATCGTCGACGACGCCGACGATGCTCGGGCCGGCCTGCTCATGAACGATCGCAGGGTAGAGCCCGCTCATGTGAGACTCGACTACATATGTGATCAGCGGCCCACGTCAGGAATAGGCAGTTGCGTTGAGCACATGTTCGCTAGGTCGGAGACATCTATCGACTGCAGCTCTCGGAGGACGACTGCTTATTGGATGGGCAGACTGGGCCTGGAAACGAGCCTCATCAAACCGTTGTCGACAAAAAGCTCGTGAGTTTACCTACTCGTAGACGCTACTTGGAGATATGTAGAGCACAATCCTTATGACACGCTACAGAGCGTGAAACCACGCGACAGCACGAGCAGAAAAGCTCCGATAGGTGCCCTCACGATCTCGGCGCAGCGGCGGCCTGTAGCCTGTAGCCTGTAGCCTGTAGCCCCCTAGCCCGTACCTGACCTGTAGCCTGTCGAGGTACAGTACACACCTGCCATGAGTACATTAAGTAAGTTAGCAGCTTAGGTAACATTCTACTGTACGTACGGGGGGCGGCCAGCTTCGCCAATCTATCTGGGGCAGGCGAGGGCGCGTGCAAGGCACAGCGCATGAATCTTTGACAGATGCCGCGGACCAATCAACCCTGGAAGCCACTGCACAGCCAATTGAAGCAACCGCTGAACCCAGTACCTTGGTCCAGATCGTCATGCCCGTGGGAGGAGGGCGCTGGTTGGGCGCAGCAATTGATTAAATGCGTGCGACTCGTCATGACTATCGCCCTCTCGCTTGGGCGCAATCGGATGGAAAAGCTTGGCGGGACGCTCCATCATGGCGAGATCTGCCTATGGCTTCCAAGAAGAGCAGAAGAAGGAGGAGGAGAACAAGGCGCTTGACCGTTGCTGGCGACGCAAGCCACAAGCCACAAGCAGAATCATCAGATGCATGGAAGGCAGTGACAATAACAGCCATCATGATCCAACCCGGCACTCCCTGTCGCATTGTCAAAATGCTGGACGGTGGCGTGATAAACCAGACGAAGCCTACATGAAGGCGCAAAGAGATGCATTCCATCACATTCCAAGCATGAATCCTCGTTCACTGGATGCCTCCCCGCCCATCATCGCTGCGCCATCACACATCAGGTCGTTGAGGCAACTCAGCGGACTCTAGGCAAAAGCCAAGAGAGCCAAGAGTCCGGGGAGAAGGCTTGTTCCCATGGATTGCTGGTCTCACATATACTGAGTACATGCCACGGTCACACTATCGTCGCTTGTCACGGTGCTTGCCGGCGCGAGCGAAGGAAGAGTGAGGCCGATGAGAGGGCGACGACCTGCCAAAAGCTGCCAAGTTTCAAACCATCGCGCTGTCCAGCCCAGCAGCATCGGACGACCAGAGCCAGTGCTGGGTGGCCCAGCGATAGGCTGTCTGGAGTCGCGCTGCAGATGAGCTTAATGAAGCGCAGACGGAGAGCCTTGCCAGTACTGGCCAGTGCCAGCCAGGAAATGCAGGGCCGCCGGGCTCTTCTGAAACACGCTGTCGATCGGCACTTATTAAGCGGTCCCAACAGTCTTGACTTATGATTTGCAGTAGACCTTGGCTAACTAGATGCGGAATAACGAAAGCTGGTGACGGGGCATGTCGAGCCGTACAAACCCGCCAACACATCCGATCAGGCATTCCAAACAATGAAAATTTGACATGAGAGAACAGCACACGTCAAATAGGGTTGGTATAGACAGGTTGAAGGGAGTACGCAAATAGTCACTTGAAGTGCATACCTCGTTGTATACCTTCAATACCCAGGTCGGTTACAGTACAGTAGCACACAAACAAACAAAAAGGCTCCGACAAGTCTGACAAGTTGAAGGATATCATGGAACCAATCCATTCTGCCAGCACATGT
Organism: Xylariaceae sp. FL0016; assembly: GCA_022578815.1. Classification (NCBI taxonomy): domain Eukaryota; kingdom Fungi; phylum Ascomycota; class Sordariomycetes; order Xylariales; family Xylariaceae; species Xylariaceae sp. FL0016. Next base: position 223,738 of record MU388756.1, read on the forward strand.
ACCACAGAATGCAAGCCATGGATCAGAGTGACAGTGACAATCCGAAAAAGAAGCATATTCGAAGCCCTGTCCCCCCGGGAAGCTTGGCAGAGACACTGACGACATAACATGACATGACATGGTCCACGGGCATCTCCTCTTTTCATTTCTTTTGCTTCTCGTGGGTCAATCTTCGCCAGCTCGAGAAGGCAATCCAGAAATCCCGAAAATGCAACCGAGCCAGCGGAGAGAGCATGGATGGGCAAATCAAGATTGCGGCTACCATGCTTTGGGCCAGTCAGGAGAGGAAGGCGAAGCATGATCAGGAAAGGCATCGATCGCATGGGAGAGGGGAGAGAGGCGTAGCAACGCATTGAGAAGCGCTCTATTTCTACCTGTATAGGTAGTTATAGGTAGTTATAGGTTAATAAGTCCAGTTACTACTAAGTAGGCGACACAGACGCAAGCATTCCGCCGCCGCCGCCGCCGCAATCCCAACCTGGCAAATCCATGCTTGTCTATGCCAGCCAATCCCGTCATCGCATCTGTCTCTTTCCAGCCAAACGCAACGCTTCCTTGCATGAAGACCCAGGATGTACAGTACATGCATCCCGTGGTCAGCCCGTGCCGAGCCCGTGGTATGTATGTATAGCGCTGTATACATAGCGGAAAAGAAACAAGACAAGACACAGACACTAGGTAATAACTACAAGGAAAGGAACAGGAAAGAGATCTGATCTGCCTCCGCCAAGCCACCATGTTTCCACAAGAGCTCCAGCGAGTCCGGCGAGAGCCAGCCACTACGAGCCTCGCAAGCCTCTCCCGCCGCCCGCCGTTTACAGCTCTCCAGGTCTGCCCAGGTCGATCCCAATGGGCAACGGTCCCCCAGCGAGCCCAAACTAACGACATGATTTGATCGTTGCACCCGTTGATCCCTAGACGATAGCTTGCTCTCCCAACGCTCGGCTTAGGTTGCCTCTACTATGACAGGCCCGCCGCATGTCCAGGGGGTGAACTTCAGGTCGCGAAGCGGTGTTGCTATGCTGTGCTGTGTTGATGCGGTGCGATGCTGCCACACCCCAGCGCTGGCAAACAACGTCCTTCACTTCACGTACCGGCATACCGTACATACACCCTTGTCCTGCTTCTTGCTACTCTCCCGTGTTATGTCATCGCCTTATTTCGCATCTCATATATAGTCCTGCTAGCTGCCCCCCTACGTGAGAGGCTCATTCCTCAGGTCAAAGCTGTACTACACACCATCCAGCTTCATCCCTCCTCTTTAGTCCAAGCTAGACTACGTTCTTTTCCTCTTGCATTTATTTGTCTGTCTATATCCCCGATTCCCTCTCTCGCTTCTTCTCTTCACTCATAGTCCGTTGCCTCTCCCTCCATTCTCTGTTTATATTCTTAGAGCAGCGCTATCTGAGGTACCTACTACGAGTTCACGACACACCATATCCGTCACCATGGTCCCCTCACCCAGCACTCTCGCCGTCGCGGCCGCTGTCGCCGGCCTCGCCTCCGCATCGCCCGCCGCCGCCGCCCCCCGGACCAAGATCGGAACCACCTTCTCCGTCAACCAGGTGCGCAGCGACAACTTCGTGCCTCACGGGCCCGCGCAGCTCGCCAAGGTCTACGCCAAGTACGGCGCCGCGATGCCGGACGGCCTCGCCCAGTTCATGACGAACCTCGAGGCCATGCTGGACCTCAAGCGCCGCGACTCGGGCAGCGCCAAGGCCAGCCCGGAGCAGTACGACATCCAGTACCTGACGCCGGTGCAGATCGGCACCCCGGCCCAGACCCTGAACCTCGACTTCGACTCGGGGTCCTCGGACCTCTGGGTCTTCAGCAGCGAGACGCCGACCGGCTCCGTGAACGGGCAGGCGCAGTACGACCCCAGCAAGAGCAGCTCCGCGAAGCGGGTGAACGGCGCGACCTGGAACATCACGTACGGGGACCAGAGCTCCTCGGACGGCATCGTCTTCCACGACACCGTCAACGTCGGCGGCGTCTCGGTCGACGCCCAGGCTGTGGAGGCCGCCACCACGGTCTCGAGGCAGTTTGCTGTCGACTCGAACAACGACGGGCTTTTGGGCTTGGCGTTTTCCAAAATCAACACCGTCCAGCCGACGCAGGAGAAGACCTTCTTCGACAATGTGAAGGCCAACCTGGACTCCCCTGTCTGGACTGCTGACCTGAAGCACAACGAACGTGAGTACTTTCTTTCCCTCTCTCTCTAATCCGCAAACGCACTTAGCAGGATTCCTGCGAATCATCTCATTGTACCTAAGTTAACAATTCTCACAGCGGGCACGTACGACTTTGGCGTAATCGACAAGTCCAAGTACACAGGCGAGATCACCTACACGGACGTAGACTCGAGCGACGGCTTCTGGATGTTTGAGGCCGCGGGCTACGGCATCGGCAACTCCACCGCGTTCAAGGCCTCCCCCTTCAAGGGCATCGCCGACACCGGCACCACGCTCGCCATGCTGCCCGAGGCCCTGGTCACGCAGTACTACTCTAAGGTCGCCGGCGCCAAGATGGACCAGACGCAGGGCGGCTACGTCTTCAGCTGCCAGGCCACGCTGCCCGACTTCATCTTCGGCGTCGGCTCCGCCCGGTACACGATCCCGGGCGCGTACATCAACTACGCGCCCGTGGACGCGAGCGGCAAGCAGTGCTTCGGCGGCATCCAGGCCGACACGGGCATCGGCTTCAGCATCATGGGCGACATCTGGCTCAAGTCGGTGTTTGTGGTGTTTGATGGCTCGGACTCGCCGCGCCTGGGATGGGCTAAGAAGACTCTATAAGATATTCAGAGTTCTCACGTGAGGATGCTTGAATGTGGGGAGACTTAGCTGCTCGTTTACTATCTGGCTGGAGCGGCGATGATAGATATGAGCTACAGGCGGTTATGTAACAGCTGTGCGGGATATACAGCATTCGTTTCCTTGTACATAGACTTTTTCCCACCAATATACTTGGATTTAGCGATTCTTGAACCGTACCTAACTGTGAGATATGCGGTGCTCAGAAATTGGAAGATCGCCTGTGCAAAGTAAATTTATTGAGTAGCGATCAGAAAAGGAGAGGTATTTCGAGTCTCTATGTGGATGGTCAGGTGATCGGAAAACATGTGATCAAAACAAGTCGGAGGTCCGTTCCTGGTACTGTCAAGTTTGAGCATGTGTCAAAGAGGACAAGTTCGAGATGTACAATATCACGTGCCATGCTGCCCAAGACATAAGCAGCGAGCCCTGAATGTAACTCTCATGATACCCCGCCAACTTTTTTTTTCCCCCGGAGGTCACGTCAGCTGAGAAAAAGGCACTGAGATCCTACTCGACTCGAAGCATTACCGGCAGCACAAGAGGCAACTCGGGGAGCAGCCGGAAATCCTCCGCACGCGCGAGTCCTGGTCGGTTGATGTGGGCGGGCGAGCGAACGAGCGGAAAATGCACCAATCAAGACCTGAACACGAGCTCAAGATGTCAGATATAATACTATAGACTGTGCTACCTTACGGACAGGCCTTTCCCCCCCCCTCTTTCTTTTGCGCAAATATCACACGCAAGGCAAAATTGAGGGGACCCCGTACTTATGCATATGCCGGCCCTCCGCAGAACTCGACATCCCCCTGCCCAGGGACGTAACCGTGGGGCGGGCGGGCGATCGCGGTAGTTGTGCCTGAATGAGGGGTGTGGGAAGCTGGCGAGGGGATTCGGCTGCGGGTAGGCTGGGGTTGGGGTGGGCATAAAGCCGGAGGGACGCCCATGAGCGCATTTGGGATGGATTGCGAAGAGGCCATTGGCACATTTTCTGGCGCAGGACCCAACAGCACTGCCCGAAACACATCACCTGCAAAAGGGACCGGCATAGGGGACCGTCAAATACCTACCCCGCGAAATCGCCAGACCACCACATCCCAAACCCCCACGGAGCAACGATGGCCTTTCCGTACAAGACCGTGCTCATGGTCGGCTGCACGGCGGGCCTGGGCCTCGCGATGGCCGAGCGCATGATCGAGCACGGCAGCTTCATCATCGGCGTCGGGCGGCGCCAGGACCGGCTCGACGCCTTCGTCGCCAAGCATGGAGCCGACAGGGCGGCGGCCTCGCGGTTTGACATTACCGACTTGGACGCCATTCCAGCCTGGGCGGAGGGGTGAGTGATTACTATCTATGTCTGTGTTCTTGATGCTTCGTCCTCGCTCGCATGGGGCCGGGGGTCTCGTAGCACTCTTTCCACACATGCTGTTTCGAGCTCAAAGCTGCAATCCAAGAGGACTGTACCGGCATCACGCTGACCACGGGTACAAAGCATAATCAAAGCCCACCCGACCCTCGACTGCGTCATCCTCAACAGCGGCATCCAGCGCGCCCTCGACTTTGCCTCCCCGGCCTCCATCGACCTCTCGCTCGTGCAGCTCGAGATCAACACCAATTACACCTCCTACATCAGCCTCATCAAGCACCTGCTCCCGCAGCTCCAGAGCCGCGCGCCGGACCCCGCCGCCCTGGTCGCCGTGAGCTCGGGCCTGGCCCTGGTGCCCATCCCGCGCTGCGCCAACTACTGCGCCACCAAGGCGGCACTGCACAGCCTGATGTGGTCGCTGCGGGCGCAGCTCGCATACGACGTGCGGAGCCGGCACGTCCGCGTCGTGGAGGTCATCCCGCCGGCGGTGCGGACGGAGCTGCACGAGCTGCAGGCGGACCTGCGGGCCAAGGGGGACACGGACTTCGGGCTGACGATCGGGGAGTTCATGGACGGCACGGCGGAAGGGGCGGGAGACGGGTGCTGGGAGGGGCTGGTCAGGGGCGATGAGGAGATTCCGGTCGGACCGGTCAAGAAGGGGTTCGGGGCGCTGGAGGACGCGAGGAGGGGGCGGTTCGAGGGGATGGTGACGGCGATGATGGGGCAGGGGGCGCCGTATTCTTCGGGCGGCAGTGCGAAGTGAGATTTGCTGTCATGAGGACTTCCAACGTTGGCACTCCGGGCTCTGACGCAGAAATAGGCTGTAATTTACAACGAATCTGGCAACTTCATCGCGTTGTATCACGAAGAGAGTTCGTCGAGCCTCCTCATTTTGGTAAGTGAGCACCACGGTGATTTCTGTTATCGACGAGGTCGCTCATTCGATTAAAAAAAGGGGTCCCAGCGACTCAAGTACTTGCTTACTTCTCGACCATTTTCGTAGTAATGAATACGATCACACACCGAACGAGAAGTCCAGCTCAGGTGCCAGGACTCGTGAATGACGACAAATCCTGAACGGTCGTCATATAGACGAACACCAACTCGTCAGAGATAGGTTCCATGGGATTGGAACTCGTAGTGGAAAGAATATTTTGATGCATGTATATCAGCCCATGCCCGACTTACAACTCGCACAGACGCTATAGTCACAGGAATTCGTGCTCAAGGGATGTTCCCAAGGCTCCCAGGCAGGGTGATAGCTACTAATCACTATTGAAGGTTCCCAGGAGGGTTACACTGGTGAAGACAACTTGACCCGCAATAACGAACGAGGTTTACCACCCGCGTTTGCTCTGTTGTACACATTCTTGCCAAATCACACAGCCCGTAGGTCTCAAAGCACCTACACATCTCCATGCCACTGAGAGTTCCCCATCCCAAGTGCCAAACCTGTGCGTACAGAAAAAAAACTATGATATCAAGACTGCAATGATTCCGTACATCACCAGTCCTCAATCCCAGGTCAAAAGACCGATTGCCCCGTGTCCAGATTAACCCTCTCCCCTTTTTTAACCACGGTTACTCTCGCCCAAAGTCCCTCCTCATACCAAACATCCACCCGCCTAGCTGACCATCACAACCTCCACAAAGCCATCAAACCCTCTCGACAACATCAGCATCAAACCGAACCAGCCCCGTCCTACCAACCTCAACCACAGCCCGCAAGTATAAACCACAAGGCCAAGACCCAAGACCAACAAACCGAAAAGAAAAACCCCTCCCGAACTTACCGTGCTCTCACGCACCTCTCAATCCTCCTCTCATGTCCCATCCACTGACCCTAACCCTGACCCCAACCCCGAACCCTTACTTCTGCCTCATCCCTCAGCCCCATTCACCATACCCCGGATCCCCCAAAACCCACCCAGCACCACCTACGACCACGACCACGGACGTAGCCCCTCGTTTCATCCCGGAACTCCATCGCCCTCGTCCTTGCCCTCAGGTCCCCACCGCGGGCCCGCATAACGTCCACCGGCGCCGCCTACGCCAAAGCCTCAACGCCGATTACGGCGGGCGTCCCGGTCAGCTCTGAATCCTGCGCCCCGGGTGTCTATACCACCAGAACGGTCTCGAGGAGGACCCCCCTCCCCTTGGTATCGGCGACACCGACGTCACCGATATCTTGGCCTACGCCTGGAAGCATGACGGGAAGAGTGATGGGAGGATGCGGGCCAGTATAGTTCGGTCTCGAGATCTACGACGGGTCAACGTAAAATAGGATAGATAAGGAGTGACGGCGGTATGTCTGTATGAAAGACATACCCGGGGATAGCAATGGCGACTTCCGCACGCATGTCGTCGGTTGAGTGGGAACGAGAATAGGCATCGACTGCTGATAATGTTTCACCAAATCACTGTACATGCGAAATAATTGAGTAGGCATTTCGTTTTGTGCCATTTGGCTACCTAAGTTCTTGCTACAGGCCTTCATCGAGGCGTGCCCCTGCTCTCGGGGACGAGTCAGGGAAAAGCACACACCAAAATCGACAGTGTGGTGCGCTTGCCCTTACGATGGATCAACATCCACCCAAGTCAACGCGGTTGGAAATTAGCAAACAGGCGGGGTGGGAAGTGAAGGAGTGACACGATATAGACGAGGAGAGTGCATAAGTGCACTCTCGTTGGGAGACTGTTTCCCTCCCCCCATCTCGTCTCCCTTGCCCCACCTGGATGGAAACAGCTCTACCGAAGCGAAAAGAGAACCAACAGTCCCTAGCGATGCAGGAGACCTCGAGACGTGCCTTCATGGCGACCCTTGTCTAGGGCCGGCTCTTACAATCGTTCCGAAATCAAGACAAGAAACAACCGACCATTCTGTTCTCCGATTCACCCAATCCAGTCCATTCATGCATCAAAGACAGCCAGGAGAGGATCTACCCCTCCGTGACGAGACCGTGAAAAGACAGAGATAATCGGAACGTGTGATCATAATTACGTTAGAATATGCGAAGTAAACCGGCATGTGCTCTAGGCCATGGCGAGACTGCCCTTGCGCTTCTCGGCGCTGGTAAGTACCAGCCTGGGCGCCTTCCGTTGTCCAGTGGGAGTCTCTGACTTGGCGGACCGCTGAGAACCATGCTTGAATACGCTGGCAAAGCTGCCATCGCTCTCGGCGGCGCTCATCTGGCTATCGAAGCTGTTGCGCGACTTCTGTTGCGAGCTGGGTCGGTTTGAGCCGATGGCGCCCCAGCTACCGCTGGTTGACGTGCGAGAGCTGGCCAGACTAGGCTCTGCGTCGCCGGAGAGGCTACCCGAGCCACTACGCCCGGAGTCAGACTCATTGTCAGTCAGCGGCGTGCTGACCTCTTCGGCAGCACTCTCCGACACCGGGCTCATGCTGCCGCAACTACTGTTGGTGCCCTTGCGTCGCGTCATGCCCGCCTGGACAAGATTGGAGACTGCAGATCGCCGAGTGCGGGCCAAAAAGTTCTTGCTTCCCTCATGTCTCGATGTTGGCTTAGCCTTGAGCTCGTCGAGGGCCGGGGGTCCTCGTGGCTGGCGAATTGGGTGCTCGCCAGCACGAGCCTGGCCGGGTCCATACCCGGTGGGGAGGGGCGAGAGGGGGAAGGCGGCTGTCTTGGGTCCGGCCCTAGCACTTCCGTCACTGGCGAGGGTCAAGCCCTTGCTGTTGGCGAGGGAGGAGGACTTCTTGTGCCCGCGGCGGAAGGCGTTAGCGGATGGCGGCGGCAGGGGGGTTGGTTCAGCAGCCATCTCGGCCCTCTTGGGCGGCGAGGAGGTGCGCTGGGCAGGCGGCGTGTTCTCCATAGGGGGAGGCGATACCTGGACACGGGGTGTGCCGTTGTTGTTCTGCTGCTGGAAGTAGAGTCCCTGAGGTGTGCTAGGCGTCTGGTCCGCGTAGCCTCCAGACAGCTGATTGCCGTTCTGGTCGACATAGTAGACCTGCTGCGTCGCCGGATCACGAATGGTATATACGTTCTGCTGGGTGGGGATGGCGGTGCTGAGAGACTGCTGCATGCTCGTCAACTGCTGCTGCTGTTGGTAGAGAGCCTGAAGCGCCAGCTGCTGTTGCATGGCCTGTTGCCCGGTGAGGTTGAGTCCCTGGAACTGCTGTGCCGCGGCCTGGACGCTGAGCAACTGTTGCTGGAGGCGCTGTTGCTGCTGAGCCAAGTAGTAGTTAGCGGTGACCAGCTGGGCGTACAGCGATGGGTCCATCTGCTCCTGGATCTGTTCATCAAGCTGAAGCTCCGGGGGCGCTAGGATTTGTTCGGCAGTGTAATGCTGTTGGCCCATACCCATCATGGACTGGGTCATCGGGTTGTACGACTGCTGCTGGCTGGCCATACGGGGAAGCGAGGTCTTGGGCGCATTGTTGTAGGCGTGCTCGGAACCGCCGTACATGGCCGAGGCAATGTTGTTGTTCCTACCATACATGTTCGAGGGCGGCATGGCCGAGGTAGGCGAAGAAGCAAAGGATGTCGCCGTAGATGTCTTTGGGGCGGTCCTTAGGCCGGCAAGCAGGTGTCCGCGGGCTGTCCGCGGCGTGGGGACGCCATTATCCTTGGTGTCGGTAGACTTGATGGCGTCGAAGGAGAGCGGCTTGATGTTCTGGCCACCACCGCGGCGCGAGGCCAGGCCTCCGGCAGTCATGCCCAGGCCGGCAGACGAGGCGAATCCGCTGTGCGACATTTGAGCGAGACCACCGGTGTCCATGCTCAAACTTCTGAGAAATGCGATCTAACGATGCAGGTGCAAAGGATCAAGGGATGCGTCGGACGGGCGACACAAATGTTTCGATGGCTTTAGATGTTTAGATACCAAGCCGAGGATGAATGAATGGATGACGCCGCTAGGAAAGGGCTGTCGCGAAAGAATATTAAACCGAAGTATATCGTGGGGGAATTGAGATCCAGGAGAGACCCCCGATTAGTACGGTGATGTGATCGTAGCAAGTGTAAAGCCAGGCAACTGGTGCTCTTTTGCTCTTTTGGTGACGACGAGATGGCGGAAATTCGGCAAGACGTATGGTGTCAAACACGGTTTGGCAGCAACAGCACTTGTCGGACCAATAGAAAAAGCAGGCAGCTGTGTGTGGCACAACCTGCGGACAAGAAACAAATGATGGAATGCGTACGGTGTCGATGCGCAGTAGGTAGATGTGCAGTGGATGGTAATTAAAGCAGCCTGTCCGGCGTAATAAAAAGGCTTGGTCTTGTCTGAACGAACGACAATTGAGTTGCTGAAGTCGGAAAACCACAGATTGGGGACTAACGATGAAGAAAAGTCGAAATATAAGGATGATGCTGATGACAGCGTCGTCAAAGAAAGGAGATGCAGAGGCCAGAAGCGTGGTGCAGGGCGATGGAGTACAGAGTGCGAGGCGAAGTTTCCTTGTTGTCTCGAGCCCTGATCCGGGAGCGGCGCAATCTGATTGTTGTCGCTTTCTTTGTTCGGGCGAAAGCTGTCGCGCAAGCCGGCAGAATTGTCTGAGCAGTCGGTCTCTCGGTATCAATCGTATACAGTCCTGTTCCTTCAACTCGAATCTCCCAGGTCGACGTGTTTTCCAGCAACGGTAAACGAGATTAAGGACGGGCCAAGTAGGTGGGTATATGCGATGCAACGGGACGCAAAGGGGGCGATAGCCGATGACAGCGAGCAGGCGCTGTGAAGAGAAAAAGTAAGAAATGTACAGGGCGATTAAAAGTCGAAGTACTGATGATCGAGTCGTTCGGAACTCAGTAGCTTTTCCACCTTGGGTGTTTCTAGTATTTTCCGGGGAACTCCCTGACTAAATGGGGCGGGATAAATCGCGGGAGAGTATTGTCTTCTTCTCGAGAAATGCAAGAATGAATGCAGCAATTTGGTATCTTCTTTGTTGTGTTGTTCCTTCTTCCTTGATTCTCTCTAGCCTGGATCAACGACGAGGAACAAGCCAGCGACGAGTGATTAGGGATTGTTGGGAGCGGGTAAATGCGTCGAAGGGGGACAATCGGATAGAGACAGAAAAAAAGAAGAAGCTCGAGGAGGATGGGACCCTGAGGGAGAGAAAGGTCGATCGGTGCGATGGAAGGAGGGGAGTGGAAGAAAAAGAGAGAGGGAGAGAGGAAAAGCTGTGATGGAAAACGGAGCAGGAGATTGGGAGAGGCGAGAGAACGAGTGGTTCGTGGGAAGAGGGCGAAGGCTTAAGAGGGTAAAAGCGAAATTACCGGGTGCGCTGTGGTGCGCACAGTAAAGCAACTGTGCCGGTGTGGTGGGCTCTAGCATCGTACTAGCGGGCGAAAGCACCTGTGGGAGCAAGCCACAAGACGTTGCTCCAGTGAAGAAAGTGTGCAGGCGTTAGCCTCTCTACAGTATGCATTCATTCATCAACACATGGCAGCGACCGCCAGTGCAGCAGCGTGATTGGCCAACGCATCGTCGGCGGGTCCCCAAATGCGAGGATTGCCAGTGGCCAGTCGCCAGAATGGGCATCACGGTGGAGATACCCAGGGCTGACCAACCAGGTGTGCAGCCTCTCGTGGTCTCTCAGGGGAGCGCTACGAATCAAGCTGCGAATGGGGGCATGCGAGGGGTGGCACCTCGCAGCAGGGGGGGAAAGAATGGGGAGGAGGGGGGCACCTTTGCCATCTGTGGACCGTTACTATTCTGGCAGTCTGGCAGTCTGGCAGTTCTAGCCTGGTCAACGAGAATCGCCAGCTTACGCTCGCCAGTATTCATCCTCGTTGAACCTAGGTACAGTGTCGCGGTACGCAGATCACAGACGAGGTCGAGAAGCGATTCCTCTCGCAGCAGTGCATTCGGGCAGATTGGATTCTTGTTTCGTACACAGTAGCACATCCACCCTGTCTGGCAAGTACAGTAGAGCGGTCACAGTGTAATACAGTGTAGCTGGCACAGACTCTTATAATAGCGTCGCTTCTTGTTTCCATCAAGCTTGAACTTCAACGGCCTCCTCGCCAAAGTTCACCCGTTCTAATTAAGCTTACCTGTCGTCTGGGTATCTAATCGGGCGCAAATAGACCCCAATAGTACAGCAGCCACGGAGAACTCTCAGCGAGGATACCGGACCGCTTATTGATGATGATTTCGTGTCTACCGGCTTACCTACGAGCAGACATCCTAAACTACGAACCTGCCAACCTGTCTGTCTGCCTACCTATGACAACCCCCGGTTTTCCGGACAAAACGGTGAAGTGACCGAGTTGTCTTGGCAATACCATGAACAAAATTAGCAGGTAGCTTCTCGCTCGTCGACTCGACAGTTGACGGTTGACGTCTCCAGTGACTGATTGAAGCGACTCCTGATGCTGGGCATTACCACCCAAGATATACACACTTGACATGTTTGACTTTGACACGTCGCTGTCATTGCTTGCTGATGACGACGAATTCGGCTCCTTCAGGAATCGCGGCTCCAGCGCACACCATTCATGTACCATCGACCGCGGCGATCTACCCCCAAATCCATGCTCACCAGGCGTTTCACGTTCCTGAAACCCTTACGTCTTGTATAAATTCAGACTGCCAACGCATTGATCATCTCAATGAACCCTGGAAGAGATCGCACTCGACCTCGACCCAGCTCCCAGGGTTAATAGGAACCCCCTCCCCCAGTTGACCCCCCTGAGGTCCTTCGGTATTCGGCTCACGTTGCCCTTCAAGCCCTTGACTGCTCATGCTGTCTTTTTCCTTTACACCACCATGACGATCTCAAAAGTATTGGTGATAATGCCAGCCCATAGAGCTTGGATGCTATGACAGTCGTTGCTTGAAAAGTGATTGGACCCAATCCTTCCCGTGGTTATCTACCTATGTACCTCCTCAAGCTACTATGTAAGCGCATACCTACGCGATAGTCTACCAACTGGCCCAGTCAGTGTCGCCCGATCGAGTTGCAATGGACTAAAGAAGCTGTCAAGGCCTCCTGAATGGGCCTCGAGCTCTCCAGGGTCCGAACTGAACGCGTCCTCTTCCGCGACCCTCTGCCCCGTGACATGCACCCGGGCCGTGACCCATGGCAGGCCTACGAACCATAACGACGCATGTACACACACACATTAGGGCAGGCACAAGGCTTTCATACTGCCGCAATGGGCTTAATCCATAGGTTCAATTCCATCCCATCTCACCCCCTTCAACATTACCCTGCGGCCACATCTCTCCGTGTTGGTCTACCATGTGCACAACTCCTCCCCGACAGCTAGGAGTGCCGGGACAGCAGCAGCAACTCAATGTTGTCCCGGTTTCGTCCAGGTTCATCTATCATGGCCATCGTTCGGCGAAACGCAAGACGAGGTACAGATTGTGGGATCACCAAGGTGATGGGTGATCCAGCTGGCAGCCGTAGAAGACTACAGGTACATATGTAAGTACATAAGGTATGTACGCTGCCAAGCCCTACCACGCACGCAGCCTCTTATGGAGTCTCCTTCTTCAGTGCTTCTCCACCGGCGAAGCCGCAAGGCTTGTCACTAGAAACACCTGAGACGCTGAGATGGGTCCCAATACGACCTAGGCCCTCCTCGACCCGGCTTACACAGTGAAGCGGCTACAAGGGTCTAAGTACATCTGGGGGGTTCACACAGTACATCCATAGATATACACACCATGCATAATGTAGATCCTCCATGTCTCATTGTGCAATCTTGCACGTCCGAGCACAACTCCATCTCTGTCTGTCAGGCGACCGAGTGCCGTCGTCAAGTCTCGAACACAAGTCTGCACAGGCCAGCTGAAGCCAGTCTTAGAGTAGTCATGCAATATAGTCTTTGTGGCCACAAGACTCATCATCAATTCGCCTACAAGCGGAGTACTATCGTGAACATTCGGACCGGCCATTCACACAACTAGGTGCATACCTACATAAGTAACTTACTGTGTGGCATGAGACCCGTAGCTGGCCAACAAGTGTCAATCGTCTGCAGATGAGTGTTCCACAATCTTCGAGGATTCCTGTGAAATGCGTGCGGTACCACGAATCCCTCCACCTCCAGTATGCTCCGGCGTTGGTGCCTACAGGAATCTTCCCTGCCTCCACATCACCACGTTGCCATTCAAGTGTCTCCCTATACTCGCCATCGGTTGCTTGCTCTGTGCTGTTGCCCAAGCTACTGACTCATTGCTCAATAGGGTTGATCTACCATCACAGACGCGGTCTCAAGGTAAAATGAGCAAAAGTCGCTTCAACGTTGAGACCACCCACAAGAGATACATCGGAGAAGTATTGACCATGCACATGACTCTCCGAATTTAAGGCGGTCAGCGCACGTTCCAGACCTGCCCTGCCCTACGCTATTACTGTGTAGAAAGAATTGTACGTACATGGCTGGCTGTACATATGTATACCTACCTAAGTACTCATGTAGGTATGTAATGAGTTGGGTTACACTTCTGCAGCCAACTCAGCAGATTCCAACTAACTATGTACTGCACTCACTGCTCTGCAGCTCGCATGCTGTCTCATTCATCCTCAGCCATCCATCGCGCCAATCCCTGCCCAAAGCACGCCAGCAGCAGCGCTTAGATCGGGCTACGACTGGCTGGCCGCTCTACAGGAACCGAGCCATCAACGCCCGCTCAACTCAAGCGCCGTCGCGGCTGGCTTCTTTTCTCTCCCTCTGCCTCTCGACGTTGGCTCCATCGCCCTGTCGCCCGTATGCGTGTCAGTAAATGGCTCGATATCCCTTCCTCCTACTCCGGCTCCTCCTCCTGCCAGAGGCTCACGGCATGCCAGTAGAGAGACGGTACTGTAAGTGATAAACGATAAGGTTTTGACGCGTGCGGCGCTCCTGCAAGGGACACGGACAAGACACGCAGGGGGGCGGGCTCTGCCTTGGGCTTGCTGCGCTCCGTTTCCCACGTGTTGAGCGCGCACGCAGAAAATCCTGAATCCTTTGCATCCCTCATCTCAGCAGATCCCAGGTCGTCGGCTGCTTACTTGCGTTCGATTACCTTCCTTCTCGTCGCTTCGATTGCTTCTGCCGGGGGTTTTTTTTTTGGTTCTTCCTATTTTCCCCCCCGCGCGGCAAGTCGCCGCTTGGTGTACATTTGCACCCTGGATTTGGGCATCTCCCGTCGACTCGCAGGGCCTGGTCGACACGTGATGTTACCCTCGGGGTAGGACCGTAACCGTGATTGTAACTTGATGTATGTAAATCTCACACGACCCTCAGCCTTGGTGTCACAGGATAAAGCCCAGTGCGCGTGGCCGTGGAGTTCTGTGTTTGACAGCGTGCGATGTTGCGGAGAGACCGATAGATACCGCCGGCATGGGGTTTGTGAGTTGCTGTATATTGTGTGCATAGGGCTCAATGTTAGGAGACCTGATGAGACATCTTGCTTGAGAGGTCTCGTCATATTACGTCGACCTCGGAGACCTGCATGCGCATTGGTCGAACCACTGTCCAAGTCAGTCTACGGAACTCAGAAGATGAGTGCGCATCGATCACCTCGATCGTGTGAGTTCTTGATTCACGATATGTCTTGTTCAGCTACTTCACCTTTGAAAACAGGCAAATGCCACCTGACATCATCACGAGCGTGGCTAGCAGCGCCTCCTGCCCAGAGACAATCATAGAGAGACCATTTAATAATCTACACATAAGTGTATCTTCCAAGCTTCGACATCTTCTTGTGCCGCGTTGAGTTTACCCAGATAGCAATAGCTTACGCACACATTCGTCGTCGGACCATGCCTACACGTCTTGCTTACCGTGACGACTGCCAGCAGAACTGTACACCACCGAGAGCGGATGATCTTTACTTATAACCTACTGACTACGAGCGTGGACGTTGACGAAAAGCCCAAACACTGTGGAATGCCAGCCCCCCTGATTCGCGAGGGCGAATGCTCGACGGTAGGAGTCAACGAGGCTCGCCGCACAGAAGTTCGAGCCGAAGCTCAACTACCGCCCGCGCCCTCAAAAGCGTGATGTAGCCTTGTCGGCCTTCCTCCGTGCCCGCGCAAGCGACTGTCTAGAGGGCCTCGAGCCTTCCCAGAGTGCCTAGGCGCCGGCGTTATTGGGAGGCAAGGATAACGACGATACCTCGCATGATGTTCTTGCACCAATGCAGCCGTCGACTTCCCAGCTTATTATGCCGCGGTACCTAGTAGAATACGTTGATGGGGTTTTGCTGGCTGGATGGCCGACGCTCCAGAGGCCATGATCCCGTGGACGAGAAAACGCCGATGCGTAAATTGCGCTGTTTGAAGGCTGCGAGATCAGTAGGATGCAAGACCTTTCCCGGAAGACCTCGCAGTCACGAGGCACTATGGAAATTTCGACACTGGGGAGGCAATGGGTGGCTTCGAGACGGGGCAGCATAGCACATGAGTGATTCGAGCAGGGGGCGGTGAAACCGTCAGCCATGCTCGAAGAGCATAAGCAAGGCTCAATGAGATTATTTCCATCATTTGGGTGCGGGTCAGCCCATCTCTACAACACGGCAGGCTTCCAGACGATGATGGGAGCCAGATATTCAACAAATGAGCATCAGAGACGGAGCCAACGCACCTATTGAGCAGGTCTTCCGATCCTCATCTGCCAATACGTCTCACTGTGATCAGGCCTTTACCATTCACTATCTAGCAAAGGCGTATGATTTCCCGAGTCTACTTCAACCCCCAGGGCCAACACCAGCAACCGTATCTAATTCCCTCCCTGGCCGTGAAGCCTCGCACAAGTCCCGGCCCTGATCCCAGAGCTTAGCTTTAGCATCCGCGAGACCAGACCGCATCCCCGTACCACCCTTTTGACAAAAAAACGCCAAACCATCATCAACGCTCGAGTGCATAGCACGAAGGACCATACCATCCCACGATAACATTGCTCGAAAGGTCCACGACAAGGGGAGCGAAATGCGAACGTTATCAACGCCGCGGCGAGCGGACCGGAGCCTCTGCTCATCACACTACGCCCACGACGAGTCCGGATCTCTACCCCTAACGGCACATCCGGCGCCCCCATGGAGTCTGTCTACATCGTGGCCCGCAAACCCCGCGCCTATAAATCCCAGAATTTGCGTTAGATGAAGAGAAGAGAAATGAGATGAAACAAAAAACGCCATGATCCAACAGAGAGAATATCAAGAGAGTATAGGGAATGGCCCCTTCCGTTCCCTAACACACTCGACCCCAAGACAGGAATGGCCTACATAACATCATCATCATTACCACGCCGAAAGGCAGACCGAAGAGAACCGCGCCTACAGTTACCCACGTACTCGAAACCGGCCTGTCATGATTTGCACGCGCAGACGGCGGCTTCGCATAAAGGCGCAAATGCCGCGCGACAGTAGGGCAAGGCCGAGGGAAGCCTCGGTGTGCTATCGTAGATTCTCATGTAGGTAGCTTAGCTTTCCTAGACGGGGATACGATTCTATATCCCGGGGAACTCAAGTCACAGAACCGGGAATCATGTAGGTAACAGAAACAGTTTATACGCTGTCGATCGCACGCGAGAGAAGCGTCTTTCCATGCTGGCCTCGGCCGGGGAAATTCGTTGCAAGACAGCACGTCCATGACAAAAGGGAGATGTCGAGACACAAAGCGCCAAACTAGTACGGTACAAGACCTCCAATCATGCGTCGTGGCCCGGGCTCTCTCTCATTATTGAATCTATACTTCGAGTTTAGAATCTCCACTCATCTGTCTACATCTAAAGTCACTGCGAAACGACCACGCGGCGGTGTTTCCCACCCCGGAGAGCCCGAAGTGCACATACGTCTGTATAACCCGGGACAAGATACCATATCCACCCAAATCCCTATTTCTCTCCTCGACCTGGATAACCAGAGAAACTTCAAGTAAATTCGGGGCGTTACTCTCCCGGACCAGAACCATCTTCCCCGCCATCGCCCCATCGTT
The DNA here is from genome assembly GCA_022578815.1 of Xylariaceae sp. FL0016. NCBI lineage: Eukaryota > Fungi > Ascomycota > Sordariomycetes > Xylariales > Xylariaceae > Xylariaceae sp. FL0016. Next base: position 240,806 of record MU388756.1, read on the forward strand.
GACGTATACGCTAGAATTACATCAAATAGCACGACGTGACGGGACCGTAGCAACTCGCCGGGACACACGATAGACTGATTAACGAGAGAAGACAAGATCTGGTTATTACGTGCAGATTGGTAGTTACGTAGGAGCAGGGGGAGAAGCAGTACCACCATCGAGGCAGCGAGCGCAGTGCCAGATCAGCTTGAATTAAAATCGGCATTCCTTCCAGAAGGTGCTAGAGGCGAATCCCGACATGCACCTCCGCCACATCCATCCATCCATCCATCCATCCATTCGCCTGCCTGCCTTCGTGAAAAAAATGCAGGAACGAGAAGAATTACCGACCGCGAAGGATTCGAGGGAACAGATCCCGACCGGAGATCTCAGCCCAAGCCCGGCCCTTCCGACACGCAAATCAACGGCCGCACCCCCCATGAAAGCGACTGGGGAAACAATGTCACGACGTCCAGTAACCCGGTCTACGCCGAGAGGGAAAAAAAAAAAAAAGAAAGAAGAGAGATTCCTCCCCATAGCCCCGATCGCAACAGCGCAAGCATCCTCCCACGTCCCAGAGCACCATCCCCCACCGTAAAGCAAGCCCGTCCCAACCCACATCGCGCGCCACCAGGAGCCCCTCGACGATAGCGACGGCGACGGCGACATCCGCTTCATCGCCGCTCATGCAACGGCACACTCTTCCCGTAATACCCGCCCTCGCCTTCCTTCCTCGCCTGACATTCCGCGCAGGGCCCTCCCTCGAACACGTTTGTATGTTTGTCCTCGCCCGCGCCCGACGCCTCGTCCACGACCGAAAGAACCTCCCCGTAGACGCTGACCCCCCTTGCCTCCGTCTGCGTCTCCGCTTCCCCCTCCAGCGCATCGTGCGGCGCGAGCGGCAGTGTCGGGCCGGACGAGGGGAAAGAGCTGGGCGAGAAAGACCGAGACGGCGCCGTCGTCGTCGTCGTGTCGTGGCCCGACGACCTGTCCACCGGAATGGGCTGCGCAGCGGGACCGGGCGTGATGATCGCGGTGTAGGATTTGCGCTTATGCATCACGGGCGCGGCATGCGGGTCGGAGACCCCGGTCGAGGCTGATCTGATGGGGGAGACGGAGGTAGAGGCGTGGGCGTGGTGCGGCAGGGCGCTCTCCAGATCGCCTATAGAGGAGGCCGCGACGCTTGGGCGACGGTCGTGAAGGACGAGCTTGCTCGTGGATAGGCCCGAAGTTAGATTAGACGAGGTAGGAGGGGTTAGAGGGGGTGGCGGGGACGGACGACGAGGCTTGAGACTATGCTGCTGGCTTGCGCCGACGCTGGACGGGATAGGCATGTCTTCGGTAGAGTCCCTCGGACTACTACTTTCTCGAGACCCGTCGCGACGATCACCGGCCTGCCTCGGCGTCGGAACCCCGTCCCCTTCAAGAGGAGAAGCGCCCTGGGTCTGGTTGGCTGACATGGTGCTGCTCCTGGTGCTGACTCCACGTGACTTTTCCAGAGGCCAAAGCCGTCGCTGCTTGGCCGCGGGAGGCTCCAGCACTTTGGGAAGGGAGAGAGAGGGTAATTTGTAATTCCAGCTGGAACGTAGAAGGGCGGCAGTTAGGACAACGAGCGCCAGGAGAGCGGCGGCGGTCTGAAGTAACCGCCGCACTTGGACCGTAGATATCAAGTTCAGGATGACGTTACCATGGAGCTGCTGCTGGTCGAACTGCTGCTGCTGCGGGAGACTGACAGCGGGCATGATCCCTTATTAAGGCAGCTCCAATATCTTTGTCTCCTGGCTGCTTGGGGTTGGGCAGTTTGTGCTACCCCGGCAAGGGTAAGACAGGTTGTCGATCGTGACGACCGAGGGGACCGAACGGGCAGGGGATGAGGGCGTGCTGTGCTGCCTGCACGAGCGTAGGGCGAGAGAGCTGCTGTGCTGTCGTGAGTGAGTGAATATGATATAGGATGCTGTGGCGAGGGGGACCACGGACGGTCATTCCGTAGGTCAGGTCGAGGGGGGCTCAACCAGCGAGGCTCGGCTGACAAGTGTCGACTTACATGGGCCGCAGGAGTGGGACGGGGTTATCCGATCGCGTTCCCAAACAAACAAATAACGAAGGCGTAGGACTCGCCCTCGTGAGACGGGCCTTTGTCGTTTCTTTGTCTCTGGAATGCTGTGAGTGCGAGGGATGCTCTTGAGTTGACCGATGTCTCGGGGTATACGAGGAGGATGAGTACCATGGGAACGTGATCGGGTGGAGTGAGATGGGAGAACGTGGACATGTTATAGAACACGGACTCTGGTGGGATAAGCACGGTACCAGGAAGCCCCATCACTAGATCTGACTCGAGCCCGAGCCCTGGATGGGAAATATGATAGTGATTAGACCCAAATCAGACAATATCTGGGGAGCGTGGGTTCGGGTGGAGATGGGAGTTGGGAGTTGGTCGAGCTTTGTTCTTCCAGGGTCCGCCATGCTCGGCAGTCAGCCTCAGGCTGCGTCCATACCGAGTGGAACAGGGTGAGAGGGACGGAGCCATGCAGGCGGCTCGCATCATCGGTATGATGGGCAGAGACGCCATAGTGCATTTGCTCAAAGAGACGGTACCTAGACTCGACGGTCTGTGACCTTGGTCGGCAGGCGTTTTAACAGGGTGGGCCTATTGAAGAGCGAGGAAGAGATATCATGCGGCAGTGGTACCGGTTAGAGAGCACCCTCGCTCTGTAGAGACGCCTCGGAAGCTAATTTGGCCTGTGCAGCTAGCTGTACGAGAGCCCATGTACATGAGCGGCGGGAGTGATAAGCGTTGTCATTAGACGATGTCACTCACGATTTCCACGGCTGTAGGTCGTGAGGAAACTTTTGACTACAGTACCTAGGTAGAGACGAGAGTAGACGAGACCTGCGAGGACTCGATACAGTATTGGAGAGCTGAGTAACGAGACCACAGGAGTGGCACGGCGGCCGGCTGGCACAGGGGAGACACACGAGCGAAGGAGCAAGCAGACAAAGAGAGAGAGCGAGAGAGAGAGAGAGAGAGAGGTTGATGACGAGAGAGAGCCAGAGCCACTCGGTTAGGTAGGTTAACGACGAATTGCTGCCACGACCGACCCGAACGGGCTGTCGATGGTACTCTAATCCCTGCCGTCTTTCAGCCCAATAAAACTTGACCGAGTTCGATCCAACTGCGGCAAAACATGTGGAGAGGCGCGAGAAGAAGAATACCAGGGAGGAGAGGAGGCGGTAAAGTCACGAGGAGAGTCACGCAGGAAGGTCTTGAAAGCTTTTCGAGGTCTGGGACGCGAAGAAACGAGACCTACCCTCTCCGCAGGATGTGGTGCAAGAGGTAAGTACCCTCAAGTACTTAAGTACTTAAGTCACCCACAGGTAGTAAGTAATAGATAGTGAACTGGAGAGGTAGGTACGATCGACGTTGGCCGCCAACTACCGACCTGTATGTAGGTCCATGTTGATGGTTCGTGGTCCAACAGCGCGCTCGAGCAACGAGAGCTACAGAGAACCAGAAGGGAATTAGGTTAGATGCAAAGAGGCCATGGCGAAGTCGAGATCCGAGATCTGGGGGTTAGCCGAAGTGAGTTTAGAGATTGACATAGCGCTAGAGCAGGTTGGTGGCGCTCACCGTGTGCTATGTATGCGACTATTGCACCTTTCCACTGCCTTTATGGGTAAGTCACCTGAGGCACTACACACCTAGATATCTCTTGATATGTTATCTCAAGAGCGAAGGACGTGCCTCATGCCACTAATAAGATGATTCATAAAGATCGACCATCTATCTACTTAGTATACGTGTAGACCGCTGAACTGGCGAATCACTACAAGAGAGGCGACGTGACGCGGGAGCGGTGGCCGTGTGTCTGCATTGAGACCCTCTTGCGAATGAAATGCACGACATCTTGCACGGGCACCCAGCTGAGCTGACCAGCGAGCGAAAGGCCTGGAACAAAAAGCTATGCAACGCCGTTGGTAGTGGACAGCTGATGACACGAGAGCAGCCTTGGTCCAGGTATCGACACTGATCAAGCTTTGGCGTTTTCGTAGGAACCCGCCATGGTGTGTTGGTGCATCTCGTCGGGTACATAAAGTGACTCTGCAGGTATTCAAACCGCCTCGCATCAACCCAAGGATTACTTTACAGCGGCTCATTGGCGGTCGACTACATAAGTATCTTATCTACTGGGTAAATCTGCCCAAGAAATGTACTCCGATTTGAAAGCTAAGCCTTGAGATGCCATACGGGACAGGCAGGTGATGAACGAGGTTCAGCTGCAGTACCGAGGCCACGGATAAGAAGTAGGCATCTAAGGAGGGTAGTCAAAGTAGGGATGGCATTAAAGAGCGACTAATAAGATGAGTTAGCTGGTATTTCTTTCAGGTGGCTGGTCAGCTAGCTGGTAAACAAGTAGGGCGGCGATGTAGGTAAAGTAGTGAATCGAGTTCAGCTGAGCTGATATGACCTGATATGAGCCCTACACCCTCCCCTCGGATTCTGGTACCGACGCCCTATAAATCCTGGCCAGAGCGCGTCCGTGCCCTGAATCGTCACCCCCCGAAAAGCTAGGGCAGGGCAAAGAAAAGAGAAGGGCTCTATTTCGCCGAGAGCCAGGATAAAGTGATGTCGCCTCATCACGAGAACCATGCTATTCTGCAATGCCATTAGGCCATAAATAAAATGTGCCGCGTCTCGTCAACAAGGAGGTCGAGATACTAGGTGCGCAAGAGGTGGCGAGAGCGATTGCGCACAGCGAGGCCTCCATTCCGGCTGCGAGCGGGATGTGGCAGACTCAGTTCGTGTCGATGCCGCCATCGTGGCGTACAGAGCAGGGACTGAGAAACGCAATCTGCATTCCGTGCAAGGTCTACACTTAGTAAGATAGCACTGCGGACACAAAGAGTCTATCTCCATGACCGTCCGACGGGTTCCGATGAAAGGGTGTTTCCGCAAAGGGTACGACAGTATGGACTGCCCAGAGGGGCGTCAAATAATACCTTCTTGACTTTACCATACAAATCAACTATCCTAATCGATAAATAAAAAGAATGCACATCCCCTCTAGATCGTATGCAGGTCATAGATAGCACAGAGCTGCACGACAGCTTCAGACGCAAACGTTTGTGTATGCCAAGAACCTTTCGAGGCGCATGATCTCAACATGACGGTGATCGTCGAACTGGGCAGTCCGCCATCCTAAGATTTGTTCCCTACGCATTTCATTGGCAGCAAAATATAGACGGCCATTGCCCAATGACACGACGCATCAGTCCCTGATAAACCCAGGCCAAGCAGTTACGGGCGACGATTTTCGATCAATCAATCGATCAAGCCAGCTACGTATTGACCACTTGGGGGCTATGTTTTTAAGACAGAAGAAGAGAACCGACGTGTTGGGCAAAACTATTACATAACTCGGGCAAGAATCCTGACAAAAAAACTTGAGGGTTCATTTTGAGCTGAACTCGAGCTGAGACGCGATCTACACCACACCTCGGCGGTATAGTGGGCGATTCTAGTGGCTGTAGTGCCCACCGCCTCTTTGCTCTTCGGAGGGTAACATGAATGGGATGGGATATAGGTCTCTGATGTTGAAATACCGACAAACCCCGAAAACTCGGCGAACCACGGCTTTTTTTTCCAGAGAAAATTGATTTCACGGCCGAATCCAATTAAAAAAAATCACCGTCAAATGTACTACTGGCTCCAGCATGAACATTTGCCTTCTCTTCAGGTGCCTCTACTGCCCAGGCAGTCGGCGCCTACAGGGGCTGTAGAGACCGCCAAGTGCAACACGGTTATGTATATAGAGTATGGAAAGCCGGCTGCTGTCACCCGAGCCGTGAGGGTGGACCAGTATCTTTGGCCCGATCCTTTTCAGATGGAAAGACAGGATGGACAAATGGAGACACTACCTGTGTAATAGCAGGTAGGTGCAGAATGCATGCGGCACACCTGCCGTAATAACCACCTAGAAACTGCTCGCGCCTTCTTCCTTTAGCACCAATGTAACCAAAATGTCTGATAGCGAACTGGGCTCTGAGTCGTGTGTCTTGCAAGCCACCCGATCTTGGACTATGTAGTTCTTTGTCCTTCCTGCTCCTCAACCTCAACCTCAATCTGAAGACAGAAATTCCTGCTCGGCGCACGACGATCATGATCGACATCAGAGCCGACTTAGACCCCATAACGATAACAAAGTCCCAAACCTCGCCTCCATGGGGACATAGTCGCCGACTTGGTACACGAGGCAGGCTTCATTCACTTGCCTTCACCGCCTCTTTTCATCTGGTCCTTCGAGTCATTGGCAGCGTGCCCAAATTCATTCCACAACGAGCTTCCATGATGTTAGCAGGGAGTCGTGAGAATCTATTGGCTCGGCCGCTTTCCGCTGGCATCCAATCATCCACGTTAAATCCCCAAAACCTTGGAAAAAATCGTCGACGATCAACCAATGGTCTCTAAAAGCAATACCGGTAGTCATCTGCGCCCTCGAATCGGCGATGCGGGTGATGAGGTTTCTTGTTTCCGCATTCTGAAGTGCCGTGACGCCAAGAGGGAACACTGCCATGGAGAAGGCACACGATCTTCTCCATGGTTACTGGCCGTGACAACTCCATCTACAGCATAGCGATGTCTGTAGCCACATCTTGATCGACAGCAGACTAGCATTTCGCCCGTGAAATCGATAGTGATATCGCCCCGGCACCTAATACGAGGCTTCGACAAGCCCGACAACCCTGTCTACCTAGTCCGCGACACCGCATCTGCATGTGCATGAGTAAATCAGGTAGATGCACAGCAGAGGGAACCCCTGCTCATCGTCCTCGCTGATGGCGCTGCTTGCGCGGCTCTCAGCCCTATGAGATTGGCACCAGTCTGGGATGCCTGCATGCATGCAGATCGGGGTCTTACCAATTCCTCCCCTAGGCAGATCCATTATTATCAATATTATTGTATTATTTTTTCCTAGCCTTCCGATCCTGTCAGCTTCCTGCAGGTGAACCCCACATCACGCACATCGTGACAACACCCAGATACGTAGGTAAATCCCAGCCTGCCATAGTGGTTGCCTACTCCCGCCCTCCTGGTTCGAGATTGCCCATCGCGCGTCAAGCATGAGCGTCCTTCATTGACGGAAGCCAGAACGATGGCGAATGCGTCGCGCTTCTTTACTAGGTAATACCAATCCCGAGTCAACAAGATCGGGGTTTCCACGGCCAAGCCTAGGGTTTCCGCTCGTCTCTGCTCCGCGCCACAACCATTTGTCAGGTCATGATGACCAACAATCCGAGACCGAGACCGTATTGCCTCTAAACGGTCCAGTGGCACCGGATTCATGCTTCTCGTCCCTTGCATCGCCTGAGCGTTTCCTGGCATGTGAGAGGCAGTAGTACGAGCCACTTACCCTCGACTCTGCAAGAGCCGCACGCATCCCGTGGGGTCCAGGCATCGCGCCGCACTAGGAATCCAAAGATCTGATCTCGCCTCCTCGGTGACGGGGGAAGAAGGGAGATTTCGCGCGCAAGCTCTCACTGGCCCGTTTACGAAACGCCATCGCGTGGCTGAACGACACATTGCGGCTATCTGCCGGACTCGGCTATCTCGACTCACCTCTCATGTTGGGCTTAGACGCGTCGGGGAGCAATACAAGGGCGACGTACCCAGGCTGGTCGGCTGCGGCGTAGTTGTCGAGCTCCCAAAGTTCCAATGTAGAGTCCACGCAGAAAGAGAGAACTTTGTGCTTGGTAAGCTTACGAGCTTTCACGCTGTCGTGAGGATGGGCTCCGCTTGGCGAGGAGGTTCGCCTTGGCTTAGATATACACGTAATAGCCCTGACCGGTACTGGCCCTCATCTGATGGGAGTCAGGGATGGACTGCGATCTGGAACAGACGCTGCACTTCCGAGTATGGACCGGAACATCTGCCAGCACTTTGGCGCCGCATAGGACATGGACAGAGGCAGAGTAGATTTTGCCACGGCGTAGAGGCGATGACCTTGTACTAGTCGAGGTATTGATGTTGTCGGTGGCCAGCCGAAACCTGCATTCACCCATATCGTGACACCTGCACGATCACACATCCCAGTTGTGTGTCACTTCTCTGAAAGGAGGCCACTGATCTCCCACGATGGGGTCATCCCAGAAGGAATTCCGGATCTGAATCCGAAGCAACACTTCTGTCTTTGGCGATTGATGACCGTCAGCAGGTCGTCGAGATACTTTGACAATAAATAGGTGCTTGCAGTGGTTACTGATGGAGATATCTAGACGTGATCACAGTTGCCTGATAACCTGTTCAGAAAGACATTGCTGGACCGGCTGTGAGAGCCGGCTGAAGGTGAGATGGCACTTTGTCAGCCGTGTATGACACTACTGAATACTCTATGATGAGCCAATGTGAAGTCCATCGCCGAGCCTTACGAGACCCCAGCATGAGCCATCTCGCGCGTGAGTCTACAGCACCGAGTTCTGTGACGCCTGGTACTGTGGCGTTTAGATCACATTTGACAATCCCTAACTGGGAATACTTCTAGAGTTCATGATCACTATCAGAAACCTTGCTCAAGCTCTTGTAATGATAGGTACTGCATCTTCCGATCCGCCTCCAAGCTATCCTGTCATGTCTTCGCTATCACATCCTTCAAAACCAGCTCCAACGAATCGCGCTGCGAATCGAGCCCAGTAATTCCGGCTATCATGCTCCAATCTCACTACTTTCATTTTCTATGCCTGGTTACGGCTGTGGTCATGGACTTGCTCGTAGAGCGCGTTTAACCCGTCGTTACTCGGGGCTCGATAACACCTCAGGCTATGCAAAGGATAGCGAAAGAAGAGGTGAGAGAAATTTCCTGCGGGTAAATTTCTACGAGAAAGGCATAGCGCACAACATACGCAGGTGCAATGAGGAGTTGCGCACAGCAGGTCGGGAGCTTTTCAGCGGAGGGTTGCTAGACAATACCATCAAGCTACTCGCGATAAACGAGGGTTACCAACCTTGCGCTCCTGGCCGTATCAATAGCCGATCTTTGCTGATGGCAAGGGGCAAGCGAGTCCGTAGGCCGCGGCGTTGGCCTCGGCCCGAGTGCAGACTCGTGAACAAAGAAAGCTCCGTTGGTGGTTGGTGGTCGGCGGTTGGTCCTTGCACCGGGTACGGGTGTGCCATCTCGCCGGGGAAGCGCGGCCTAGACAAAGACAACCTCGAGGAGAACCTTCGACGCATTTCTTTCCAAATGCAAATGATGAAGAATTTCGATGGAGAGGAGTACGGGCTTTGTCTCCAGAGTAGTGCCGGTGGTACTGTTTCTGGTGTAGGGAATGTTGGGCCGTCTCTGGTAATGTGCGTTGCACGACTGGACATATGATATCGGGAGACAAAGAGGCTCATCTTTCGTAGCAAACTCATGCGCGATTATGGGTGGTTCGTTGGTTTCACTGGCGAACGGTTCTCGCGAAAGATCAAAGAAACTCAGTCTTCAACCCTCTATGTTGGTTGTATCTAATCTTGGCCAACATCTTTGATTGGCTGTGATCTGGTGCATTTATAGGCGGCTCGGAGCTGTCGACTCGGGAGCTCTCACCTCTGGACAATAGCAGCTTGGTCGTACTTTTCCTGAGAACTACTACTCGCCTTTCGGTCAGTCTCACCGCGTTGGATACAGTGTTTCTCTTTCTTGAACGTTTTCATGACGGAAGCCCCTCCGATCTCACCTCTGTCGTCAGTCTCCGGTCTCCCCGACCCCGTATCTCCAACATCTAGTGTCGAGGAGCACCATTCAACGGTACCCCGGACCCCGTCAAGTTGTAAAACTGCACCTCTTGTCATCTACGAGCGACCTGCCAGCTCAGTACAATCTGATACCCACGCTGTCCCACCCCATAGCAGTCCCTCAAACGGCCCGACGAGTCTCCCCGATCGAGGGACTTTGCTTTCGGAAGGACGACCGGCTCCTGGCTCCAGTGCTTATCCAGGTCGAGAACAAGACCGAGGAGGAGACGCGGGTCCCTGGCGAGACCTATACTCTCCAGAACGAGACTCCGCAGCTAACCACGTACAAGAAGAGGCTTCAGGTGCACCACTCTCCATGCAAGGTAGCTATCCTGGAGCAGCCCAACGAACATCCATGGAAAGTACCTATACTGGAGTAGATGCAGGAACAACCATGGATTCGACATGGACCGAATCTAGGCCTAGCGCCTCGGCTCAACACCCAGCCGAGCCCGGAACTAGGACCGGCACAGGCAACACCACTCGATCCCGTCGCTACGAAGAAGCCGCCAGGTCTCACCCGTGGGGGACCTTCGGATTCTACCTAACGTGTACTCTGCGCATAGTCTTCCAGTCCGAGGTGTGCTGGAGCATCGGCTTCGTCTTGACGACCATCGAGGTCGTATGGAAGGGCCGGATGCCCCAGCCCTCCTTCTGGCCCGAGGACTCGGGGTGGCACGTACACCGCAACTGGTTCATCGCCGTGTGGGTCGTCAGCTGGACCCTGCCCTGGATCTACCTCTGCCCCAGCCTCGGGTCCCTGCTCTACACGCTCAAGAAATCGGGGCACGCGAGAATCGAAGGCGACGTGAAGAAGGCGCTGCAGACGCGGCTGCGCCTCTTCGCGGGTCTCGACTTTGCGCTCACTGTGCTCTGGGCCGCCTTTGCCCATTCCCTGCGCCAGATGTCCGGGTCCCGGGACGACGACTTCAACAAAGCGATGCGCCTGGCGTACTACCTCGCCATAGCCAATGCGTGCCTGTTCGCCATCACGGCATCTATGCTGATTGTCGAGCTGAAGCAGATCAGATCTCTCCTCGACTGTCTCTGCAGAAAGCTCTCCAGCGCGTTTGACAGATTCCTGCAACGTCTGGATCCGACCCATGTGAAGCCGGAGCGCCAGCCTACCCCCCAGTCAAGGGACACAAGTGACGGATCCAGATCACAAGTTTGAGAGCGCGGAAGCGAGATGGGGCAAGTGACAGCCGGGAGGCAGTGCCTGTGCGATACTGCGGCGTTCTATGTATTTGACGTTGGCTGGCAAAAAGGGAATTTTTGTTCATCTCAAGTATCAAGTTAGCTCAGGGGAAAAAAAAAACCAAAAAAAGCCACGAGAATTGATGACATCGAAATACCTACTGGGCACAGTCCAAGGAGCGGTGTGTTGAGACGTGATATGACGCCTGCCAGACTTCGCTTTAGCTGTTGACATATATGCTGTGATAGCCTCCTTCCAACCTCACCTGTTGACCACCACCTCATACACTATCGCTACAAACTTTCAACAAGCAGCTCATTCCCGATGAGACAGGGATTGATCCGCGGCAGGCGCCGTATGTATGTGCGAACAACACGAATTGCTCTCAACACAGCTCTCATCGGAGTTCTCATCATAGCCGGTACCTTCGCCAACAAATCAAAGCACGGAATTCATGACATTCATTAAACAGCCATCCCTTCGTGCAGAGCAGCACGGGGATAATGATTATTTCTACAACAGCATAGCCTCTGTACCAAAAGCAAAGGTGGTCCACGCGGACCAGACCACATCGCGCCGCCAGTCGCCATCAACGCCTTGTCCGTCTGGGGCTATCACCACGATGCAGAGCCAAACGCCCGCGCCAAATTGCCCACCTCGAAATGCCGCCACCAATCATGGGTAAGTAAAAGGGGCAAGGGGGAAGTGTGAAAATGCAAGAACTCATCCAGGCTAGCAGATCATCATCGGCTCTCCTTGGCTCTGATTACTGGGCAGAGCCGGGGCCGGAACGTCCTCGCTTCGCTCCTCCTCCATCATGTCGATCAGGTCGTCGAGGTTTGTGTCCAGGTTCTCGGCGTCCTGGCGCTCCAGACATTGCTTGAGCAGCCGCCGGTACTTGTCAATCTTCTCGCCGGTTCCAGATAGACTCAGTGCATCTACATACTCCTGCTCGGCGCGTCTCTGCTCGGCAACTAGCTCCTTGAGTTCGTGGGCTAGCTTGAGCCGATCCTCGTATGAGTCATCGCCTTGATCTCCGTTCATCATAGCCAGGGTCTCCTCCACGGAAGCTTGGATGTGGTATCGACTCTGGCTCGCCAACAGCGACAGCACCTGCGCCTGCGCCGCAGTGGCGTCGTTGGCGGCCTTTGCAGCTGCGTCATCCGTCTCCAGGCGTGATTCGAGCTCACTAATTTGCTGGTGCACAGCGGCCAGTTCATTTTGCGTATTGCCGAGGATGCGGCGCGCTTCGTTCTCCGCCTCGATCTTCTCCTTCCACTCCTCCTCGTAGTTTCGTGCCAGGTCCTGGAACTTCTCCAACACCAGAGGCGTTATCTTGCTCTGGATCGTGTTGGCCGCTTCTGCGTGGTACGGAACAGCGAGTTTCGTGACCGAGTCAGACAGAGCGTCGCGGAAGGAGACGTGGCGCTGAGAATCGGGGGCGAACGGCGACGACGAGCGTTGCGGGAGCCGCTCCCTCGGATTCCTCGTAGCGTTCAGCTCTCTTATGAGCTCGTCTGCCCGGACGCCTTCGGCATTGGGAATATCGGAGGACGCACCGCGGCCGATCAAGGCTCGAATGCACTTCCGAGCGCTGGCCTTGGCCGCCAGGTGCAGTGCCGTATTGCCGTTGTGATCCTGGACATCTAGGAGTTGCTGAATATAGCTAGTATCACGGGTCTCCTGGAGCCTAGTCAGGATGTTGTCGAGATAGTAGCGAGAACAGGAATGACTCTGCACGCGACCACTCTTCATGATAGCGGCATGGTGGATAACAGTACATCCCGTCTCATCACGGGCTTCGACCGTGTCGAACAATTCCTTGATGATTGAAGGAAAGGTCTGCTTCTCGTAACAGTTGGTGAAGTTGACGGACCGCATGAAGGGCGTTTCACCGCGGCAGTTGATCGCGCCCAGGCTCGCCCCGAATCGCTTCAGTTGCTTGATGACGACGATGTCACCCATAGCGCTGGCCCAATGGAGCGCGCTATGCTTTTCGGAATCGATGTGCCAGTCGGGCTGGAAGTTTGGCGGAGGCTCTGGACGGAAGGTGGGGGCTTCTTGACGGGAGAGGAGAAAGTAATCGAGCAGCTCGTCGCCGTAGACGGAGTGCTGCTGCTCGGTGAGATCCTGAATCGTCTCCTCCCTCTTTCGCTTGCGGTGGCCGGTGGAGAAATGTGAGAGGTCGTGGCGGTCGTCTTCGGCCATGTATGACATGGAAGCTACGGTGACATTGTCAGGGGTATCGTCTTCGTTGAGCTGCTGGCTCGCCACCTCGTAGTCCTCGCGTGGTGGGGGCAGCGGTTGGGGAGGCGGATCTGTACTTCATTAGGGACCTATCCTGCTCTCTTCTAAGCAGTGGGCGCAATACGTACTGTTCCATTTGGGGACGGCCGGTTTCCTGGGGGCCTTCGGTTTACTCGTGTGTCGGGGGGCCGGGGGCGGGCTCTGGGGGCCAGGTATGAACTCAAAGATAGGTCGCAGGCGGTCGTAGACACTGTTACGATGGGCCAGCTGCTCACCCGACTCCAGGGGAATCCATGTGCCTTGGTATTTGCCATATCCACCCTGAATTTTCTCGTGTACGTCCTTCTGCACCTCTCGCTCAAGGATTCGGGTCCGGGCGGGCTTGTCAAAGCCAGCGCTCTTGAGAATGTGGGTAGCGTTGATCCAGTCATCCTGTCGGCGGCGCATAACATGCTCTTTGTTGTCCACGCCGAATTGGAACTCATAGACGGGAATCTGTAGCAGCGCCTACTGTCAGAATTGAATACATAGGAACTGGGGGGATTCCGGATGGTGTTGACCGTCGTCAAGACAGATAAGACGTTCTAGATAGAGGGGCTGACTCACACCACTATATGTCGCGCTGTATATTCCGGGACCAGCAGGAGGGGGTGGAGGCTTGACCATGATGGGCAGACTCGGGCCCGGGGAGGGCTACACTTTGAGGGAGAGATAACGAGGTATCTGGTGGAGGACCCAGGTTAAAATGGGAGGAGTTTGAGGTCAATAAGGGCGACTCAGAGGGTCGTAAAAGTAACTAGGCTACCGAGTAAAACAGACGGCAAGGCTCGAGATGGTGTGTATGCTTATGCTACGGTGCGGCGCCAAGAGCATCCTGGAGCGGGGAGACACGAGAGGTGAGAAATTGGCCGCGGTCGAGATGTTGAGCATGGAGATTTGCCAATGGCCAGACCCGGACGCGCAGAGGACGCGAGGGTGCTACGCGTAAATGGGCTTCAGCCACTTGACCGCCCAGCCACACTGCTAGAAGAAGCACTGCGTGGAGTGAAGCGAGCTGCATGAGCCACATGCTTTACCTGCCTTGAAGGTGTGAATTGGAAGTCGCCAGGGTTGCGCCGTTCCTTCCGTTCCGATACTTCTGGTAGGTTTTTTTTTTTTTTTTTTTTTTTTTTTTTTTTTTTTTTTTTTTTTTTTTTTTCCACAATGAAACTGGACGCAAATCTAGACATATCACTATGATAACTTGGGTGGATTGCCATTGCCCAGGGCCATCAGTTTAATATGTAATATTGCACATTCAATGAATGTGGCGGTGCATCCTGATAGATGGCAATGGGAATCAGGGTCATGTGATATAGAGGACGCCAATTTCGGACTGACTGGAGGACGAATTCGAGTCAAATCAAGATATAGAAATCGTGATAATGTTACTGCAGGTCAAAGATATGAGTATATGAATAGAAATACTCTGCAATTATCTCCGGCATGTCACTGTCGAACGCAAAGGAGAGCACGAAGTTCCAGGTGTCTTCGTTGAGCGGCAACTCAAATTCAAAGTCCATAAGCCCTACAAAGAAATAAGGGCTCCTAAACAATATCATATTATGTTCAAAGGGCTTCCATGCCTAACCCTGGTCTAGAAAATTGCAACCATGCTTGCATTTTAACGCTTCCGTATGCCCGTCTTTCAAGGCACCCGCGTGGAACCATCGTTTCACAGCATGGCTGTGTGCTGGAATTTATACCAGATCACGCATCATATTTCATGGTTGTTCAAAGTGATCAGGCGTGCCGCTATGTGCATTATGTCAATGTAGCAATGGGGTTATGCACTTGTAGTGTCCAGGTGTGGCTCACTTATTTGCTGCGCTTATGTGTCGCGTGGAAAACAAACGGAGACCTCTTATTAACAATTCCTTCATGATACTCTAATGGTGGCCTCGCCTTGCCGCCCCCCGACATATCCAGCTTCTAAACTCCATGATCGTGTCTACCAACGCTTCGATTGCAGATATTGCACTGACTGATTCATTATGTCAAGAACCTGTCTAACCGCCGCCACCAGTTAATAATGTGTTCCTGAGATTCCAGTGTCTGACTCAGGTAACTCAAGGCCAGCAACAACCTCATCATCAAAGCACCGCAATTATCTCCATATACGCACTCCCTAAAGACCATGTCTATGCTATCCAATGCCTGAATGACCCATCCTGGACTTGCTTGATCATACAAATCGACCGACTGTCCGGCCATGCTATCCCATGCCATGCTGTAGGTTATGGACTCTATAGCAAACAACCACCCGTCTTTGGGGTGGCATCCAAATGCGTAGAAATGCCGGACACAAATGTCAGATACCTGAAACGCCCCTACATCACACTCCAGAATAGATCCAGAAGCCCAGTAACCGTTCTAACCATTCAACCAATCTCATACTTCACCTCCGCAACTCCTCATCCCCGTCCCCCTGGTGGCTATCATCGTCCTCACTACTATAGTTGACGACTTCTCCGTACCCTTCGCCAGTGGCGGCGGCCGTGCCATGCGAGCTCTCCTCCGTCATCTCGCGCCACGTGCTCCAACTGAGCATCAGGAACGCGACGATAATCATACACCCGCCTGTAATTGCCGCGAAGCTCATGCTGTCACCTGTTATAAGCCAGTCGGCGACGGCGACAATGAAGATGGTCAGCAATGCCGCCACGCTACTCAGCACAGGACTCGTCAAGCTGATGAGAACCAGGAAGGACCCCGCGAACGTCGCGTTCATGATCACGCTGATGAATAGGTAAAAGGCCGCTTTACCGTGCGGTAGCTCGAACGTCTCCCAGCCGAGCATGTGTAGGATCGGTAGGGGAATCCAGAGCACGCAGAGGGTAAACAGGCCGATACACGACCCAAAGGCGTTGGCGAAAATCATGCCGCGCGAGGGCGATGTGCCCTCAGGTGGGCAGGCCCACTTCTTGTAGAGAACCTCGTATAGGCCGTAGAGGACGCTACCAGCGCCAATGATCATGTTACCTAGAAAGCGAGAGCCAGCGTCCTTGTCCTCGGTCTCGTCGCCGCCTTCCACAGCGGGTTCCTTCGAGTCTCCGTACGCTACGATCAATACACCGGCAACGGCGATCAGTACGGCGATGCTCTTGTCAAGGCGCAATTTCTCGCGCAGTAGCGGGACGCTGAAGACATATGCGAAGAAGGCCGAGCAGTTGTAGATGGCGGTCAGGTCACTGGCACTAGTCATGCTAACAGCGACATACCAGCTCAGTCCCGCGATCGTCAGCGTCGTAGTTACGAAGGCTGTGGTGCGTAGGAGCCAACCCAGCGGGCTGCCCTGCATCATATGGCGTGGGACGCGCAGCTCTTGAGCGGCCGTCATGTGTGCCGTCGAGCGCAATACATAGACATGCCGGCGCCAGAAGGTGTCCCATGGCACGTTCCAGGACTGCGCGCGTAGGATCGCCAGCTGCGCCGGCCACAACAGGGCCCATGACCCGTGCGTAAAGTACAGCATGCAGTAGGCTTTGTTCCAGCCCAGCTCATGCTGTACGTAGCGTCCCAGCTCCGTCTGGATGCAGAAAGAGAAGAGCGATATGAGCAGGAAGATGGCCGCATACGTATACTTCTTGCGCGCAGCGAGCCGCGCCTGTGTGTCGGGGGAGCGCGACCGCATCGTCGAGCGGCGCGAGAAGGTGGGCCGCGAGGGAGGTGCAGAAGATGTCGGATCGTAATCGGAGGAGTTGAGCGACGACTTGCGGGAGTGGTTATGCGGTGACCGGCTGCGATCTTGGTCGGATTTGGTCAGGAGCGGAGTACCGGAACGGCCGTCGCTGGGGCGCATGAACGAGGGTCGTGTGCCGCCGGACATGTCGTTGGGGTGGTCTTCGTCGCCGTTGTCAGAGTCATCTATGTCGAAACTGACTGTCTTGGAGTTAGAAGGGTGCCATCTATCGGCATCGTCCTGGAAGGATAGTCTGTGGTCAATGACGGGCGTCCTGCCGCCTACGGTGTCGGTGCCGCTGCCAATATAGTCCTCGACTTCGGACCCGAAGGAACTTGCCGACAGGGGAGAGGGCTCAGGCGCGGCGGATGGTAGCCGTAATCTCGAGTTACTGGAATGAGCGTTGGGGATGCTGGAGAGGCGGATGTTGTTGCTGTTTGAAGGCATGAACGACGATGACAGGTGTAAACAGGTACCGGTGGTATTTAAGTGGAATATGATAGCCGGGTACCTAGGTAAGTAGGTAGATAGGCAAGACAGGGCAAGGTGATCACGAAGTCGGTATGAAAAGAGCGGATGATAAGACAAGATGCAGAAGTAGAGTAGGCAAGGAGAGACTAATGCAGGCCCATGTGGTACTTTCGGTCAGCAGACGTGCGCAGACGGCATGTACAGGTTCGGTAGGAAAGACGACAGTGGGGGTACAGCACGATTGCACGCGTGCAGGATACGAGGTGAGATGGGTCAAAAGAAGGATGTGGTTCGTATGTTGGAGGTATGTAAAGGAGCGAAGGGACGTCAGTTGACTAGCGACGATGGCATACTGGTAGGAGTCTTCGAACCGGTTAGCTGGAGGTAGATTAGGATGAGATACAAAGGTACAAGACATGAGGTACCCCTGACAGAGTACTGATTCGGGCGGGCCAGGGCTGGACATAGGCTTTCCTATTCTCAATGCTTGCCCTGTCTTGCCTCTGGCCCCTGGAGACCTACCTAGCCTTGAGAGCCTCAGTTGAGCTAACTGGGGTATACCGTACCACTCACTGGACGCCTAAACACTGGCTTCCCACGGAAAACCCGCTGGATGGAACTTCCCACGCCCACGCCCACGCCCACGGTTCAGTCCGAGTCAGGGTCCTCCTCTGTGCCTGCTCTGTGCCCAGCCCGCGCCACCTTGAATACGTCGCTCACATGCCAGTATTGGTGGTAACTATGGCTGTCTCTACCTGGTCATAGCGCCCAGTCACACGGGCAGACGGTACAGCTGTTCGCTGCTCCTCAAGTCTGTTGATAGCATGCTTCATTGATCGTCACTTTACAGCTTTCACGATCTCCAAGGCAAGGATCCGATTGGAGATGATGCAGTGCGTGCCTTGCGTGCCTGAAACGTTGTTATAGCGAGAGATAAGATACCAATATCAAGTATCCAAAGCTACTAGTAAATGCGTGTATGTGCATCATGACAGGCAGGTTACTTTGCTACATGACCCCGCTCACCAACCGCATCTCATCATCGAGGCGGGGTTGAGCGTCGACAATAGATATAATGATGTAACACTATCGAGCTTGAACATATCGGCTCTGCTGCTTGTCACCGTTTCTGAGTCGTCTGCCGGAGACCATTTTCTCTTCTTCACCTCGCGTAGATCTCCCTCAGATGCTCCGATTAGATATCGCCTTTTTCTGTCTTCCTCAGCTTGTACAGCTCCTGCGGCATACTACAGCATAGACTCCAGATTAGGTGCTTGTCTCATCAACACCCGCGCCACGTAAACAACATGCTTCTCACTTCAACCCCCAAGGACCGCATCATTTTAGGTCTCATGACCTTCGGTCCCGACGCCAACGCTGGCGCCAGGATCACCGATATTGCCGAATATAACAAGTGTCTAGACGGCTTCCAGGCCCGCGGCTACAACGAGGTCGATACCGCCCGTGTCTATTGCGGCCGGCAGCAGGAGGCTTTCACGCGCGAGGCCCGATGGAAGGAGCGCGGCCTCACCCTGGCCACCAAAATCAAGTATCCTAACGAGGCAGGGGATCACCAGGCCGCCAAGGTAGCCGAGAGCCTGGACACGAGCCTGAAGGAGCTTGGAACCGACTGCGTTGATGTGAGTAAATAAGTTGCGGCCAGTGCCTCGGGAAGAAAACAACGTAGCGGTTCAGCGATGGACTGTCTAACTAGGTCGTAATAGATATGCTATATCCACGCCGCCGACCGGGCCACACCTTTCGCGGAGACGTTGGAGGCCGTGAACAAGCTGCACAAGGCGGGCAAGTTTGTGCGGCTGGGCCTCTCGAACTTCACGGCTGCCGAGGTGGCTGAAGTGGTCATGATATGCAAGTACAATGGCTGGGTCCGGCCTACCATCTACCGTAGGTCAATTTCGAACTGCAAAAGGAATTGACAGTCCTTGGTCCACTACTAATGCCCATTCCCCAGAGGCCATGTACAACGCTATCACACGAGGGATCGACGCCGAGCTCATCCCCGCATGCCGTCGGTACGGCCTCGACGTCGTCGTCTACAACCCCATCGCGGGCGGCCTCTTCAGCGGCAAGATCACGAGCGCGGACATCGATCCTGATAACGGCCGGTTCAGCAGCAAGACCGTGACGGGCAAACTCTACCGCAACCGGTACCTGAAAGACAGCACCTTTCGGGCGCTGCGGACGATCGAGCAGGCGCTGGAAAAGCACTCGGGCCTCACCATGATTGAGACCGCGCTGCGGTGGACGGTCCACCACAGCAAGCTGCGGGTCAAGGGAGGCGGCACCGACGGCATCTTGATTGGCGTCAGCTCGTACGAGCAGCTTGAGAGTAATCTCGATAACCTCGAGAAGGGCCCGCTGCCCGAGGACGTGGTGGCGGCGCTCGACGAGGCGTGGATGATCACCAAGGCCGAGGCGCCTAACTATTGGCATGGGGACAATACCGAGTACAAGTACGATGTCAGGGAAGCGCTCTTCGGTGCCAATGCTAAGTAAAGTGGAATCTTTCTGTGTCAGGCTACAGGGCTTGCGGGTCTAAGAGCTCTGGTTAGACTATGAGGTTATATGAAGCATATAGAGCGCTACAACTCATTATGAGACTATGCGGCCAGCTGTTGGTCTCCACTTAGAGTGACTCATATGGCTGGAATCTGTTAGTATTTAGACAGGAGATGAAGGATAGAAGGGTATTGCTGAGGTTGCGCTTGGTCCTGACGTGGTGATGAGCTGAGGGAGAGAGAGCAATGTGAAATGACGCAACGAAGTAGTACTCACGATCACCTGGTCAATCTCGACAACTTCGTCATACTTAGCAGCTGCCACTTTAAAAGAAGAACAGTATCGAATCAAGTAATATCAGTGCCAGATACGCATACGCCCCGACATTGTACTTTCTCGGAGTATTGGATTGCTGGTGAATCAAGTATATCCCTCTGGCCGTGCTACCCGTGGGCCTGATCCTAAAGGGGAGTTTCCTCCTCGCCATCCGCACGCCTTACCAAGACGCCTTCGCGCTCCACCCTCCAAGCATTGGTGCCGCTGTCCTCGAGGGTCTGCACGACCATGTCCCACGCCTCGCGGTCGGACGCGTCGCCGCTCTCAAAGACGCGCAGCGCGGCCCAGTTGCCCACTGGGGACGCCAGCTCGCGCATCAGGAAGCCGTACGCCGTGTCGCGCTCCATCCACAGGTCTGCGGGGTCGATGTGGCGCATCGCCCGCGCGTCCCCCAGGATCCCGCAGCCGGGGCCGGGCGTCAGCCGCACGAAGAGGCGGCGAAGCCGCGGCGGCAGGTGCCGCAGCAGGGTCTCGACGTGGGACGACAGCGGGAAGATGGCGACGTAGCTGAGGTCGACGACCGAGGCCGGCAGCAGCGGCGCGTCGTTGGGGTGCTCCTCGCAGCCGAGCAGGGCGCCGAGCATGGAGGGCGGCCGCCGGAGGAAGAACTCGTACACGCGGTACACCTTGGTCGACGAGCCCTCGTTGAGCAGCAGCGAGGTCCAGGGGCGGGCCGTGAAGAGGGGGCAGGGCGGCGGCTTCCGGGGCCGCACGGCGAGGGACGCGGGCCGTCGGCGGCGCCAGTGACGTTCGGGAGTGCTTGGCTCGGCGGGGGGCGGGGGATCTCCCGCGGACTCGTCGGCGGACCCGGGAAGATGCGGCTCCGTCTCGGGGACACCGGCTCGCTCACCTTCGGCCGCGGGACTTTGCGGTTCCCGGGTGCTGCGAGCGAGGGACAGGATGTGATACGGTACGTCGAAGGCCCAGGCCTCATCCAGGAACAGCATGCGCGATAACAGGGCGGCCAGCGTCGTTGGCCGGGCGATGACGGTAAATCGCAGGGGGTCCAGCACAGAGAACAGCTGGTCCCACAGCCACTCGAGATCGGCGGGTCTGATCTCCGAGGTCTGCTGGCTGTCGACGGCGGCCTGGTCGTAGAACGTGATGACCAGGGTGAAGGTCACGACGTCGCGGGCGATCCTGTTCTCCACGAGGAAGCGGAGAAGCGGGATGGGGTTCAGAGTGAAGGCGCGCAGGGACGAGACCTTGGGTTTCCATTGAACATGCCGGAAGAGGATGGGAAGAAGAAGCGTCCGCCATGACTTGCTGACGAGCGAGGCTCCCTTGAGCGGGCAAAGGGCATCGGATGGGGCTTGCAGCATGTCATGTGAAGGCTGGTCGTGCAGACGCCGCTCAGATGGCGCGGGGCCGTCGAGGAAGTCGTATATGAGAAGCAACACTTCGACAGGAATGCGATCCATCGCTTCGGGGGCGGTGAGGAGTGGGATGTTAGCTATAAAGTCAGTCATCTTCCTGGTCAGGTGTATAACGGCAGGAATAGATACCGGTGCTTTCGGATTACAGTGTCAGTATCGTACGGATGTGAGTGCTATTCTGTCTTCCGACAGGCTACTGAGCAACGGAGACGAGAATGAGGGCGTCGGGGAACGTTTTGTTTATGAAAATCAGGTATACTTGGACTCATAGCGCGTCCCATTCATGATAGTAAGATATGGACGGATACAGACAAACGCAAACGGATGAAATCATACAGCAAGGTCCGGTTCGGCACAAGGTCCATGACGCCGGAGGAGGGTGAGACCGGCGCCAGATGCTCGAATTGAGACAGCTGGAGCAGCTGACCACAGCTGGGAGAACTGGAGACGCTCAGCGTCGGTTCGTCACCAGAAGCTGGCATCTACCACCACCCCAGCAGAAAAGGACTGCTGCAATAATGCCTAAATACTCGCTATCACAATTGAGCCAAGTAGTACATACCAATCCCTTTTTTATTCCCATGCGAGTGAACTTTACGCCTAGGCTCAATATCGTCGGCAAAGGGCCGGTCCATCCCGCTCTTCTGGCCGTCCCCCTACAAGCATTCTCTAAGGTAGGTACTTCCAGATATTCTAGGGATGGGCAGTGAAGCCATTGTTCGATTTATTTGTCAGTATGTACAAGTAGAGGGTTCGAATAAGTGGTAAGGCTTGAGACCGGCATGTAAGTAAAATCTATAGTGTCTCGAACTCATTACCTAGTAAGTACTCCCCTTTTCTCCCATTCATGTATCTCCTAAAATCGCGAAAACACCACAAATCCATCGACCAACTCGAAATACAGGATGTATCGATCACTCTGATGGCTCCTCTGTCTCCAATTCTCCAATTTACTCACATCAGCAGATTTAATCAAAGTGCATTAAGGATCTTATGTAACGCTTGCTATCTCTCCTTGCCCAGTGTCCCTAAATTACATTGCTGGAGCACCGAAACCTGATATCATCCTCCGGCATGATCGGTCTGCGACCGTGGCAGGTCGCCACCTACCTGGGCCAAAACCGCTGCGCCGACAGGTACTCCGTCAAAGGGAAGTGTGGGCTTGGGCTGGGCGCCGGGATGAGCTGCCTGTCGATCCTGTGTCGCTCTTTTGGCACGGCCAGGTGTGGTTGCCATGAACGGCTCCGACGACGTGGTCGCCCATCTTTTTGATGACAAATTCCTGAACGGGGCTCTGGGGTGCGTCGCCGTTATGGATGTCAGGTGCCTGATGAGGACGGAGGAACAACGCTGGAACAGCGGCCGGCCAGTCGACCTCGTCCTCGGCGCCGACGTCACCTATCGCTGCCATGGAGAAAAACAGTGAGATTTTCGATGCGTTTCTCGCAGCTTGCCGTTGCGTCCGGTGCCGCGTCGACGACGTCGGCTTTCGGCTGGCCTGAACAAGAGACTAGATTGGCTCGTTCAATAGCGATCCGGTGCCCATCCGGGTATGTAGGACAGAAACGTGTTCTACCTAGATAAACGTATTGCCGGGCGTTTTCTATGCTTCCTGGTGACCTAACACGTGGTGCCAATAGTTGAGCTTGATCCTGGATCGAGGGCGGGATGGTATCGACTTGAGCGAATCAAGTGAAAGAGATGATCATGCCTGAAAGCCCAATATGGGACACCACTCCAAGCTCATCAGGCTAAGTAAGCAGCGAGTCAGTTGAAAGTACACGAGATGTTATGGAGCCGGTCGCGAGATCCTACCTTGGCAGGAGCCTGTGAATACCACCCCTTCAGCCCTACATTCTCTTTTGAGCTTAGTTGGCGATCGTCTTCGCCTCCCTCGTGTTCCCGCACTCGACTCTCTGCTCGCGATTCGACCCCAAGACCTGGTGTCCCGCAGACCCTGATTGGCACCAAGTCGTCGTTCGCAGACGTGTCAAATCGTTCGGCAGGGACTACTACCTGCGCAGATCCTCCGCCTTGCATTTGCAGTGGACCTCGCCGCACTTGGGACAGGTCTGCCTGTCGGAATCCGCCATGATATGATCTGCTTGTGCCCTTCGTCGACTTTGGGAGGATGGCCTTGGTTAGGTAGATGCCGCTGAAGAAGTGTGAGATATAAACGCCGGCCGTCGATCAGAACAGAGTTGAGGTGGAGGTTCATGAAATTTTTAGAGGAAGGGACCCGGGCCTATATACAAGCAGTGTAGAAGAATACGTATCCTGACGGGCCATCCCCGACTTTCCGCCGCTGGAGGGAGAGTCAAGTCTTGCCTTTTCGGATTCTTGGTCGAGGAAAGGTCCCACCGTATTCGTATCAGTGGCCACATGCTAGTTGAAGAGCTGATTAAATTATCAACGCGAATAGCGACCAATACTAAGCCTACAGGATCTATGACGAGAGGCATCTTATCAATAGCACTCGAAATCTTGCTCTCAAAAGCGTACGACTGGAAATGAACGTCCTGAGTATGAAGGTTAAGATCCAGGAATGCCAAAGGAAACGAAGCCCTTGCAATAACGCATCCCAGAGCCGCAACACCCGGGGCCTCACTTGTTTGCTTCTCGATTCTTCTGAACCACCACGTGACCAAGTGTCTCTTGACTCTTATTTACCGCTGACCGCAATATCGAGGAGCTACGAGGGACGCGCCAGCCGACAATCCGTACGACCCCTTGCACGCCGGGACATGAACCAAGGACACATGTAACCCCCGAGACATATCAGCTCGCATAACAAGTAGTAATCACAACATCGCTTCTCAGGGCCTTGCAGTCCATAGGAGGGTTGAGTGTCTGGCTCACCATATCCCGTAGACCCCAAGGTGCTCCATCCACAGGACTAGGCGCCAGAGCAACGCCATACCTCCCTACCAAGCTATGATCCACAGCCCTCGTATCAAAGACTATCGCAGATCTCAGCGGAGCGGAGCCATCCTACGCAGTCCGGTGTCGATGCTCCCCCCCAAGACCGGAGGAACCCAACTTCGCGCACGATGAGCATGTCCACCCGCTGCTTCAATAATATCCCGGAACTCGTCCGCCAGTGCTGGCCCCCCCATCGCGCCCACAACACGGATCTATCCCCACGACGCGAGCGGACCACGATCCTCCACTTCCGCTTCTCCTTCCCATCTTCTCCTTCCCTCTTCTCCGTCACATATCCAACCACACATCTACAACCCCCTCAGCCGACGGCCCCAGATCCTCCTACATCCCCAGCGGAAAGGAAAAAAAAACACACACGAAAATATCGAAGCACCCGCCCGCAGGACCTCGCAACCCTCCGTCGAGACAGCCCCATGCCCCAGCTTCCAAGCCCGACCCAGGCATCCGTGTACATCACCATTTCTTACCACGCCACCGCACGTCGGCACCTCCACACCCAGAGTGCGTGAAATGAGCGCCAACGACGGTGGCCGCGGGCCAGTTAGAGGAGTTGGCCAGACTGCAGACTAGAGAAAAGGGTACAGCCAGCTGCGTGCGACATGAGCAAAGCTGTGGATGAGTGACAGAGTCCGAGTCGAAGACGGGCTAGCTTTCACTTCCAATTTGCTTCGTTCTTGACACCACGCAGAAAAGACATAGTGACGAGAACGTACTCGACGGCCAATTTGACATATGAGCTGAACACGACAGGATGAGTCGACTGAGGATGAGGCGCAAATCGGACAAAGACGGACGGCGCGCGAAGCCAGCAATGATGAAGAGACGATCGTCCTTAGTTTGAGCATTCTATTCCAAGGACCTTGAGGGAAACTCGTTGCCCATTTCCTCAAGAAAGCTAAGGTGTACATATCACAGTAGCTGACCCGTATGATTCTCCCTCAATACCAAACGCCTGTGTGCCCCAACACCAATAAACTCCTAGCCCGAGTCCCGTATGCAAGAGATCATTAGCCATGAAGATGACAAGAGCAAGACGCCTCACGCTCGGTACTCTACCACGTGTCGACGGGTGACAGCCTGCATCGTACTGCTGCTCTCTTCGCCCTCAAACTTAAGGTTCACCTTGTTCTCGCCGTCCATCCCGTGGACCTCAGCCTTGTAGAACGTGGTTGTATTGGGATACAGGGCCAGCACAACCTTACCCTCATCGAGCGGCGGCAAGACAGTGCCTTCTTTGGGAATGAGGATCATGCTGCTAGCGCTCGTCCGGAATTCCTTCTGGTGGCCGTTCTCGTCTACATCGGCATCCAGCACCCTGTACCGTCGCGACTTACCCTCGCCCCGAACATCCTGGACGATGCCTAGGATCCAGTCGGTCTGCTCGTTATTGGCGGGTTTCGGCTTGAACGCGACCTCGTCGTCCTTGGCGAAGGCCTGCTTGCTCCTAGCAATACTGCCAGACTGGCTGGGCTGTGGCTCGGCACTACCAGCCTTCGCAGCCGGTGTAGACCGATCCTGAAATTTGGGCGGCACAGAATCGCTTCTTTCGCCCTTGGGGGCGCCCATCCGCCGAGAGACGCTGGGATTAGGGGAGGGTACAGGAGAATCGGCTGCCTCAAAATCGTACAGATCCCGGGCTCGCTGAGCTGCGGCACGAGAGGCACTAGCGTCCTGCTGATCCTCTTTTGCCTTCTGCACTGCCTTGAGAATCTTGAGCTCTTCGATGATCTTTGTGAGACTCTGTCCAGCCGTCTCATTCGCCTTGACACCCTTGCGCATCAAGCCGTCAAGCTTGCTATACTCGTCCAGACCGAGATCTAGCGGCAGAGGAGTCAGGTTGGTTAGTCGTAGATGGAGATTCCGAGGTGATACTCACTGCCTTTTTCCTTCTTTTCGGCCATGCGCTTGTCCTGATCCCCGATCTCAATCACGTTGGCGCTGCTCTCATTGACTGCATCAATAACACTTGGCAGCCTCTCCTTGATCTCCTTCCACATGGCCAGCTCCTCGCCATGTTCCCCTGCCTCACTGTTGCGGTTGGTGCCCCTGCGTTGATTGCCTCGGGACGACATGTCTGCCGCGGCACCAGTGTCAGGGCTGGGATGGGGAAGAGGGGTTCTATCGATGCAACCGTCCCAGTTGAAAGGAACCGGTCCCGGGTATAGGTGAGATCTGGAGGAAGTGGTCGGGACAGAACCTGACGAGACACGACTTCCGGAACGGGGACGCCGAGGACTAACAGGCGGAGCCCAAGCGGGACCGAGGTCGGTGTCGAGGTCTTCGGGGACTTCAGACGACTTCTTATTAGTACTCATGATGGCGAAGGATATTCGAACAATGAGCACAGCGAGTTACGGTTTGAAGAAAGATATGAGATGGATAAGACGACGAATGAAAGCACGTAAGAGTAAGGGCGTCATAAATACAGTATGGGTGATGAAATGGATGTAATCTAGCAGAGAATGCCTATAATACCAAACGTACTTACATGCAGCGTCACGGGGAACGATCGAGAAGTCGCAGCGCGCGTGTATTTGGCCAGAGATATGGATGGTATGGGAAGTCACAAGCGATTGAAACTCGATGTAAATTATGAGGAGGCAGGCGAGACGAAAATGAATGCGAATAAATGAAGGAGGTGAGTTTAGATGGGTAGTGAGACAGGGGATCGGGTGGAATTTAAAGACATAGCAAGAAAATAAACATACATAGCGGTAATGGACTAAAGGCTTAATGGGATATGAGAGAGTTTGAGCTCGATCTCGGGAGGGGATAGTAATGAGAGACTTATAGAGGTAAAGTATGTTGAAGCTGTCGCATTCGCACTCATCGCAAGCACTGGGTCGCAATACAGGGCGATTGAACGGGCCGAGCAAGGCGGTAAGGTGCCAAAGACTGGCAGAATATGAGCGGTGAGCCCGAATTGGAAGGATGCTAAACGTGGGGTAGTGATGTCGGTTTGCCCTGCACGACGCCCGCGTTGGCGCTTTTCAGGAGGGAGCTATGGCGGGGTAATCGTCACCTCAGAGGCTCGGATTGTATCTTTTGGACACCACCCTCTTAACTACGCCAAAGTTGTACGTGATACCTTAAGTATCCAATGTGATATTTCCTGCGTCTCTATTGTGCAAATTACACGGAGCATCTTCCCCTTCAAACCCGCCTTCGAGCCAATAATTCCTCCCGTGATAGGTAATCCGTCCTCTGTCTTTGATCGCCCACTGTTCCGTTCATAACGCAGCTTGCTCTCAGTCCTGATCTAGTCGGCCAATCGATACTATATCGCAGAAGTTGTGCAGTTCGACACCCTCAAGTACCCCGTACTGAATCCTGTCATTTGATAGTACGGCGAGATCTACAACTTGGCAGATTCCCCTCAATCATTCACAATGGTGCTGCCTGTGCCCTTGTACCGACTTCAGTGCGGTGTCAATTCGTACGACTGGGGAAAGCTGGGTTCTGAGTCGGCCGCCGCCAAGTTTGCTGCAGCGACTCCCTCTGAAACTCTCGACATCCAATCTGACAAACCATATGCTGAGGTATGCCGGCCAAGCAGGAACCACGGGTTAGATTAGTCTATCAATGAACGCTAATAATCTCCATAGCTATGGATGGGCACACACCCTTCCAATCCCTCAAAGGAGCTCAACTCGGGTCGAACGCTCCTCGAGATGATCGAATCCAACCAGATGCTGCTCGCACCCTCCATCAAAGCGCGATATGGCAACAAGCTCCCGTTCCTCTTCAAGGTTCTTTCCATCAACAAAGCTCTCTCCATTCAAGCCCATCCTAACAAGAAGCTCGCCGAACAATTGCATACCAAGGACCCCAAGAACTACCCTGACGACAACCATAAGCCCGAGATGGCCATTGCCATCACCGACTTCGAGGGTCTGTGCGGCTTCCGCCCGCTTGGGGAGGTCGCCCACTTCCTGTCCTCCGTTTCTGCTCTGCGGAAACTAGTTGGGGAGGATGACGCCAAGGCATTTATCGCTACCGTACGCGGTCAGGAAAGCGACGACTCGTCCGAGTCTACGACGCAGAACAAGCGCGCCCTCAAGTCCACCTTCGCTGCGCTGATGAAGTCCTCTCCTGAAGACGTTGCGTCAGCTGCCGAGGCTCTTGTCGCGGAAGCGGAAAGCAAGGGCTCCGAGTTCGCCGATAGTGGTATCGAATCCACGAGCGGTGAGACCATGTCCAAGCTGGTCATCCGGTTGAACAGGCAGTTCCCCAAGGACATCGGCCTATTCGTCCTGTTCTTCCTGAACTACGTGCAATTGACGCCTGGTGAGGCCCTTTTTCTCAAAGCTGACGACATCCACGCATACCTGTCCGGTGACATCATGGAGTGTATGGCAGCCAGCGACAACGTCGTGCGCGCAGGCTTCACGCCCAAGTTCAAAGACGTTCAGACCTTGGTGGATCTGTTGACGTATAACTACGCTCCCATCGAGGAGCAGAAGATGACACCAACAGAGTACCCATATGTCGTCCTGAACCGTACCGCGTACAGCTCCGGCTCGGAAGCCATACTCTACGATCCTCCCATCGACGAGTTTAGCGTAGTACGGTCAGTGCTCAAGGGGAGCGGATCTAAGGCTACCTTCGACCCCCTGGATGGACCCAGCATTGTCATTTGCACGGGCGGTAAGGGCAAGATCTCGGTTGGACACAAAACGGAGGAGATCAAGGAAGGCTATGTCTTCTTTGTAGGCGCTACTGCGGAGTTGGTGATGGAATCGGAAGGCGGCCAGGACGATGAGTTCACTACGTTCAAGGCGTTCTGCGAGGTCGAGGACCATAGCAATGGTGCTCAGCTATAGAGTCATGTGCCATAAGGACGTTAGGTGGAAACGATGATGGCATTGGTAAACGTGATGAAGTGGGCTTGGCGCATATGGGAAATACTGCGGACTTGGGTTGTGGCGCTTCCTGATTGTGCCATGTATAGCGATATCCTCAAAAGTTGGGAAATGTTACTCCAGTTTAATGGACTCTTATTCTTGCAAAGACTAAGCGTGAACCATGACCGCGGTCTTGGTCGACAAATATTTAAGATGTAGTGATAAACTGTCTAGGGTGGAGCGCCCAGGCCGCGAATTCGTCGGGAGACACGCTCGCGTTCGGCCTCAACCTTGCCGAGATGACCTGAGCCCTGGGCTCGTCGTATCGCCAGCGTCAGGTAGCCTGCTCCTAGGTCTGATGAACAACCGTCGTGCGTTTTTCGCGCGTCCCGGAGACGGATCGCCACTGCATGTGAGATAGGAAAGGCACCCACATACCCCGCCTCCTGGAACTGCAGCGCAGTGGAATGGAGACAAAACCCATGCTGGAAGTACAGGACTTGACCGGGGCCAATAGCGAGTAGGCTGTTGCCGCAACGCCAAAGTGATTGCCCTAGGCATGGCTGGGTAGGTAGGTAGGTAGGTAGGTAGGTAGGTATAAAGCTAATACCTGCGTACGTTGCCCATTTCAGTGGCGAGGCAAACTGGCTTTCCCTGTGCAACCAGGATAGGTACTACTGAGCTTGGTGACTTTATCATATCTGCCGCAAGGGGCAGGGAATATTGCAGTTATGGCAGCTTCACCAGACGATTCATTCCAGGACACGGGTCTGGCAAGCGAAGCTTTTGATATCGATGGCTCAGTTCAGGTCGAACGGCAGGTTGCGAGAGAAGACACCGAACCGGATTTATTAGATTCCGCTATTCTTTCGGGTAAGTTGAGTTGGTGTCGGGACAATGTGGAAGAAGTCGACCTGTACTGATATTCACGTGGGTAGTACTGGCAAAGGGCGACAGGGTCACGGGCGTGAATGCATATGGCACGTCGCTGTGGGCAGAAACGAAAAGAATCGACGTCGAGGCCGCGGACGGCGCAAGCAGATCCTATTTCCTCAAGGTGAAGTGATTCGGTACACGCAGGGTGGGCTCACAAACCACGACTGATCGCCGCGGCATAGGGTAGACCTTGAGCGTCCCGGATGCTGCGGACCGCGTGTACGGCGAGTACGAGGCCATGGCGGCCATCTACCAGACCATGCCGGGCATCGCGCCACGGCCGCGTGGGTTCGGCCCCTGTGATGTACGGAAGGGGACATACTTCTTCGTCTGCGACTACCTGGACCTCACGCACGCGCTCCCCGATGCCGTCGACCTGGGGCAGAAGCTTGCGGAATTCCACCTCCAGAGCCGGTCGCCGACTGGTCAGTTCGGATTCCACTGCACGTCGTTCGACGGCAAGAACCCCCTCAGCACGTCCTGGGACAGCAGCTGGACTTCCTACTTCCGGCGCCTCGTGCACGACCACTATCAGCTGGAGAAGGCGGCGAACGGGTACTGGAAGCAGTTTGACGACGTGATGCAACTCACCCTGGACAGGCTCATCCCCCGTCTGCTGGATGCCTTGGTGGCCGATGGCAGGACGGTCAGGCCCACGTTGATCCATGGCGATCTGTGGGAGTCGAACATCGGGACTGAGAAAGAAAGCGGTGAGGTATTCATCTACGACGCGTGCGCTTATTACGCCCATCACGAGAAGGAGGTTGGGATCTGGCGATGCGCTCACCATGAGATGACGGATGAAAAGTACCGTCGAGAATACTTCAGGCACTACCCTCCGAGCGAGCCACGCGAGGAAGCCGATGATCGAAATCGTCTGTATGCTGCGCAGACCATGATCGGCACGTCACTGGACTTCCCAGACCGAAATATGAGGGAGCTCATCATGTCTGACCTGAATTATTTGATAGACAAGTATGAGCTCCGAGATGGGGGAGGATAGAGCTTTTTCGAAGATTCGAAGGTCGACAGCTTGTCGGGATATTATATGCTGCTGACTGTCATGGTGATGCTGGATTAGCAACACGTGAGGATTGAGTCGCAAGGGATCGTAGCAGTTGTATGGACGTAGGGTGCAATGTCGGGCTACCTAGTGAACATGTGTTTGCTAACACTCCTAGCTCCGAGCTCCATCACTCGTCCCTATCGGTGACTAGTAGGTAGAGCAATACTACATTAAATGAGAGCTTAAGGGCAGAAACGGGTCAAAACGTATACGCGCTATAAGAAAGGTTCATCATTTCATTGCGGAATGTCGCGGGATGCTCTATCTAGGTAATCCTGGACGAGCTGAGCGTGCCGGGTAGCGGGACAATCTTGTGGAATCCCCGTCTCGAGACTGCGATACCTAGCCATAATAGGAGCTTTGAGTGTCTTCTCTTATAAGTCAGTCTTACTAGGAGTAGTATTAGGACCATGATTCGGCGCAGAAGTCATCAACAGAGAGAATCACTAAAGAGGGGGGGAAATAACCTCTACACACAGACTCTCAGGTATGCTAGTGGAATAAGCTCGCCGCTCTCTGAA
The DNA here is from genome assembly GCA_022578815.1 of Xylariaceae sp. FL0016. NCBI lineage: Eukaryota > Fungi > Ascomycota > Sordariomycetes > Xylariales > Xylariaceae > Xylariaceae sp. FL0016. Next base: position 272,733 of record MU388756.1, read on the forward strand.
GCAAGCCAAGATCTCTGCAACCACGAGCACCATATACCCAGGACGAACATTCTGAAACGAACGATCTATGCACATACATAGCGGATCTAGGTAGAGACTACTCGATCCCCGCACGATAGTCAAAGATCGAATCTCTCATCGCCATCCAACTACCAACGTCCCAGATTCAACACCAGTCCGGCCACTGGACAGGCCAGCACCGCCAAGCCCTGCACGCCCTCACCTCCATCGCCCCGACGCACCAATCAGACCCCGCCCGTCTCTTCAATCCGCCTCACCACGCGACGCCCCTCCAGAGCCCGCCCGGCCTCCAACGTGGCCCGCCAGCCAGCCGTTCGACGAGCCCTCCCATGGCGCCCTGACGTAGCGATGGTCCCCCAAGGCTTGGAGTTCAGGGTCTCGGGTCTTGGGTAGCAAGATTGAGTCCAGTCGTTAGGTACGTGAGTGCATGATGCATGGAATGGGACCTTGCCTACTGAATGTGAATAGCAAAGAGGAGGGGCTCGTCCGCAGTTGCTCACACACAAAACCCTGCCTGAAAAAAAAACCAAAAAAACTGAATGACTCCCCCTACGGGGAGGTAGATAGAAAGTAGATATCAGATACCTGAGCAGACTAACAGGCCATTATGTGACTTCGGTATTGGCACGTGAATCCAGAACCGTGTAAGTGACATCTAGATGCCCACGCCCGTTCACGAATGAGGCATATAGGCCCGTCCAGCCAACTCTCCAACGAGCTTCCTCTTCTCTTCTTTGCTCTCTCCCTCTCCCCTCTGCAAAGTCTACTTTAGACAACCTCCTTCTCTAATGCTCCCTCTTTGAGACCTTTTCAGTTCTATTGTTCCATTGTTATACCTCCCCTTTGCCAGCCAGCCTGCCCACCCAACAACACCTGCTTTCATTTCTGACAACCCCCCAGCAATCCCGCTCGCTTGCTCCCTTACTACGCCAACCGAACAAGAACAAACCCATTGTCCTCACATTCCATACGCTATCTTCCCACCGCCATCTACCCTCCATAAGAAGGGCCCATCACCACACGCGCTTGAGCTGGCTCGAGGCAAAAGACCATCTATCTATCTATATATGCCCACATTCCTCACGGCCCCATCGCCATCTCTCGGTCTACAGCCCCTACATTCCCGAGCCCATAGACCCAGGAAACTTCTCACGTTCACGAGAAAACGAAAACAAATCACACAGGGCGCAGCGCAGCCCTGATACTCACGACCCCAAAAACACAAACCCACAATGCATTTCCCCCTCACCACCCTCATCACCCTAGCCTCGCTCGCCTCCCTAGCTACCGCCAGCCAGCGCGCCCCCCGGACCGCCATCCTCTTCTCCGCCCCCGCCAGCACCTCCGTGGCATCCCTTGTCACTGAGATCACCATGTCAGCACCGCCGCCCACGCAGACGCAAGCCGCGAGTAGTCGACTCCCCGGCGTGATGGCCACTGCTTCTGCTTCTGCTGCTGCTGCTGCTGGAACGACGGATGCCGAGGTACCCCCGGCGTCGCAGATCACCGCGTCTCCCAACGTCACGTTGCCCATGGGTGGAAACTTTCACGAGCTGACAGGCGGCGTCAAGTTCGTCCAGACTACGTACTACTCTTGCGTCACGTGGCCGCGCGAGACGCACTGCGGCTGGCACGAGCCGATCCTGGATGCGGGTGCGGGGAGTGTACGGCCATCGCTGACGGCCCTGCGAGCTGGTGTCCTCGCGGGGATCGTTGGTAGTCTGGTGCTTGTGCTGTAATCATTAATTCATTCATTGTATTGAGGCGTTCGGGAGTTCGACATAGTTGGGAGTTGAGATACCAGTTCGAGATACCTGGGCAAATAGAATAAGGCCTTTGGGGTTAGACACTTATGTTGCTTGGATAACAATTGAAGCACTTGCTTATCTCCTTCACCCTCTTTTGTGACTGCAAACCGCCTGCCTCACGTGCAGAGATTGTGTTTCGTAGCTGTAGCAGACCGTAGCACTCATAACACAGATATATACGACGGACAGCTTCACTCGCATCGGACCACGTGGGAACAGAATCGGCCTGTTTTGACCACTCTTTGATTCATGTGTTCATGGGGAAATCATCGTTCCGTTACGCCTCAAGTAAAACCGGTTCGTATCTATCGTCGAGACCAGTACAGCTGATGCATGTAGAGAAGCCTTGGGTTCGCGTATAACACACAAAGCCACGAGCCAAAGCCAGCCGAAACCCACGTCGCAAGACACCAACCCAGAAACCAATCATCTATTTCTCCTTCTTGGCCTTGGCACCCTTGGTCTTCGCAGTTCCGCGCAGCGTCTTCATACGGTTCTTGCGTTGCTTGCCTGTCAGTAGTATGTCAGCATCATGGCCAGATCGCGACGCAGAGTGTTGGAGGAAGAATGTAGTCGATGTAGAACGGGAGATGCTGAAAGAGGCGACCATGGTCGAAAGTGATTTTGATAGGATTTGGATGGTGCTGAGGTTGAGACGTACGTTGCTGTCGAGAAGCCTTCTCAGGGCGGGTGGCCATGCCGACACGGCAGAGGCGGTACTGAGGCTCAAACTTCTTCATGGCCTCGGGGCTGTCGTATACGAGAGCGAAGCCGGTGGTCTTGCCACCACCGTAGTGAGTTCGGAGCTGTGCGTTGAGTCAGTCTCGCTCGCTCCTCTCGTGAACAATCAGATAAACATACGCCGAAGCAGTTGACCTGATCCTTGCTGGCCTTGTACATGCTTCCAAGCTTCTCCCGGAGCTGCTCCTTGGAGATGTTGGCACGGCCGGGGTGCAGAATGTCACTGAAAAAATTGTCAGCGCCCAAATTTTGCTTGAGTAATCGTCCAAATCCAACAATATGGCCTGCGCGTCGAATGTCCAGTGCGTGATTCTCATCAAGCGGGTGCATCGGCTTTGCATCTAGGGATCGCCATCGGGATGATAGTCATTCGGACAGCGCGGTCGAGTGGCACTAGGAGTTTGGAAATCGCTGGAAAAGGCCAAGAGGGATTGCACATACACGACCATTTGCTTGCGTCCTGTCGGCCATGTCAGCAAACTCTAGCAGTCAAAAGATGGAGTCGGTGGACGGGAATGAGACTTGGTCTCGTCGTCGCGGGCGGCGGCTTACCGAGCAAGGGGTTTCGGATGAACTTGCGAGTTCGCAGGGTGACGGGGGCGTCGGAGTCAGCCATCTTTGCGGTTGGTGATGGGATCTGTCACGGTTGGCGATTGAACAGATTGTCGGGACGCAAGTTGGGTGAGATGGTATTGATTGAAGTCTGCAAAACCCTCAAGAATTCGCACCAGAGTGGGTTGGATTGTGATTGGGGCTGAAGCCGAGCAAAAGTTGGTCTGTGCTGAGGAATTTTTCTCCTCTACCGCACAAATTCTATGCGAGGTCAAAACCCTACTGCGGTGATCTCTCAGTCACGTGTAGGATAGTCTTATCGATTGCATCGCCATCGAGCTCTACCCTAGAAGGGTGGTCAATGCACTGTGTTCTATGTACTCTCTGCCGTTGTTGATCTCTGATTTCTACTACCCCGCAGGCCAAGATTCCGTTGGAACTTCATCACGCCTCTACAGATTTCGGTATCAATGCCCCCACATGAGGTTATTGCAGATATTCACAACGGCCTCACGTCTCTCGGATTCTTCCGTCGACTTGCGCCCAGCCATATTTCCATTTCCTCTATCCGCAGATGAGAATGGTTAGAAGCGCTTACCTGAAGAGATACAGGTTGTACTTATGTGACTACCCACTGCATCTGGTCTCTACCGCCCCCAGCACGCAAAATGCTGGATTATTAGTTGGCCATGAGGCGACTTTTGGGTTCTGGAAGAAATACAATTCGCTTATCTAGGTGGACTGACAGTGATCCTCTTGTCCTGATGCAGAGTGCTCGGAATCTATTTTAAAGCCACAGTGAAGTGAAAAGGCACGGCACGGCCATCCAATCGAATTCAGGGACGCCATGGATCATTGACGACGGACTTCACTCTGCAAATTTCATGCAAACCAGTACAACTTTAAGAATGTTTGAGTCGATGACCCGGGAAAATATACCTTGCCTTAAACCCCATGGTGAGATCTGTAAACATATCTATCATCTGTCAATTATGGACGGCGTCTTTTCATGCCCAATATAGAAGACCTGCCTGGCAGCAAAATGCTGGGAAATGTTCCAGTTGACAGCCAGCTTGGGTATGTCCCAAGACTTAACTTCTGATTTCACCATCGATTGTCAGACCCTAGGGTCCACGGGTATGAGGCACAGTGAACGTGGAAGGTGTCGTCTCGATACCTACAATACACTGTGACGTCACTGGAGAATAGCTCACTCATGATGAACCTGTATTGACCATCGACAAGGGATCTGCAGAAGGCATAGAGTAGATTACTCAGTGCCATCGGATGCCATTACACAACGAACAATTCCACTCAACTTCTTCTCCCTACTTACTTTGCCAGCGAGATGGAAATGGGAGCAAACGTCACTTTCCCCGATCTTGCATCATCCCGGTACCGCTGACAGTCTCGAGCGAAGATGATTGCTTGACAGAATAGCTGCAAGTACCGAATCTGCCACCTCCTGATACGTCGTATTGCATCGCACAACTTACTGTTCAGAGAGAGCCGAACCATACAATTACAGGGCCCATGCAGGCGCGGACCTGTCACAGCGCCTCAGCTCTCTGGGCCTCATGCTACCTCTTGTAGCCGAACAGCCAACAATGGGGGCCTCGGGCAACATCTAACACGCAACGCCTACTCAACGAGCCGGGGCAGTCTCGTCGTAGCGCGACTGGTCCATGAATTCATCACTCTAGCCGTTGTGATTATATGAGAGTCAGCATTGACAAAGGCGGGGCAATGCAGGGATATGGATACTCTCGGTCAGTCTGCGGCCTCCTCTACTCGACACTCTGTATGCTAGTCGTGAACGGCAGTATGTCAACGTTGGTATAGATGAGGTCAATGAATGGTAATGGCTAAAATCCCCTGTATGCCGAACTGGCCTCGTTTCTTACTGGTTCAGTGCCGCGCAGCTGCGTCTATAGAAGTATAACATGTGTCAGGATGGTCTCGGCCCATTCCTTAGTTTCTCCCAGCGCGATGCCATTCACGGCCATCCATCTGCCTACCCGAAGTCACTCCACCGATACTCACGCCAGCCTCCCCACACTATCTTCCTTGCAATTGGACTTCCTTGCAATGGAACGAATAAGAGGGGTGGCCTATTTCTCCTCACCGTGATCTCCGGCTAGTCGTCACATCGTTTATATGCTCTGCTTATTTAAGAACCACTAGCCATTCCACCCTCTGAACAAACCTTCGAGCTTTTCGTAACAACACCAAGGGTACATGAGACACTTTGGAGCAACTCAGATAGAGCAACATGGCCGCCAACAAGCAACGTCCCCCTTTCCGCGCCGAGCACATGGGCTCACTGCTCCGCCCTAAGGAACTGACGGAGAAGCGCATCCAGCTCGACGACGCCAAGGCCCTCGACATTGCCAAGGACTCGGAGCTCCATGCCATCGAGGACAAGGCCATCGACGAGATCATCAAGTTGCAGCTCGACCTAGGCTATCACGCCATCAACGATGGGGAGTACCGCCGTCACCAGTTCTGGGGCACCTTCTTCCCGAACCTCGAGGGCTTCGACGAGATCCAGAGTCCCGACTGGGACATGTTCCGGATGTACGTGCCCGACATCGCGGCCTTCAGTGAGTCGCACCCCTTCTGCACGCGACGGCGAATTCGTCGAGGCAAACGACTGACATAGGGGGCCATAGCTGAGGCTGGTCATAAGCCTGGTGAGACCATTGTGTGTACTGGAAAGATCAAGCATGTCGGGAGCAGCTATCTATCCGATTGGAACTATCTCAAGAAGCGCGTGCCTGCCGAGATGGTCAAAGAGCTCAAGATCACACTAGCAGCCCCTGAGTGGTAGGTTGACCTTTTAGGATCATATCGCCTTCCATTTCGGCCGCACTGGCTGGCACGTATCTGGGCGGGCAAGGGATTTGAAGGTGTTTCATGCCATCAAAACTGATGATGAGATAGGTATCACCTGCGTTACAAGAGTGGCAAAGCCTACAACACGGATGTGTATGCCAACGACGCCGAGTACTTTGCCGACATCGCCAAGGCGTATCGGGAGGAGCTGAAGGTCTTGTATGAGAACGGTTGCCGTAACGTGACGATTGACGACCCCAACTTAGCCTGTGAGTGAGGTGGAAGAATGCCGGTCTTCAGCCCACCACGACATCCCATAGACTGACAAGCCACGACAGACTTCTGCTCCGAGAAGATGCTGGCCGGGTTCAAGGCCGACGGCGAGGACCCAGACGCGCTCCTTGACTCGTACGTCAAGCTGTACAACGACTGCCTGGCGGGGCGGCCCGGTGACCTGCACGTCGGCATCCACCTCTGCCGCGGCAACTTTGCCTACTCGAAGCACTTCTCCGAGGGCGGCTACGACCGGATCGCGACGAAGCTGTTCCGGGAGATCGACATCGACACATACTTCCTCGAGTACGACACGGAGCGGGCGGGGACGTTCGCGCCGCTGCGGGAGCTGCCGCCGCACAAGAACGTCGTGCTGGGCGTCGTCACAAGCAAGTTCCCCGAGCTCGAGGACCTCGAGGCGACGAAGGCGCGCGTCTTCGAGGCCGCGGACGTCATCGGGGGCGGCGCGGGCCAGACGCGCGAGCAGGCGCTGCAGCGGATGGGGGTGAGTCCGCAGTGTGGGTTTGCTAGCCATCATCTGGGCAACTCTGTCACGAAAGAGGACATGATTGCTAAGTTGAAGCTCGTCAGGGAGCTGGCGAATTCGATCTGGCCGGGAGAGCCGTGAACGATTGGGTTGGTGTGTAAATATATATATATGCCCGGACAGTGAATCAAGCTGTGCTTAGCAGGCGAAATGGAACATCAATGGACGATGAGTGAGGGACTGAGGTTTCCTATGAATGTGTTTGTGCTTCAGCTCCGAGCAAAACTCAGGCTTTTTACACCAACGTGCGGTCATCAAGGTTGCATATGCATCCACAATGCTGCATACTTCCTATTGGGTACGTGACTCGTGACGACGCAAGGAGATGAACGGACATGGGGAACAGCAGGTAGGTATCCTCGCAGTGCGACCTCAGAGTTTAGAAGCATGTTCGTAGTGTACATGTGCGTAGAAGACATGAGATATGTCGATATTCTTCGTCGGCAGTGAATTGATCATGGCTTCGGCACTGCATACAATGAAGAATGGATCTGTTTGATATAGCAGGCGTTCATCTACAATCAGGACGATGATGGCGATGAGAATGGTCATACCTACCTCTCGTGGAGAATGCCTGTCGCTGGATGACACTGATAGGTAAGACAGAAATTGCGTCACTTCGTGAGGATTCCGAAAGGAGCGCCCAACATCATTTCAATTCTGGTCCCCAAGTCGGGTGCCAGCGCATTCCTGACATAAGTAGGCGTGTCGAAATTTGCTACATCGCACCCAACGCATCGCACACGCATTGTGCAGCTTCTTCTGGTGGATTTCCAACTGGCCGGTGCTCATTCGCCGGGCAGGTTCATTTAGCGGTCCTGGCGGTCAATTATAGCGGATGCGAGCCCGTCTTGGCAAATGGGCTGAGCAGGCTTTATCTGAGCTGTCCCTGAAAATCCCCCACCAGCCAGTCACTCGCTCATTCCGACGACGACGACGACGGCGGCGGCGGTACAGCTCTCGTCAGGACATATACATAGGCAACTATTTTATTCGCGATCTACGTTATAGAAAGACATCTACCATTTCTCGTTACCGTTCTCCCCCCTTCTCACCATGCCCGACAAGAAGACGAAGCCTCCCCCTGATGAGTCCGTCACCTACAGCTCAGGTGCCGCGAGTGCTGGCCCACCCGATCTGAGGATCCTCCACTACAACGACGTCTACCATGTCGACTCGTCCTCCGCCGAGCCCGTGGGCGGCGCCGCCAGATTCATGTCTCTGGTCAACCACTACCGGGAGGACCCCAAGTACCAAGGCCAGTCGGATTTGCTCACTTTCTTCTCGGGGGATGCCTTCAATCCGAGTCTCGAGAGCTCCATCACCAAGGGTATGTTTGTGCCATCTATTCCCCCCTGCGGCGGTGAGGCGCTTATTGTCTGAGCTCGGAATCCACGTTCAACACTTTGGTCGGGACTCATTCTCGCGACACTTGAACTATATACTATGTGGATCTTGATGTGCTGAACGATATGTGGCTACCCAGGAGATCACATGGTTCCCATTCTAAACGACGTGGGCACCGATGCGGCTGCCTTAGGAGTAAGTCCATCACGTGCCCCAGAAGGATCTCTCACAACCTGAATACTCACATCTCTCCAGAATCATGATCTCGACTTCGGTGTTCGCAAGTTCAAGCACCTGTCGTCAAAGTGCAAATTCCCCTGGCTCATCGCCAACGTGCTGGACCCTGCGCTGGGCGACTCTGTACCCATTGGCAACTGCAAGAAGACGCACATGCTCACCTCATCCAACGGGGTCAAAATCGGCTTGATAGGCCTGGGTGAGCGAGAATGGCTGGCTACGATCAACAGTCTTCCGCCGAACCTGATTTACAAATCCGCCTCCGAGACCGCGAAGGAGCTCGTGCCGCAGCTGCGAGCACAGGGCGCCGAGATCGTCATCGCCATCACCCACATGCGCGAGCCAAATGACAACAAGTTGGCAGAGCAGACGGACGGCATCATCGACGTCATCCTAGGCGGCCACGACCACTACTACAACCACAGCTTCATCAAGGGCACGCACGTCCTGCGTTCCGGCACCGACTTCAAGCAGCTGAGCTACCTCGAGGCCCGCCGCCGCGCAGACACCTCGGGCCGATGGGACATCGACATCACGAGGCGGGACGTCACCTCCGCGATCCCGCCGCACGAGCCCACGGTCAAGCTCGTGGAGAAGCTGACGGCGAGCCTCAAGTCCACGCTGCAGAAGCCCATCGGCTACACCGCGGCGCCCCTCGACGCCCGGTTCCGGACCGTCCGGCTCAAGGAGTGCAACATCGCCAACTGGGTGTGCGACATCATGCGCCACTACTACTCCGGCGACTGCAGCCTCATGGCCTCCGGTACCGTCCGCGGCGACCAGATCTACCCGCCGGGCCCCATCCTCCTGAAGGACATCATGAACTGCTTCCCCTTCGAGGACCCCGTCGTCGTCATCCGGGTCACGGGCCGGGCGATCTGGGACGCCCTGGAGAACGGGCTGTCGCAGTACCCGGCGCTCGAGGGCCGCTTCCCGCAGGTCTCCAACATCACCTTTGAGTTCGACGCCTCGAAGCCGACGGGGTCCCGCATCGTGTCCGCGACGATCGGCGGCGGGCCCATCGACATGGAGCGCAAGTACGTGCTCGTGACGCGGGGCTATATGGCGCGCGGCAAGGACGGCTACGACAGCCTGCTGATCGAGGAGGAAGGGGGCAGCGCCGAGGAGATCGTGTCGGAGGAGAACGGGATCCTGATCTCGATGATGCTGCGGCAGTACTTCATGTCGCTCAAGGTGATGGGGCGGTGGAAGAATATGGGCAACAACTTGAGCCGGCACTGGGGCGAGGTCGCGTCCAAGGTTGGCGCGGACCACAAGCTGCACGACCCCACGCCCACGGCCACGCCCGTCACGCCGACAGGACCCTCGTCGTCCGCGAGCGGCGGCGGCTGGGACAGCTGGACGCCGCGGGCGATTCGGGACCGCAAGGCCAGCGCCATGCGCAGCACCGAGGAGTCGGATACCGAGGACGACGGCGAGGGCGGCGGCGGTGACGAAGGGGCGATAGAGGCGATCGATCGGGAGATGCGGGTCATGCGCCGCGTGTTCACCAAGTGGGCGCGCATCGCGGGCGTCGAGTGCAAGGTCGGAGACGAGCTGAAGGACGGCGAGCTCGAGGTCGACTGGACCCGGGCCATCGCGCCGCGCGTCGAGGGGCGGATCGTGTGTGTGGGCGGCGAGCACAAGTGAAGCGAGACTCGGTGAGAGAAATTGCCGCGGGCGGCTTGAGGTTTTTTCATGATTTCACGATTTGGCATGAAGAAAGAAAAAAGAAAGTAGGATAGAGATTATAGGAAATGCAAATGATTAGACAAGACCTATGCCTCCTCACTCCCGGAGAAGAGCTTCATCTTGGCCTCAGACTTGAACTGATCCGGCAAGGGTCACCTTGGGATCCGCTGTCGCTCGAGAGTCCCTTGATATCGTACACAGCCCGCCATCAGCACGCATCGTTCCACCCCTCGCGATGTCGACCAGCAATACTCATGCCCAAAAGACCCGCCCAGTCCACTCATCCTTCTCATACGATTTCAGATAGACCCGTCTCCCGCACCCTCACCTTGACCTTGCCCCTGTCTCCGGCCTCCACGTCCGCCGCCTTCTTTGCCGTCCCGCGGCCCCGGCGGAACATGAGGAACGCCATGAGCCCGAGGATCAGGACGCCGCCGATCGTCGAGCCGACGCTGATGCCGGCGGCGGCGCTGGGGGACAGACCCGAGTTGTGGGCTTCGTGTCCCGAGGTGTCAATCATGGTTTTTTCCTGGGAGGGGGGGTTTAGATAAGAAATATCCTGTAAAGAGGTTAGTAGGTATTAGTTGGGTTGGAGTCGGATGGGTGTGTTAGTAGGGAGTGAGGCATACCGGTTTATGGAGATGGAGATGAGCGAAGAGGGTGCGAGATGGATTGAGTTGGTCTAGCTTTCCTCTCCTGGGCTGGGGTCAGGGCCAAAACTGATGGGAGATGGAAGAAAGTGAGGTTGCAGGCTCTTGGTGAGGCTCTCGTGCTGGCGTCTTCATGGATGAAGCTTCTGAGCCCAGTAGCTATAGTTAGCTTGGCTCAGATCAAAGGAATGCTCGCTTGGTCCTATCGAGTAATGAGAGAACTGACATTCGAGAGACGTGTCACACACACCACACCTGCTGCGCAGCGGAAGAAGCACAATGTCGAGTGTGCCAGTAGCAGAAGCGTGCTGCAGCCGAGATCCCACCTCGTGGTTATATCGATGCACCACTCCACCCCTCGAGGCAATCAGGCGAGGCACTGCGTGCATATGAACAGCACTTCATACAACAAACATACTTTTCTCCCTCTTCTTATTCAACGCTGACCAAAGTGACCCCAGACAAGACCAGCCAGTCCTCTATATACCTAAACCCATAGCCTCCCCTGTCTTCCATCCAAGCCTAACCCGGGCGATGCCCACACCGACACATGCAGACACCCGGCTCCCGTACGCGTGAAATTAAGATGGATTGCCAAAGAGGTTAGGTTGGGTCGCACACCGAAAGGCGGCGGGAATGGGTGAGAAACAAGCAGCTCATGTCGCACAGTTGCCACGGGCAGACGCAGGTAACCTTGCCTCCGGCAGGAGGCCGCGGTCGGCGTTTGTGTTTGGGCCGGAGCGGGGTATTACGTAGGGATGGGATGGTCACAAGAGATGCAGCTGGCTGGAAAGGGATGGATTATACATGTGATCCGCGATGGGGTGTTTGTTATTTGAGAAGGGATGAGGTCTTGATGTGAACAGTGAGTGGGCGGGGTAGAGGCTGTCCTTGCGTGAGCATTCACGGTATGTCAAGGAGACAGTCGCATTCGGATTACGGGCACCGCGATTTCACTTAGCAGCTTTAACGAAGAACCGGTCTTTCGTGGCCTGATTGTCAATGCCTTCACGTACTCAAATATAGCTGTGCGACGTAGTTTGATTACCATATCCATTTGATACACGAGTTTCTCGATCTTCCTCTCGAGAGACCCTAACAGCCAACGCCATGTTGCCTCGAGGGTTATACCTGAAGAGGCGATCTTGTGAAGAGACTTGGCATTTGTAACTAACTAGCTTATCGCATGGGTAGAGAAATTCGTGTTGAAGAACTTATCATTCGACTTCTAGTAGTTCGGCCGCCTCGTAAAAAAAAAATCGTCAACTTCCACTCCAGCACTCTCTAGTTCCCTGGATTTTTCCTTAGCCTTTGACAGTCGCTCCATGTCCACCAAGTAATGGGGTTCGGGCGGAGACTCGGAAGGATCATTACTCATCCATGTCCATAACCGGATGTCATACAGGCGCGTCTTGCTCAGATCGGCCTTAGCAAGTGCCTTCAGGAGGTAGTCGAACATGTAGTGTTCTTGGTCTCGATGGTCTAGGTCGGAAGCCCCTTCAAATGACCAGAGAAGGTAGTTGTTGTGTACCATAGGAAATGTCTCTGCTGCCCACAGATAATTCGTCTCCAAATCATCATAGCTGAAATCTTCTATACCGCGTTGACCTTTTCCGTTATTGTTCTCGATTATGCTATGGTTCCAAGACTCCACGGCAACAAGATTGCGGATGGATTGGAGCACGCTATAATCAAGCTCGTCCGAGACATGATTGACACAACCCAGCTTGTTCGAGGGGGGATTAGATGCAACGCGACTGTACATATTGACATCAAGCCACTCGTTTTGAAATTCTTGTGCTGTATGTGGAAGCTTCAGGCCTCTAAGGTCGACAAAGGGATGGTTGAAACCAAAATCAGGCTGAAAGATCAAGAATTTGTCGTGGTAAAGACTAACAAAAACCGTCCCTTCTGTCTCCCCTCTGGTCTCAATTTGGTGGTAAGGCTGGGTGAGTTCCTGTGAGATGCTCCCAGACCATGGGACAAAGCGGTATACCTTGAGCCTTTCAGTGTAGAATTGTCCCAGAGCCAGATTACGACTCTCCGTGTTGGCTACCCGGAAGGGACTGCGCAGGTATTTGAAAGGCACGACCCGTTCCCGGTGAAGCACGACAAGACGAGCGGCGGCCTCATCCTCCAGCGCCATCTTCCAGATGATGAAACGCAGCTCTGTCGGGAGTTTGGCGAAGAAATGAAATTCCGCCATGTTTTCTTTGGTTTCTGTGAGTCTATGGGTCAGTAAAGCGTAAAGTGATTGTGTGTGAGGAGGATAGGTGAAGCTATTACCCACGAGATAAGCTGGCTTGGGAGAACATGGACAGGGCATAATTTGGTATGTGGACCATGAGATCGAGGTCGTGAGGGCTTTGCGAGCCAAGTTCAAGAGAACAACCTGTCAAGTGTGCTAGATGTAGGAATGGGGGAAAGGCGTATGCAGAGCGTGAATTGTAGTTGATATATATGATTGGTGTGTTTTAATGAACACACGTTTCGCAACCTTATATATGGGTAATATTGTGTGATGAACCAACTGGAATTGCACATACCAAAAGGATGAAAGGTCTGGTGAGAGGAGCTGTAAATGTGCGCGTTATTGAAGTCATGCGCTCCTGCCTGGCAAAACCGCTTCTAGCAACCAAAGGTCGTCCAGGCGCAAGAGGGAATTTAGAGATGCGCACGAAATCGTGCTTAGCTGAAGGAGTAGGGTCTTGCGTAGGTGTCTTAATGAAGTTGTTCTTTAAAGAAGGGAAAAGAGTACGTAATGGAAAAAAGTGAAGGTCCGCATATATGGAGGAGGAAATCTGCATGTGTGTTGGTAGCAGGAACAAAGCTGGAACGACGCTTTTGGCGAGAGGGAAGATAATTTATAGATTCGAACCTCAGCTCTAACACCACCGTAATAATTCTACCGCAGAGGTCGCTGGGCAATTGGCGCGAGGTGGATAAAATTAAAAGAGGAAGGTAGGCCCCAAGTACATAAGTCGCCCGTAACTTCCTCAACCCATCAAATGTTGTCTTTCATCTGAACTTGGCCTCTCCAGTGTAAAGCATCATCTCACCCTTCCCCCCTTCAACCCACCTTGCCACCCCAGCATCCGGCACATTAATGAATCCCTTTGTTCCCACCGGCGTATCCCAAGTTAAAAACACCCCCCTTTGCCCCTTAACCTCCCACCGTGCCGAGAATTTACCCCTTGGCGTCGTGAATCCCGCCTCTGCCTTTTTAACTCCAGCGAAATTCGGACCGAGCCTCCAGACCCGCCCTGCCGGCTCCGTCACCGCTAGCCCCACCAGGTACGCCGTCAACCCGTACGTCGGGCCCGTGCTCCACCCGTGCGCGTGGCTCACGTAGCTCGCGTCGTCCGTGTAGCCCCTCTCGGATCGGTACCCAAAGCTGCCGTCGACGCGGTACCCCTCGATCATCGTGCTCCCCGTGCCGTTGGGGTGCGCCAAATACCAGCCCCAGACGCTCCGCACGAGCGCGAGGGCACGGTCGGGGCGGCCGGCGTTGAAGTGCGCCGAGACTTCGAGGCTGCTGATGAAGGGCGAGATGTTTCCGGGGAGCTCTGGGGAGGCGGGGCCGATGGGCGTCCAGTTGCGGGTGAGGGACTCGGAGATGCGGGCGGCGTAGGGCGAGGTGGGCGGGACGACTTGGAAGAGGAGAGCCATGCTGTTGGCGTCTTGGGGGTGGAAGGTGCGGTTCTGGGGACTGTCTTTGAAGGCGCCAGTGGAGTCGTCCCAGAGGTGCGTGAGGATAGCGGACTGGACAGAAGCGGCACGCGCAAGATAGGTCTGATTTAGGGAGATGGAGGTAATTGTGTTGCTGTAGCTAGATTTGGAGGTGTGTGGATGGATGAGAGATAGGTGAGCGCCGGTCTGAAGCGTATGATATAGTCTGAATAGGCAGGCGCGTGAGTAATGTATTGACGTCGCAAGCAGATGGAGCAAACATGGGAGGAGTATGTTTGAACTCACAGCATGTTTGGCGCGCTCCCATTGTAGGCATACACATATCGCGCCCAGTCACCAGCTTCGGTGGCGTTTAGTAGACCAGACGGCAGAACCTTGGCCCAGATGTAGTCCATGGCCTTAAGATATCTTTCCCACTGAGACACTAGCCAGTCTGTGTCGCCGGTGTAGAGCACATAGTTATATACCCCTATCATGGTCCACATGTGATATGCTGGATGTAGTGAGTGAACATGACTGGAGGAGGTTAAAGAGGTAAAAGACATACTGTCACTTGAAGCATCCAAATAGGGGAGCCCAGCGCGAGGGAATATCCCATTCGACTTCTGAATTTCATATTAATCACAGAAACGAGGCGACGTCCATGTCAGCCATCTCGACAACATACCTGCCCATCGAATATCGCCTGCAGGGCATTCCTCACGCTCTCCATGTCCCCCGTGCTTACGAACGCGCTTGGTACCGCAACGCCCATGTCCCCGGGCCACACCCAGCGGTCCCGCTTGGCGCCATCCAGTAGCAGCGAGTCGCCGGGACCCAGCCAGGCATTGTTCATCCACCCGCATGTGACGTCCTGCGTGAGGCGGCGGCCGTGCTCGGGCGGCGCCGCGTTCGTCTGCAGCGTGTAGGCGCCTGCGTACCAGATGCGGTTGAGCTCGTCGTCCGAGCTGGCGAAGTAGCCTTGATAGGCGCGCAGGTTGGGCCAGGTTGGCTGGAAGCCGATTTTCAACGCCACGTCGGTGAGTTCGAGGCTAGTTTTGGCGTCTGAGTCTAGGGTAGCGCTGTTGTTGACTTGTAGGAAGAGCGTCAGGTAGCGGAATCCGCCTCGGAACTTCGCATCGGGCACCGTGTACGAGCCATTCCCTTCGGATGCGATAGCTACGAGGAGGGCGCCGTCATCGCAGATCAAAGTTTCATTGGGGCCGCGGTAGTTACCATTGGAGTTGTCCGACTTGAAGCCGATCCAATTCTTCGCCTCGGTGAAGGAAAGACCTAGGGAGGCTGGTCCATTGGATATGGCGTAGTTTACCGTGATGATGCCGCCTACCTCGACCCCGAAGTCGAAAACGAGGGTTGGTGTTGTAGCATTCAGGACAATACCAGGACGGTAGTCCCCGAGTGGCGCCCCGTCAGCAAGCGACAGTATGGTGCTGGGTCGTGCCACTCGCGTCTCGGGAGCCAGGACGAAGTCTTGCCATGGACCTGGAAATGCAGATTCGGTGATGTTAATACATGTTGCATTCCGCCAGCATGCCGGCTCAGCTACGCATGCTGACAACAAGCATGCTAAACTAATGATGCGGTCTACCAAGTACCTTATGGTGAATAACTCCATCTTATGTCATGGCGATGGTGCAGCGTTTCTCAGTGAGGCTTGCCTAGGAAGAATGACCCTGACTGCGCGGTGCATCATGCTCCTACCTGGGGTGACTTTATATCGGTACTGACAGCTTTTCAATATACTCGTAGCCATACATACCCCGCGAAAACAGCAGATGATCTCCCCGCACACTCCATGTTTGACAGTCGACCAGATTCTGGGGTATGATAAACGCCTGTCTGTAATCCAATCCATGTCCGATGGTTTGCATTGTGTCCATTGCAGGATGGATGATCGTGAGAATGCCGACCAAATTCCTTATCCGCCACTATACACAAGTCTAGCGAAAGAAAGTTGGAGCAGGCCCGTTGAGTTCGGGTCAATGATGTCCGGCAGACGGCCGAACGTGTCCGCCAGTCTTTGAGGAAGTACGGATTACAAGCTCTTGGCTTCCTCATCTCCAGTCTAGCAGTCAATGGTCGGCGGTCGAAGCACTCATCATATCAAGGAACACAGAACGGATTGGTCCACTTTGGTGCTACGCTGCCATCATCCAATGTGACCTGTTCTGGTGTTTGCATTGCGTACCTGGGTACAGACGAAATGAGCATCTTGCAGTGAATTTGAAGAGGCTTTTGAATTGGGTAAAAATACATAGTATGGGTTGCCATGTCAGCAATGACAAGATGACAGATGTGATATCAGAAACGCGAATGCCACTTTGCGAAGAAGCACGTGGCCAACCCAGAGAGGTGGTGGTATGTCATGTGCCCCTTTTTTTCGGGGGGTGATTAAGGGGTGGTCTAAGCGCGTAGTTGGAGGTGAGTCAGTCCCGCCATCCCTTACTGCTTTGGGCATCCCTAATCTGAGATTCGGGGGCGCTATCTCCCCTATCTACCGCGTGCCTGGCTGGGAAATCAGCGGCGGCGTACAGTACAGGTGCGTTGACAGCGGGACGAGGTAGCGACCAGCGCTAGAGTAAGGCCCTGAATTTCGACGCTACATCGCTGGCTCAGGGGGGTGGAGGAGAGTCTCGTAGTGCTCTACTGTACGTGTAGGGTCAAGGGTTGCACTGCAATGCACTAGGGGAGGTAGCTGGACGCTGTACCTGAGTGCCTGACTGACTGACTGCCCACATGGTGCCAGGGTGTTTGCTGATGTGGTGTGCGGTGGGCTCCGGTTTCTGATGCTGCAGCTGCTAGCTGAGCGCTTGCCGATGATCCTATCCTGGCTTTCCCCATATCAAATGTTTCGTTTCATTTCGTCTGGCCCATTTCGGGACTCGCTTTCAACCACGGCTACACCCACACGGCCTGCGAGGATTTTCAGAGACGTCTGTCTCGTCTTGCAAGTGTTTCGGGCATCTGTTCGAAGTAGCTAAAGTAATAATACTTCTCTTTTACTACGTCTTGGCCAGTGTCGGATACTTCTTCATCTCCTTCACCCTTTGCGCTACGAGTCCACGATACTACGCAACCTGCGTTCTGAGCTCGCGAATTTCTCTTACACTGCGCGGCGCATTCCATTGCTACTAACCTGAGTTTCCTCGACAACGACTCGTCACAATAGCCTCCGCCGCATACCCGTGCGACCCCTTCTCAGACCAACTCTAATCCAATCGCCGGATTGTCAGTGCGCGTTGTCCACGTTCGACTTCACCGGTCGCTCGCGAGTAGGACCAGAGAAAGGGAATTACTACACAAGTTGAGACCGCCGTCGAAGACCACCGAAACACCACAGCAACAATGGGAGGTCAACTCTCCAAGATGATGGGCAAGCTCTTCGGGTCGAAGGAGATGCGCCTGCTAATGCTGGGCCTCGACGCCGCCGGCAAGACCACGATCCTATACAAGCTGAAGCTGGGCCAGGACGTCACTACTATCCCGACCGTCGGCTTCAACGTCGAGACCGTCACCTACAAAAACGTCAAGTTCAACGTCTGGGATGTTGGTGGCCAGGACAAGATCCGGCCGCTGTGGAGACATTACTTTAGCGGTGAGTTCCTGCCAGCAGCTATGTTTATTTTCTTCGGTTGCTGCGATGTCGAGCCATTTGAAGGCATGTGCACCAGGGGGCACGTGTTCTCAAGGTGGAATGAATCGGGATTCGACCCAGAGTGCTGATGGTGAAGCGTGAATACAGGTACCCAAGGTCTGATCTTCGTCATCGACTCCTCCGACCGCGCGCGCATGGACGAGGCCCGCCAGGAACTGCACCGCATCATCAACGATCGGGAAATGAAGGACAGTCTGCTGCTCGTTTTTGCCAACAAGCAAGATATCAAAGAAGGTGGGTGACCCCTGTGCTCCTGCTCCATTCTGTCTCCAGGCACATACAATAAGGCCCACGACGACAGTCACCGAGGGTCCAATGCGCTCTACGAGGCCAAAACTTCTACTATCGCTTTGAGACTGAACTGACCATCGTTTCAATTCTCCAGCCATGAAACCCCAAGAAGTAACAGAAGCGCTCCAGCTGTCCAAGCTGAAGGACAAGGTCTGGTACGTGGTGCCCAGCTGCGCCACCACGGGTGAGGGTCTGCTCGAAGGGTTGGCCTGGCTCTCGAATAACGTCAAGGCCCCTCCCGCGCCAGCCAAGAAGTAGGAATTCTTGCACTGAACATCTTCATCGACACTATGAGCCACGAACCCACACCTTTCCGTCACTAACATCCTAACCAACCAACCAACCGACCAGCCTGTGCAAGGCCGAGAGACACGGCTACTGCGAGCAAATCCACGAGGCATACTGCTTCGACGACTTTCATCTGAGAACAGGCTGGCGTAAAATTTTGTCGCAGTTTTGTCGCTGCACTACACTCCATAGAAATGAAACGAATCTCTATAAATTATTCTGTTTAATGGGCGGGCGGACCGACGAACGAAATCGGAAGACTGCCTGGGACATGAGAGCAAGGGGGGATCGGGAGGCCATTTTCTGCATGTTTTAATATTGTGTTGTTGCTGTTGTTGTTTTCGAGTTATATCCTCAAGATGCGGTATCGATGCGCGTGGTATGGAAGGTCTAGAGGAGAAGCAAAGTCTGCCCCGAGCTTGAGATATCCCGAGGTTCGACTCAGTAAGGTGAGAAAGGACATGAAATGAGGAGAGAAATTCCATCCGGTGGAACAGTACCCGAGCTGTAGTTTTGCAGTTGCCCCTAGAACTTCTTGCTTCGTCGCAAAGGACATTTGGGGAAAAGGCGAATAGATGGAAGAGCAAGAGTGGACAAGGGAGCAGGCAGATAGGCAGAGAGATGTGCAGAGGAGAAGAGAGAAGGCGGATATTAATGTACCTACCGCCCATACTGATGTTACCCAATCTACCTACCTAATGAGCAAGCAAGCAAGCAGACCAAAACGCGTTACGGCAATCTGAAAGCCGTCTGTCCAGTTGCCCACGAGACGTCCCGGAATCTCACTCTCGATGTTAAGATGTACAGCATGATGAATAAGATACAAGGTAGATAGATGCGAAGTAGGGGTTCGAGTGACTACCTATGAAGATCACGTAAACTGTTCTATTTATCTGTCCTATATTTAATGCTCCGACGCCAATTGATATTTCCATGGGTTATCTTCAATCACCGTCCCAAAACCATACGCCATGCCGTGATGCTCAGATCTACGCAAGAGAAAATACACAAATATAGCTTGTCCTTCGGAGATCAAGAGGCCCCATCAATTCTCCTTGACCCTCTTCACCGGCCTCGCCAGGCTATCATCCGGCAGGCCGCTCCGCTTGGTCCCCGGCAGGCTGCTGGTGCGTATGTCGTTGTCGTCCTGGCTGACCCTCCGCTGCGGGTACGCCGTCTTCAGGCCCTCGAAGCAGTTCTGGCTGACCTTGTCCCCGCCACCACCCAGCACCCCTCCCATCCCCGTCGTGCCGGCCCCCGCGCCGAGGAAGAAGGGGTGCTGCAGCGCCTGGGCTGCCGTGAGCCTGCGCTCGGGGTCGTACTCGAGAAGGCCGGCCAGGAGCTTGTAGCCCTCGGCGCCGAGGCTGTTGAGGGAGGAGTTCGGCGCCGAGGTGTTATTGGAAGAGTGCGCCCCGATCGTGCTGTAGTACCACTTCTCGAGGTGGCTCGTGGATGCCGCGGCGGCGGGGCCGGCGTGTCGGCCGTGATGATGGTGGTGGCCCGGGTGCAGCATGGGCGGCTGCAGTGTGGAGAGGTTGTTGTACTCGGGCATACTGGGCAGGTAAGGCCAGCGCTCCTTGGTGGGCAGTCCCATGATGTCGACGATCTTCTGCATCTGATTGCGCTGGAAGGGCACCGTCTTCTTGTCCATCTTGGCCTCCTCCCCTTTGAAGATGGGCCGCAGGCTCAGCAGCTCGGCGAAGATGCAGCCGACGGCCCAGGTGTCGATGGCGGGCGTATAGTGGCGGCTGCCGAGCAGCAGCTCCGGTGCCCGGTACCAGATCGTCACGACGACCTTATCGCCGCTGAAGAGCGAGTAGAGGGGCTTTTGGAACAACCGCGCCAGGCCCAGGTCGCCGATCTTGACGCGCCCCTGCGACGTCACCATGATGTTGGCCGGCTTCAGGTCCCGGTGCAGCACCCAGTTACTGTGCAGATACTGGCAGCCTTGCAGTAGCTGGTGCATGATAGACCTGACCGTCGAGGGAGGAACCCCGTGCCGCGGCTGCTGTGTGTGATGATGAATGATCTGGAGCAGGTCGTGCTCGGCGTACTCGAACACCATGAAGATGCACTTGTCCTCGAGGATGATCTCGATCAGCTTGATGACGTTGTCGTGCTTCAGCTCGGAGCAGAGCGCCATTTCCCGAACGGCGGACTGCGAGATGCCCGTGTACTGGATCTGCTCGCCTTCCTTGTCCGGCTTGAACTTCTTGATGGCGAACTCGCCCGGCTGCCCCTGGCGACCGAGGGCTTTGTAGACGCGACCATAAGTTCCGCTGCTGATGAAACCGACGACCTTATACTTGTCGACGACTCGTACCTTGGACTGATAGCCCTGGCTCCCACCTCTGTCATTGGGATCTGGAGAGGAGATGTTAGTGAAAATGTTCTATCAAAAGTCTGACGTAAACTAGAGATCAAGGTTCGACGTGCGTACTCGGATGTGACGACGAACGGATTGGCACGACGGGTAACGAGGATTGGGCATGTCTAGAAGGAACGGGGTTCAGGGCCTGCTGGCCGCTATCATAATAGCCATAGGAGCCATAGTTCTTATGCTGAAGCTGTGGTTGACGAGGCCTTACGAGGTTCTCGTGATGCGAGTCAAACCCCATTGCTCATAGCGCAGGCCAGGCAGGGAGTGAGCGACGGTCTTTGCGAGGAGGCCACAGTGTTCTCAGCTGCAGGGAGTTCGGAAGGAGTGTCATCACAGAAGCTCCGAGTAAGGTCTCCTCACGTCATCAGATTATCAATCAAGCCAGCGAACCAACAGTCAAGGGCCCGTCGGCTATGCTGGCGAGTGGGTAGGTAAGTACCGACAATGACATTCCATAGGGAAGGGAGGGGCACAGCAGCATAGCTGAGAATGAGCAACCAAGAAAAAGAAAAAAAAATCAATATGACAAACAAGAAGATGCTCGGTTGATATGTAAGAGCATGTATGTATGCACCGTACCTTCAAATGCCGCCTGTACGCTCCTCTTCAGCGTCTGGTTCCGTGCCGAGACCGACGCAGGGCCCGAGGCAGCCGAAGACGGATTAGTGAGACTCATGGTCGAATGTTGACGGGTAGATGCACCGCGGGTGGCCGGGTGAGATGAAACAGGTCACTTCGGGCGTGGGGATCTCCCATGTGCTCTTCCTCTCATGGGGTGAGCTGGATGGAGCCTCGATGGGAATGTGTTGTGTCGGTGGGATATCCTGTATCGGTTTCGGGAGTGGTTTATAACGGCAAACAGCCATCCATCCAGCTGGTCCCGTCCTTGTGGCGGAATGCAGCTGGCCTTGGCTTCCTGTCTCTTGTCCCACGATGGCGTAGGTTTGGGACACGTCTGAAGGTCTGTATTGGCTGAGTCAGAAGCAGCAGTCTTGGACCATGTTCCTCGCCACCTGAAAGGGAGGCAGCAGCAGAAATAGTTTCACTTTTTGCTGTCCCGGGTGATGAAAAGGTCGAATGAATGAGAGTGAGAAGACATCTATGAAGTGACAGCCGAGTTGTGGCTGATACCACCTTGATCTAATTGTGGCGCAGTCACCCCCAAGTTCATCATCCGTCGAACGCATAGCGAACACAGAGCGGATGGCATCTCATTGATGATTTCAATAGGATACTACTTCAATATTTTTTAGTAGTGCGTTTCATTTCATAAATTTTGATAGCTTTATAAACTCCATGGCTTCTGATCTCAGAATTCCAGCTTCGGCTGCTTCTCTTTTCTATCGTGGCCCCAACTTCTCCAATACTCTCGTTCCCTCCTCTTCCCACTCTTGCTTTGTGATCCACATGCTCTCCTTGTCGGCCATGATATTGGCCAACACTGCACCACCCAGGAATACCATATGCCGCCGACGGGGAGGGTCCTCTATCCTAACCTTAAATTTGTTCAATCGCTCTGGGTTGCCACCTAGTACTCGCGTAAGCCATAGCTGTTTGAGCTCCTTTTCTAGTCTTGACGGCAATCCCGGGTACATGCTGCTACCACCCGACAGAACGATTGCCTTGAACAGGGACGAGCGCACGTCGACGTCGGCGGCCTGAATCGTGTTGAACAAGAACTCGGCGATGCCCGGTTGCTCGCAATCCACTAGGTGAGGCTGGAACAAGCACTCGGGGGCTTCAAAGCGCTCACTGCCAACCCGGATCACACGGCCATCCGGCAGCGTGTAGCTCTCTACTAGCACTGTCGTGTCTTCACTAAGACGCTTGTCCAATTCCAGGTCGTAGGATACGTAACATAGCTTTTCCTTGATCTGTCGCACCGTCTCAAAGTCGGCCGTCCGGTTCAGCGCGTATCCGCGTCGCAGAAGCAGGGCGATGAGGTTGCGGGTTACGTCGCGGCCGGCAACGTCTAGTCTTCGAGTGAGGTGATTCAGGACAACAGATTCGTAGACAGGGACGATGTGGGTGACTCCGTCACCGGAGTCGACGACGACACCGGAGCTCAGACCTGGAGTATGAAGGAGCGCCGCGTCAGCGCGATTTCAGGCTCCATCTCAGATACGAGTAGCACTTACCCTGAGCGTAGAGGGCCAATACAGCCTGGATAGCAACGTAGACACCGCCAAACCCGTAGCGGTCGAACATGACCTCGCACATCTGCTCGCGGTTTTTTAGGGGGTTCATGGGAGGTTCCGTCAACAAGATCTTGCGCCCCGTCGGGTCGACCTTCATCTTCTCAAAGAAGGTGAAATCCCACAGATGCTGCATGTCGTCCCACTTCTTGACAATACCGTTCTCCATGGGATAGGATATCTGGAGCATGGTGCGGGCGGCGGCAGCCTCATCACCGCACATGATGTCCTTGATGGCGACGTCATTGTCGGCGCCCTTCTCTTCGCTTCGCAGGATGGGTCGGCCGACGATGGAGGGAAATTGGTGCTCGGGGAAGTTCTGGGCGGCATAGCCGACTTTTAAGAAACCGGTGCCTCCATCGAGAACTACGCTGACGGGTTAGGGGCTTCTGGTTCGAATGCGGCGCAGACGGTAGGCAGATTGGGACACGGGTTACTGACCGATGGGAGGAGGGGCCGCCATGTCTCGTCTGGGTGGAAGAAACAGACGTCAGATGGCGAGAGGATGGATGGTGTCGGAAGTGAGCGACTGAGGTTTGGAGTCGCAACGCAGCTAGAGGCGACAGTGGGCTGGGAGGTGAGCTGTCAACGAGGTGCACAGTGTAGGTATGGCGGGGTCGGGTTTGGGAGGTTCTAGTGAGGCATTCGTCAGTCCTGTAATCAATTGATCCCACCCAAGCCTCCAAGCATCCATCGTGCTGAGGCTGAGGGGCTGGCGCTGTGGATGCAATTGTGGCTGTGGCTAGGGCGAGCCAGGTTTCCTCTGGTATTTGATCAGGTGCTACCCCTCGTTGCCAACTGCTGCCCCTCGCGAGACGGCTCTCTACATATTTACTTGACGTACTATTTCGTAATGTGACTTGAGGCCATCACAAGACCTCAAGAGATTAGAGCTCTTTAGAAAGTACCACGTTCTTAGCTGTAGTATCGCGTACATTTTTAAAACCAATGTGAAATAAATGATTCTATTTCTCACGTCCAGTCGCATTTACTGCCATAAAATTGCCAGACTTACAAGCTCTCATACTTAGTTCCAGCATCTAATTACAAGGAACATCACGTACCAAGCTGTCCCTCATACCGGACTCTTCTTCCAGATTCGCATCACCCCTTTCTCACTCTTCACACATATCTCAATATCCAAAATGACTTTCGCCCCATCCCCTTCCCCCTTCAAGCCCGTCCGCGGCCGCACCACCAAGATCCTAATCCTGAACCCCAACTCCTCACAGGCCATGACCGACGGCATGCAAGCCATCATCAACAACATACAAGTCCCCTACGTGAGCCACCCCTTTCCCCCAAAAAATAACACGCTCCCCATCTCATCATCCCAAAAAAAATCACCGCTCCCTCGCGCCACTAACTCGCCCACAGTCCACCGAAGTCCACACCTATACCGCGCCCCCCTCCAGCCCCGCCAGCATCAACGACGGCCACGACATCCAATCCAGCACCACCGCCGTCCTCTCGGACCCCGCCATCGCTAAGAACCCAGAGCTCCCCAGCATCTACGACGGCATCCTCGTCGCCTGCTTCAGCGTGCACCCCTTGGTCCCCAAACTCCAGACCCTGGCCCCGACATCCCTCAAACCAGGAGCCGCACCGGCGGTCACCGGCATCTTTGAGTCCAGCGTTCTCACCGCGCTCTCGCTCCTCGGCCCCAGTGAGAAATGGGGCATCGTCACCACGGGCAAGTTCTGGGAGGACCACCTCTCCCGCGGTGTCGCTGAGTTCCTGGGGTTTCCAGCGGATTTGGGCGATGCCGCCCCTCATTCCAAATTCGCGGGCGTTGAGTCTACGGGCTTGAATGCAGGTGACTTTCATCATGGTGTCGACCCTGCTATCATCAGGAGGAAGCTTGTGGAAGCTACCAAGAGATTATTCGAGTCTGGTAACAAGACGATGAACTCCCGTACGGTCAGCGGCTCGCCTGTGACTTGTATAGTCATGGGTTGCGCGGGTATGGCTGGCTTGGAAGAGATCATCCGTAGTGCGGCTAGCGAGCTATATGGCGGGGAGTTTGCATACAAGACACTTCACGTCGTTGATGGGGTGAGAGCGGGTATCATGCAAATTGAACAGACTATCAAGCATCGAAGACTGCGGGATCAATAATCAGGCAACGTTAAGAATACTAAACAACGTACTTGACCTCAGTCGTGACCATCCTCTAATCAAGACGTCGTGTTCGACCCCACACCTCATCCGCATCCTTCTTGCCCTTCGTTTCCGGTACCCGCCACCACACAAAGAGACCACATAGAATCGAAAGTGCCGTGAAGATAAAGTACACCCAGCCCGCGCCCCCCAGTCGCTCATTCAGCGCCACGTTGATGATGGGAAAGAACTGTGCGACAAGAAATGTCGCGATGTAGTTCGCGCCCAGACAAGCCGACTGCACGGCGCCGACAGCTTCCTGACCGACCAGCTCCGATGCAAGGATGAAAGGCACAGGACCAAGACCGACGGCGAAGAACGCCACGAAGAGCAGGACAGCTATAGCTGAGAGAATCTTGACCCCAAACAGGATCGACAGTGCGAGAGTGAGAGCACTGCCTCCCTGGCCAAAGATGGAGAGCAGAAGACATGTCTTCCTACCCAGCTTGTCGGGCAACGGCGAGCATGCTATGGTCATGATCACACCAATAGCTGATATCATGATGGTGAGCAGTGCCGAGCTGATGGGCAGCAAGTCGCGGAGAAGTGACACGGAGTACATGATGATGGAATTTATCCCGCAAAGCTGCTGTGTGCACATGGTCCCGACGGCGGCTATGAGTGCTGGGCGGTAGAAGGGGTCCTTGATGACTTGGAAGAAGCCAAGGTTACTGGCGTGTCTGCCACTAGACTTACTAGCATCTGATCCCCTTCTCGCTCCGCGTTCTGCAATTGTAGGGGTAGGCTCCTCGAGCAGAGCTTCCTCCTCGGGTGCCACGGATCCCCAGGTCGTTGTCTCTTCGGAGATATCGTAGTGTTTGCCGCGTATCCGTTGCAGGGTCCGCTTCGCTTCTGAGACGCTCTTGTGAGCAGCCGTCCAGGCAGGGCTCTCGGGCACTACCACAAGTCCAATACCCTGAGTGGCAGCAATGATTGTGCCTGTGCCCAAAATCCATCTCCAGGCCGAGCCATGGCTGAGAAAGTAGCCAAGGGTCTGCGCAACCAAGATCCCGACATTGATACTGACCTGCGTCATGGCGCCGAAAGTGCCTCTCTCTCTAGGAGGTGCCACCTCACTGATATAGATTGGCACGATGACAGTAGCTGCACCGGCACCAACACCCGAGAACACGCGCCCAACGGACATGGTCGCGATGGACGCCCCCAAAGTCTCTATAATCGAACCGATGAGGTAGAAGAGGCTGGTAAGACGCATGGCGAGGAGCCGTCCCTTCGAAGCGGATATGGGGCCGCTGGCGAGGGCGCCGATCAAGCCACCGAGCGTGAACATGCTGGAGACGACGGCAAATTGCGCGTCATCCATGGGAATGCAGTCAGGCAAGGCCGAGGCGCTGATCTTTTTGGACGAGGAGGTCAGGGAGAAGGCCGCGGAGAGTCTCGAGGCAACAGTCTGCTGCTTGATGCGGCAGGAGATGACATCTTGAGGGGCATTCAGTTCGCCCTAGCATGATTGGGACAATATTAGACTGAAAATCCTACGATGACGGCGCTACAGCGCCAAAGTGATGATTGAAGGGAAGCTTACGAGATGGAATCCAAATTGCAGCGGTCCCAGTGTGCTGATGGCAACAAGGACGATGAGGTATGGGGAGACGTCCCGGATGCATTGTCGCAAACCGGAGGACGCCATTGCTGCTAACTATGGCGCGTGACGGATTTACCAATGTATGTAGGTGAGTAGGATGGTAGTGTCTAAGCCAGATGTTCCAAATTCTATATGGACCAAAGTGATGTAGCTCTGCGTCTCAGGTCATGTCGTTGCTCTTGTTTACTTGACCAGCTCAAAGCGTGCCGTCATGACTTCCGCCGCAGCACCTGGTATGAGATGAGGTTGGACCTGCCGTAAGTTGAACCGTGGTGGGGGAAGTCACACGGCTTGCTGTTGTATCTCAGCTGTGCTCAGGAGCAGAAGCTCCGCTGCACCTGGTGCCACCTGCAAAGGTGCTTGTCGTTATAAGAGTCATCAAGTAGGTCAAGTAGGTTTAAGACGGCAGCAAAGTAATGAGGCCTCACTACGGCCTAGCACTCTACGTCTAGGTGAAAATTATTCAACAATATGTCTCAGGTAGTTAAAGATCTGATCCTTGTTGCCTCGGTGAATGTCCATGCATTGTAGGTGACATGTTCATATGAAAAGGCAATCTATGCTAGGTGGACTGCCTATGCTCAGTGGAATAGACGAACCGCAATGTTGAGCAATCAAGGCAGGCCGTAAGAAGGGCTGCAGAGCCCCAGGCAAGGGTTCTTGGTGAGAACTTCCAAATCCAACAACTTAACGCCCGAGGTTTGTATCAGTTGGTCCCATCGGGGATCATGTAGATCCAAAACCTCAATGTCACGACATCCCGATCCCCAAGCAGACTCGTCATCGCCTCTGTCAGTCTCGACTCCACAGAACACGAACGAAGCTGTGGCAGAGCCCTCAGGCACGGGTGAGATGTCTCTCCTACGCGGATACCTGACCAAGCGGATCTGCTTCCATGGCCCGAAATGCATATCCAATTCAATAGTCAGTGTCTGAAGTGAGGATGCCTTCCCATGCACAACAGCCTCAATCAGCTTTCCCAAGGCAGGAATGATATGAAGATCGTTGAGCACAGATACATGCTGTACCGAGAGACATATACATCTAAACAATTGCGGCTCCAAGCTCATCGGCTCGGTTCCGGGATACATCCATCGCTGCGACTCTTTCCATTGCAGGACGTCGTGATAGGGATTGAACCCCCGAATCCGCAAATTCTCGCACATTCGGGCCACCGAATCATCACTGAACTCGCCCTGCACAACGGCGATGGCGGCACTGATGTCGACTGAATGCGCCGTCTGGTAGTTACTCAGGAGCTCGTCTCGGGCCTCGTGGCAGACCGATAAGACCGGCGGCAGCGCCGGGGGGGCCCCGTCTGGCAATCCGTAGTAGCACAGAGACCAGTCGTCTTCCGTGCTGTCGTTCCATTGATTGAGATCTAGCTTGATTCGCACGGGGTAGGTCCGGCGCGGGAGACTCATCCGCCAGATCTTAAGTCGGAGCTCTGGCGGAAGCTGGATGAATTGGGGAAACGCGGATGTCATGGTTTAAATGAGCGTCGTGTATTTGTTTCGCCTTGGCTTACGATCGATCGCTGAGGTTATGGATGACTTTTGAATACAGGATTGGAGTCGCGGTAGATTAGGCATGTATGTTCAGTTCCGTCGATAATGAAGGTTACATGCCTTCTAGGAAATTGATAACTCCTGAATCCAGACGCGGTGCCTCCATCAAGGAAGAGCTCAATCTCGGAGCCCCGCATTGACTGATCCAGCTACCTCTTGGGTGATGATTGGAAAACAAACATCCGACCGCCACCGCGTTTGTTTTCCTCATCTACTCATCCTGCATCCCACATAAACACACCACTGGGATCTGCCAAAATACTTCAACTACAGGTATTCACCTAGGAGTTCATAACACAAACAAGGCAGCCAAATGGCGCGAACTATAGAAGATGCCGTGAGGTAGCTTGAGTATATGTGAAAGCCAATGGCTAGATTGAAACCTGTTCTCTGTGTGCCATAGGTAACGAACGAGAAAGCCAAGGGGTATATTACGAAATTGTAGTCTTATTCGAGAAACTCTACTCGGCTTCACTGCCAGGCCGGCTCGTCCTCTGCAACTCCACCCGTTGCGTCTGCTCCTCGTCCTGCTCATCCCGCCCAAACTTCGTGACGCTGAACTCGGCCGGACGCTTCTGTTGTCCACGCAGCAGACCGCCGTGTCTCAGCTTCCGTCGCCTCATCATCTCCATCTCATCTTGCCGCTTCTTGGCCTCTTCCTCCTCACCCAACATCGTCCCTTCGATGCTCAGGTACCCGTAATCGCCGCTTACGCCGACGTCGTAGTTCTTGATGCGGAAGCACAGCTTGGTGCCACCGCGCATCCTTGTGCCGTCGCTGCTGACCCAGTAGCCAGAGGCGTGGACTTGCGTCTCGTCGTTGTCGTCGACCTCGTCCTGGGGCTCCGGGGTAGGCAGCTTGGCCTCCTCGGCCGCTGCTTCCTTGTTCTTCCCCTTATTCTTGTTCGAGGAAAGGGTGTCGACCCAGTGCCAGCCCTCGGGAAGCCGCTCGGCTTCGATGGATGCATTGAACATGCCCCAGCAGACGACACCGATGTGTCCGCCACTCTGCAGGTTGACTGAGCCCTCCAACCACGCACCTCGAGATGGCTTGAAAAGGTCCACCTCGGCGGTCAGCCAGCCAAAGGTAACGGCGTACTCATTGATGGATTCGAGAAGGGCCTCATCATCCGTGTCGCTATTCTCGGTGAGTGACCCTTTGCCAGGTGCCTCGCCCACGCGGGGGTTACGGTATGCGAGCAGAACACCACCGAAGCTCGGTACGTAGCGATTGAGAAGTGGTTTGAGATGCTGATCTGCGTATCCTTGTATTGGCTCGACAAGTCCAAACGGATGTAGTGGGAGGTACTGGGAGATAGTCTGGGTGAAGAAAGGATATTGTTGATCCGACAGTTCTTTCACGGGAAGGGTGGATCTTGAGGTTTGGGCTGGTGTTGAGTCGATGTCCATAGCATCAGGACTTCGCTCCCCTACTTGCGTTATATCCTGCGATCCATCGTGCTTCGACTTGTGGCTCTTGTGTTTCTTCTCTTGCCTTTGTGCCTCCCGGCCATCTTGCGGTGCATCGACATTTTGCAACAAATCCTTGCTCTTCCTCGACTTCTTCTTTTTCTTTGTTTCCACCTCAGTGGATTCTTGGATGACTGGCAGCTGCTCCTCGGGCTGTGCTTCCTCTATCTCCACGTCGCTCTGCTTTTTGGATCTCTTCTTCTTGTGCTTCTCTTTCTGATGTGTTTCACCATTCTCGACGACGGTAGGTCTGACGTCTTCTACCTCAATTGGCCTAGAAGCTTCATCCTCCAGTAGCGCATCTTCTCCCTTTGACCGTTTGGGTTTCCGCTCGCTGCCATCGGCGGGCTGAGACTCTCGGTGTCGCTTCTTGGACTTGGACTTATGCTCGCCTTTCTCGTGCTTGGACCGCTTGCTGGACTTTTCTTTTCTGTCGCTAGGCGACAGATCGGTTGCGAGCTCGCTCATTATCACAAGCGCTGCAGTGATACAGACAACGATGCTACGTTATGGGCCGGAGTGATATGTAGTGAGAGGATAGAGGGCTTCGAAAGTCGAAAAAAAATTTGGGACGCATCGGCGTTCAGTCGCAAGCACCACCGATGCTGAAGTCGCAGTGGAGCGAGACGGTAGTACCTCAGTATCTTTTTGGCGGGGTATTCCGTGGTTGAGCCGAGAAGCCCTTTACATGCAACACCCCCATTGAGCCATACGTTGGGTCTTCGTGCTCAATACATTTCACATCTCGCATCAGGACTGACATGAATTATCTTGGTGTTCTGACGAGGGTGCTTCAGATCCATGTTATCAATCATGCCTTTCTTATCAGCTGTATGATCTAGTTATCCTTCTCACCGATGTACCTTTGCACAACTTCACTTAGGGTCTCCATATCTTCAGGCTTGAGACCAAGCAGCTCGTTGTCTGTCTTGTCATACAATGTGCCACCTTCGGCCCAGATGCGCCGTAGTGTCGGTCCAGTTGCAGCTGGATGGTTATTCTCCCACATCTCTTTCTCAATTTCTCGTAACTTCTGGTTTGACGTATGCTCGACCGCCCAACCCGGCCCCGTCTGTTTCTCAAACTCGCTCAATATGATGTTGGGCGTCGTCACAAACGACTGCACCTTGAGTACCTTGCCCTTCGATGCCTCCGGGTGCCGTAGAGCAGCGACCAGGAGTTTCCCCACACTGTAGAACGTCAGAATACGCCCAGTCTCACATTGTAAGATGTCGGGAACTTACTCTAGCATACTCGTAAACCCAACACGGTCATCGCCACTCCCAACGACCACCGCTTGCTTTGCCTTGGGATCGTAGCCACCCGCGAACCTACCTGCAGGGCTCAAAGCAAGATACATATCGATGTATGGTCCAGTGACAAGATACGTGCAGCTAACCTTCTTGATGTTCTCCCGGATGAACTTGCGTACCTTGAGCTTGTTCTGGTGAGGCTTCTCGTCCTTGCTCGAGGCATCGTACTCAATGTCGGTGCCGTACTCGCTGGGGAAAAACCACTTGACAGTCTTGCTCTCCTCCGCCAGCTTCAACAACTCGATCTGGATCGCCAGCCCGTTGCGTCCCAAGCAGGAGACGACCGTGTCAACGCCCTCGTAGGCCTTGGCGATGTCGTTGCTGCTATTCACATCGCCGGTGATGACATATACACCTCGGGACTTCCACGAGGAGAGAAGGTCTTGCTTGTCTAGGCTCGAGGCTGTTGCAGGGGACGTGAAAACGGCGATATCTTGGACCACGGGGGGCGATGCCGAGACGATTGCGTCGGTAATGTATTTACCGATAACGCCAGTAGCGCCTATGAGAAGGATTTTTGAGGAAGTTGAAGACGCCATCACGAGCTGCTTCTCCGAGCTATCAAAATGATGAAATAAGTCTTCCTTCAAGTGTATATTCGCACGAGAGACGATGATTCACATATACAGTATTGCCGATGATTACGCTGGTGAAACTCAAGACGATATATATCGCGGTCTGCGGGGTAGGTTCCACCAATTGATTACAATCAACTGGTGTGTACGGTTATTTACGCCTTTTGGTGACGAGCTGCGCATTAGCCATGGTGTCATCTCTATCTCGATATCTTCATTACAATGAGCGGCAGCTGCTTCAAGAGTCAGTTTATACAGTCTTTCATCTGAAGATAGCCACATCGGTACAATTCCTGCATGTCCACTATACCCGTAAAGCCGAGGGAGATTCTCTAAGTATCTGGGCAGGTAACTAGGCTACCTCCATAGAACAGATGTTGAAGCTAAGTCATAGAGAGAAGCATTAGATATATGTAAGCGAGTACTTTCACGTGGTATCTACGTTTGAGTACTAAGGTCTTTGGCTTCAGCCGTGAGACGGCCAGGACGTCATGCCACGGGGCGGTTTCAACATGAGCTGCATGCGCGACATCCCCGACCTGACACATGGTGACTTCTGGATGTCGAAACAGAGATGAAGTCATTATAATATCCGATGCCAGGGCAGAGCCGTCAAGCGAGAACCCTGTCTAGCATATCCGCGACAGCCCGCCAGCAGAGGGCTCGCTCGGCCCGGGCTCCCTGAGGATGCCTGTGTTCAAGTTCGTTGCTGTTTTCGGCACTAGATGGGAAGCTAGCTTCTACAATGGGAACTGCCTTGAAATGTTGGCTTCCTTTTCTCAAGCGAACGCCATGATGACAGCTTCTTCCAGGCTGCAGGTACGGCTGCGGGTACTTTCTGGCTTATGGCCCTGGGCCTTGGCATACATGCCTCGCGATGATGTATCCGTCCAAATGGCACCATGCTTTTGGGAAAGTTGGACCTAGAATGGCAAGGGCCCGGCTTATGAGGCAGACATCTCGTCGATCATAGGGCTGTCGCCTCGATTGAAAACGATCTACGGACAGCGCTGAACATTTGCTCCGGCGTATGTGAGATGAACGGGATATGACGCAGCCACGAGAGGCCACGAGACTGGGATCAACCAACTAGCTGTCGCCTCCATTGTATTGACAGCCCTGAAGCCAGCAAGGCCACTCGGAGGATGTCGACCAAGCGCTTGGAATTTTCTATGTTTTCGAGCGTCTTGGTAGCGGCACGCCAGGAAGTAGTGCTATGGGCTGCTATGGGCAAGGAAACACGCGCCAAAGTAGAGCAGTGTGAAATCTCGATGTGTAGTCATGCTCGTCTGCCCGTCTCGTCAAGCCATCGTGTGGTTGGATGCCCAAGGCCACATGGTCCAGTCAGGTCTGGTCTAACGCATACCAACAAGATGGTTGACTGGTTCAGCTGTGAGCCCATTCCATCAGTGCATATCGCGGATGTACCCAAAGGCTTTGTCCAAGGCTCTGCCCAAAATCCACACTACCTAGGGATGGAATGTTCCAAACGTGGCGGCTGGGTTTTGGAGGGCCATATCTTCTCAGCTCATTCAATCACTGATCAGCCAAGGATTCCCGGCTGAAATTGTTGGACATTACCTACTTTAGTAAGAGAAACATCTTCCATGCGGCACATACAGGTCCAGTATTGCCAGGTGGCTTGTGCGACAAATGACCTCAGCTTCAACTTAGGTTACCTGAGGATGAATTCCAGAAACATTGACGTCACTGTCTTATTTTTATTCTGTCTCGCTGGCAGCCGTTAATATCAAAAATAACAATAACCTAAGAAAAAGCTTCTGTTGAATTATTCGCATGAACACATCATTGTAGTATTAGAGAAAGTACAGCACAAATATAACACTATCCTGCAACCATAACTCTGCCTTTCGGCTGCATCAAATCGCGCATCCGATCGTTCTCCTGGTGTGCACCCTCAAAGCAGGTTATCCATCTCGAAGCTTACCACAAAGAGAATTGCCTCCGCGTCGGCAACTGTTAAGCTGCATTCGATTCGAGCAACGAGGATAGCAGCTTGTTGAAAGAGGACTGGCGTGTCGGAACACCACAGCGAGACTGGCACACCACATCACCATCCCATCAATCGCATTCCGCATCACCCCTCCAAATTCCCATACGCGCATACCCTACATGTAACAGTTTACCGACGTCTCTCCCGTCCTTGTGCTGCCGCTGTCGATCTTCTTATCTCCCTGCATACTGGTGCATCCGCATTCAGCCAATGCAGACTGCATAGTAGACACAAGCACCAAGTTAGAGCACCGTATGTGCTCGATTAAGGGGGCCCAAACATTGAAAACGAGCCCGAACAACATACTACTACATACTTAACACAGCCAGCAGGACCCTCCAGAGCCGAGACCTCTGTGGATTTCAATAACCCAACGCACGTCGGCGCCAGCGTCTACTTTATTGTTGTGTGGAGCCACCACGCACCTGGGCTGCCCAGTTTCAAGTCTGGACTGCTGAGCTCCGCCGACGCCCACCCACGATAGGTGTTGCGCCATATCATTGCATACTCCTGAGTGCGCTCTGATACGACAATATCGTGACTTTAGTTCTGGGGAAGACAACTGTCACACAGCGGCAAGCATCTGCATTACCCTGCGTGCTTTACTCGATACTGGAAGTCTGAAGTGGCAACTCGTGTCGGGCTGACCTGTGCCATTGCCATTGCCACGAGCAAGATCATTTATACGAGCTAATAGCCCGCCCCATTGCCAAACCTTGGAAATCTGTTTTAGCTGGAAATCAAGATAAAAAAAAATATCGCGAGAAATCCACTGGCCGGCCGCTCCCGACTCCCAGCTCCTCACATCGCGTGGCGGCTCACTTCCGTATCTCGACTACGGCCAGGCACTACTGCAGTTCAAAGTGGCGCGCTCTCCCTCCCCATCGCCTGTGACTTGCCAAACCGTATCGACCATTTGAACCCTACGACATTTCGTCCCAGGCTTGTCCAGGCCGGTGAAACTCAATTGTATCGCAAAACGACATAGACGTAGATTGACAAGACTCGGTCGGCCCCCGAGCCAACTTTATTACGCGGTCACCAAGACGAAATACGCAAGCTCTCAGAGAATCGGGGACTGTTGCGATTGCAGTCTATCTTCTGATCTCTTACTTATCACCCTGACCATTAATCCATAACCATCCCCGCCCCTACTCCCTTCCTGCGACTCATACATCGTCAAAATTACTCTACCAACATATGAATCACTGGTGAATGAATCGAACCACCTGGTAATTCGTCTTGTATTAACTCAGGAGGTACTTCCAAGGATTGAAAAGCGTTGCTGGGTCCAGCTCATTCAGGCGCGCCTACCACTCCGCGAACCCAGCGTCCACCAACAATTCGATCTTTAATTACGTGCACATTCGATGCGACGGGCCAATCTCCCAGGAGAGACTACCTATTGTATTGCACTGTCTCGAACTTGATTACACCAAATCTATAATACTGCCGTTCCCCCAAAAGCTACATACATACATTGGTCGTCGTCTGTTTCGTTTGACGTCTGGAAAAGAAAAGGAAAGCTTGGCTGGCCATTGTGATCGTCGGATCGACAGGACAAACACCAACCCAACGCAGAAACCCACCAACTACGGGCAATCCACTTATACCGTCACTGTACCCCATCGATCGATCGGGGAGTAAGGAGTGAGCTGTCTCTACCTGTGTTTCTGAGGTATATTACTCGGAATACTCTCAAAACCTCCAAGCTGCGAAGGCTTACCGGATATCGTCCTCCCACATTCTGCCTCACAACAATCAACCATTCCATCCGATGTGCTCGCCACACGCCATCCCTCATAGCTTCACCACAATAATACCAACAATACCAACCCACCACAATGGACTACACAGGTGAACATCCAGACTTTTGCAGCGGCAACACCGACTTCGCTATGTCGAAATACCTCCTTCTGCATAACCAACACGAAGAGCTCCGCCAACAACTCTACGAGCTCTGTCCCTCCTACTCCAACACTAGCTCCTCCACCGCCGTCACCTCCCCCTCGGTCTCACCCACCCGCTCCTTCAGCAGTACTTCCTCCTCCTCGTCACCTAAGCTCTGTCTCTCACCCACCCGCAACCACCGTCGGTCGTCTCACTCCTCGGCCCTATCCTCGGGCTTCCGCCATTCGTCGCAGAGCCAGCTCCCGCCCGTGCTGGACGAATGCCTGGTCGCAGAGATGGCGGCGGGCGAGCAGAAGCTCTCGGACGTCAACGAGGGGATCAAGCGCGCGCTGACGGAGCTGCTGAACTGCGAGGCGGTGCGACGGGACCGTGCGACACGGACGTGGGTGCAGACGCGGCTGATGGATACGGAGAAGGAGTTACGGAGGGGACGGAGGCGAAGAAGTAATGGGAGTGATGCTTAGAGGGCATGGCGACAGGACGAAGAGAGGGGCAAACTTCGAAAGGAAAAAAAGAAGGAGCGGAACGCCTTCGGAGAGGGAAACCCGACGGCGACGGCTGGGAAAATAAAATAATAGAGCGGGTCAGGCTTTGGTATATGGGATTTGGGAACAATATTGTCGTGCCTTGGGGTTTTGGCTGGTTCGGTCTGGCGGACCATCTGGCTGACCATACCACGTCCTGCTGAAGCTGGGCACACATGCCGGCTTGCGACAATATTTCACCACGGGTGCTTGGGTTGATACCTATTTGTTTTGTCTGGCGTTTACGGATCACGGCCTGTACTTCGGGCATCGAGCATTATGCATTCATTGGCGACCTTCGTCTCAATTCCTGGAGGCACAGAGCGTTTCGCCTTCGAGCCAGTTCGTCCTTGACCATTCACATTGGCACCTTATTCTATGAGCGTCTACTTTCACATGGGGAGGTTACGGCGATTGTGCGGTTGTGCCATGCGCTGTTTAGTATTGTACACAAATTCTTCATGCATCACTGCGTTTACTGTAGTATACTTTTTGGCCTTCTGCAGGCGCGAAATTCCATATTGTGTAATCATTATTATTGGCATTATGTATCTTTGGTAGATGTGACATGGTTTTGCGTAACTTACGGGCAGGGGAAAAAAAACGTTGACGGGAAGAGTACGAAAGAATGATGCAATACCGTACGGCCGATCGCGATTTTCGAAAGGCTTGGCTGGCAGAGTTGATCAGCGGTCTGGATGTCCTGGACGCTTGATGCTGGACTGGCAGCGGCCCTTGTTACGCGGCTGGGGCCCTCTGAACGGTTGAAACAGTCCGGCGGTTGCAACCTGCAAGGGAGGAGACGGCCTGTGTGCAGGGCGGTCTCCTTGCGATTCTGGCGCTAATTTCATAGCCTGCAGCTGCCACTTGTGCTGAACTCCACAGGGCCGCTGCTCGGGCTGATAACGATAAGGATTTTCAGTGCTTTGGTACGTAGGTAGGAAGTAGGTAAGAGACATTCTCAACACCACTTTCGTCATCATCGGTAATGTCGTCGTTGTGACTACCTGCGAACAATCATACTCTTCTACTCTGCGCTCTCCAATTATCTGCCACCGATCGGTACTTGTACCCACGAACGACAGGGAACGCGATTGCCATCAGCAGTCTACGCGCTTCCACAAAGGCGAGAGGTGGTTGCCCACCATGTCCGTCCTCCTCGAGACGAGCGCGGGCGACATCGTAATAGATTTACTATTAGACTACGCCCCCAAAGAGTGTGAAAAGTATGTCTCCAACCAATCCAATCATTACTCCGACCCAAAGTCCAGGCTAACCCCAAATGCACAGTTTCCTCAAGCTCTGCAAGATCAAATACTACAACTTCTCCCCCATCCACTCCGTCCAGCAGAATTTCTCCTTCCAGACCGGCGACCCTCTCGGTCCGACATCGACAGACTCCGATGGCGGCTCATCGATATGGGGCGTCCTCAATGGCCCGGCCAACAAGACATTCCCCGCGACCTTCCACCCCAAGCTGAAGCACGCCGAGCGCGGCACCGTCTCCATGGCCACCGCGCCGCACCCCTCCGACCCCGACAAGCGCCTCGCCGGGAGCCAGTTCATCGTGACGCTGGGCGACGACACCGACTACCTCGATGGTAAGGCCGCTGTGTTCGGCAAGGTGGTCGAGGGCTTCGACGCGCTCGAGAAGATCAACGCCGCCATCACGGACAAGGACGGCCACCCGCTCGTCGACATCCGCGTTAAGCACACCATCGTGCTCGACGACCCGACGCCAGACCCGCCGGGTCTCCGGGAGCCCAGCCAGTCCCCGCCCCCGACGCCGGCCCAGCTCGCGACGGTGCGCATCGCGGACGACGCGGCGCTGGAGGACGAGGTGGACGAGGAGGCGGCGGAGCGGGCGCGGCGGGAGCGCGAGGCGCGGGCGCAGGCGCTGACGCTGGAGATGGTGGGGGATCTGCCGTTCGCGGAGGTCAAGCCGCCCGAGAACGTGCTGTTTGTGTGCAAGCTGAACCCGGTGACGACGGACGCGGACCTGGAGCTGATCTTCAGCCGGTTCGGGACGGTGCTGTCGTGCGAGGTGATACGGGACCGCAAGACGGGGGACAGCCTGCAGTACGCGTTTGTCGAGTTCGAGGATAAGGGCGCATGCGAGGCGGCGTACTTCAAGATGCAGAGCGTGCTGATCGACGACCGGCGCATCCACGTCGACTTTAGCCAGAGCGTGAGCAAGCTGGCAGAGGTGTGGCGGGGCGGGGAGAACTCGAAGCGGAAGCGGAGGGCGGGCGGTGGTGGGTGGGGAGGTGTGCGGGATCTGGAGAAGTGGCGGAAGTATAGGAACGATGATGGGCGCGGCGAGGACGACGAGCATTATAGTATGGTGTACGGCGAGGAAGAGATGCGCGGACGGCACCGTAGGGGGCAGGACGACGGTGACAAGGCGCAACAGTCAGAGCGCGAAGGCGGAGATGAGAGAAATGGAGATGGAGACCGAACCCGAGATCAAGGAGACCGGTACCGTGGCTACGACGGAAGGAATCAGGATCGGAATCGGGATCGGGAGAGGAACGGCGATAGAGATAGAGATAGAAGAAACAGAGACCCGAGACAACGGAGCCGGAGTCCCAGGAGGGAAAGACACAGAGATAAAGATCGGGATCGGTACGACGATCGCCGACGACACGACCGGCGCGAGCGATCTCGGGATCGGGGGCGTGGTCATCGAAGATAGCTCGCTTCGAAAAAACGAACTTCTTCAGAAAGCCATGCCTGGCTCGACAACGCATCCTAACGCCAAGATCCAGGGTCTTCTTACAGCCAAAATTATTCTAACAGCTATAAGCAACCGCGTACAAGGGTACAAGGCTCCGTACACCAAAATGTAGCGTGATAGCAGTTAAGCCACGCTGGACTGCATGGCGACGTGTCCCTCCTCTCGCCTCCTAGTAGCAGCACCTACGTGCCTGTTGAGGTACAGTTCAGAGCTGAGCCAATGACCTGCTCGAATCATCCAACCCGCTGCGGCAGTGCAATCTGGCCATGAACTTAACGTTATCGAACACGCAGCCTTGAGAACATCAACTCCAAATGACCCCTCTTCTACCACTCATGAGTTCATCACGAATTGCAAGATGGATCCATAAAGCGCTATTTCCCTAGCAGCAGCGCTGGTAGCATTCTTCGACTTTGGAGGCAAGCTACTGTTAGAGTCATCACGAATCTACAAAACCCTTTCGGGGACGAATGTTCGAAGCGTGGAACTTCGTGTCGTCGCAAGCGACCTGAATGACTTGAGCAGCCAGATTGAAGAAAGGCTGCTCAAACTACAGCAAGGCGATCGCCTGATGTCGTCATCTGAGGAAAAGTTGGCCGTGCTTAGCCGGGAGTGTCAAAGTGTTGCCTCGGAGCTGTGTACGGCATTGCAGGATGTTGAATTCAGTGTCCCGGAAAGTTGAATTTCAATCACTTAATGGATTCTTGAAAGCGTTGAAGGGAGCATGGTCGCTCAAAAAGATCACTTCAATGGAGCAAAAGTTAGCCGAAACGCGGCAGCAAATCATGGTGACAACCTTGATTTGTCTCTGGTGAGGCCCTGTCGCGTCCCAAGTAGGTCAGCACATGACACTGAAGTACATCCAGGGAAGATGCGCAGTCCAATGGTCAGCAGGATCTCGTTGTTCAGGAACGTTTGGACAGAGTCCTGGACGCAGTCAACAAAATCGATAAGAGAACGCAAAGTTTCGTAAAGGAATTGGCAGAAACTTCAGCTGGGGCCTCTCAAGATAGCAAGTTGGCTCGCCAGGCCGTCATCGAAAGCCTTTGGGAATCACCGGACCTTGCTTGGGAGCAAATTGACCTATCGATTGTGGCGGATAGCGCAGTACCGGGACAGAAGTTCCATAATGCTTAACGTGCGATACTGCAAGACTTGAAATTCAAAAGCATGGAGTACCGAAAAGAGGCAATCCCGCATGCGTATAATCAGACATTCGAATGGATATTTTCTCAAGATGGCGCTGAACAGGGATCTCAACAATCGTGTGGATTTGCTACCTGGCTAGAAAAGGACACCAAGGATCTCTTCTGGATAGCCGGGAAGGCTGGCTCGGGAAAATCCACACTCATGAAATACATCAGCGCGCACCATCAGCGCGCACCCCGCACTCCTTCAGCGTCTCAATATTTGGGCAAGGGGGCTTCCACTGCTCTATGCTTCACATTACTTCTGGAGCGCCGGCAGCGATCTTCAGAAATCGCCCGAGGGACTCTGTCGCACAATTCTTTACCAGTGCCTCTGCTCATCCCGGCCTGTTGCCACACGTCCTTTTTCGGTGTTGGAGAATCCTGAGCGTGCTTGGGACGGACATCGAGCTCCCAGCTTGGACGCTGCAGGAATACTTCAGTTGCATCAATGCCTTGGCAGCCGAGAATGGCAAGTCACTACGCCTTGCGCTTTTCATTGATGGTCTCGACGAGTTTTCTGGAAATCATCAAGCCGTTGTTAAGTCGCTTCGGAACATCAACGATCAATACGGTGTTAAAGTTTGTGTCGCCAGTCGGCCCTGGAATGTGTTCGCAGATGCCTTTCAATATGATGGGAGCCTCAAAATGCAAGACCGGACACATAAGGATATAAAACACTTCATTCATCAAGAATTCGCCCGGAGCCATGGATTTCAAGAATTGAGTGCCATCTACCCTGACGAGACTGCAGAGATTCTGCGTGAGATTGGCAAGAAAGCTAAGGGTGTGTTTTTGTGGGTAAGTATCGTGGTCAAATCCCTCTTTTTGATTGTCCAGGAGGACCCGAGGCTGTCGCTCCTGCAGAAAACTCTATCAGAGTTACCTACGGATCTAGAGCTGCTATACGACGCTATATGGAGGACCATAGACTCTTCCAAGGTTGCAGATGCATCCCGTATCTTTTAACTCGTCGTTACACTTGAAGACCGCTCAGACTACTTGAAATCGGACCTTGATGATAAACCGGATGTTCTAACGACGTGGTTCGCGTTAGAGGAGGACACACCCAGTCAACAGGTTCCACATCTCTCAGCCGTTGCCGAAAACAAAGTGCAACCAGTTATGACCAGGATCATAAGTAGCCATACAACGGGGATCCTTGAAGTATCGAAAAAGGGACAAGTCGACATCCTACATAAAACAGCACACGATTGGGTATTGAAACCTCAAGTGTGGAAGGAGATTAGCTCGAAATCGCCGCCAGCTTTCGACAGACATCTCGCGGCAACGAAAGCCTTCGCCTTTAAGATGCGGAGGAAGATGCTGAGTGATGTCTACGAGGAAACAAACGAAGATAGTTTGTTTCGTAGATATATCGCTCACCTCCTCGTGCATGCCAGTCAGGTGGTAGACAGCGAAACTAATAATGACGAACTAACACGGGTCCTCGATCGATTTGATGAATATATTCAAAGAAACATTTGAGATGGAGCACGGCGGTATAGGTCTCTTGGCAGCTCGGCAGAGAAGCATTGGTCACGCTTATTATACGCCGGATTAGAGCCGGAACATCGAACTTCGCTTCTCAACGTTGCCACGCTATTTACTGTAGTTAAGTGGCTACATCAAGAAGAAGATAAGCATGGATGCATCGATCCTTCGAAGGATCTGAACGCACTCACCCTGCTCGAGACCGCGGCCCTGGGTTTCAACCACTCAGATGCCACAGTTTGGAATTATAATATTCATACAACGGGGCTCGGACAAAAACGTCTGGAGATGGTGCGGTTTTTGCTCGAGAGCGGCGCCCATACGTCCCATATCCCATATATAGACAGGTTTCCACACGATGGCTACTACTGGGAAGAATTGTCTATAGTATTAAAACGTAACACTCCGTTAAGTTGCAGCCTCGAGAAGCGAAAGAAGCGACTAGCGGGCTTCATTGGCATGGGGAGCGGTAGTCAGTAAAAAGTCTGAACCTCCTTTTCCGCATTATGTACAGGCAACCACGACGAACTACTACGGTAATTCGGTACTCGATGATGGCGAGATTCTGGTACTCTCCGACCTTGTGTGGGCAACCGGGGGAGTCGATGCCTGGTACCTGATACATAGTTAGTTACTATAGGGAGTTGGGGTTATTTCTTCTGCCGCCTCGATCACCTCTGTGGCAATGGTAGCCGCGATCGAGGCTTATAGAGCTGATTGAACGGTAGCTGGTGCATCTTTTGTATTTAATGGACATCGAGTCCACATTATGGTCTATCGCCTGGGCTTCATTAGGGTAACTACAAGGTTAGCGAACGCCGATGGCGACAGTGGGTCTGGATATGGTCTATTTCACGATGTAATTCACACCAATAACGAGAATACGATTTCTTTGGGCCATATAGGCATCGGCCCAATAACATCTGAAATGTGAGTTCTACTGTTAGAATAGCGATAGACGTACATAGCCATTATGACCGGCATGGCTAAATAGGAGTAATATGGTCTCCGTACGATGGGGACCACGTGACCCGGGAGGAAGACTTTTACGCCCATTTCCGGCCCACAGCAGTTGTATCTTTTCGTACGATGAAGAAGGAAACATAAAAAGTACACCTACCATTGATTTGCGCATTGGATCATCACTTTACGATCGTACAGAGCCCATTCAACACTTGCGATCTCTATGGCCTGATCGAGCTGCAAGGCCAAGAAGGAAAGATGACGGCAATCACTGCTGTTCCTTTCTTGTCCGTCAATTCGTTCTCGCTTGCTCGTCGTAATTTGTTGCTCTGTAATAGAACTGGTACAGGCAATGACTTCACGAGTCAGCTGTTGGGGATGAGGAATAACTACACGAACACGGTATTGTTTGAGGAGAGTGGCTTGGTATTTACTGGCTAGGTATGGCCTCACAACCAGCCAGCGAGACACAAGTCCAATTGGTTAATGGGACCAGATCGTACAGCAACTGGATGTACGATTAATATATGACATCGTAGCGCACAGTTATGATTAGCCGCTCGCGCAACTATTCGAAAAGGAAGATTGTTCACATGTTGTATTAAGTGTATGCTTGATGATAAGCGATGATAAGTGATAACCAATGATGGTGGTGATGATGGTGATGATCCTTGCACCTCCGCATGCTCGGAAGAATTGATCGATCTGGAGCTATATAAATAGGAATAGCGAGCCGTAGCCACACTGTAAGCCGCTCGTACTAGCCACCATCGCACCACCCTAAATCAAGAACTGCTTGGCTTCGAAGTCTGAATTTCCCATATACCAGGGACCGAGTGTATGCTACTGCGAGAAGGGGCAAAGACGTCGGCGCTATGGACAAGCGTGTTAAACGCGATGCGTGCGTTGGCTATGATCCCACGCAGCTCACCGCAAGCATTCATGATTTCCGACACTTTACTTGCTTCTCGAGATATGAGGAGGTGGCGGGCTCCAAAACGTCGAGATTTCTATGACATTCCTGCGGTATGAACTGCGGGAGCTTCATCAACTAGCCGACAGGGGTATGGCAATGTAGATCCACGAAAGGAGGTCGGTACTGGGCCAGTAGGGACGACTGGGCTCATGTCGTGCATCGATAGCTGGTAGGTCCTGTTCAGAAGGATGTCGGATCGTTATGCGGGAAGTGGAATTCTAAGGCGCAAGAGAGAAACAGTCACATAGTGCACATCACACAGGGGACTGAGCAAAGGTGTGAAACATCTACTCAGAATTGGTCCGGAAATAATCTCGCATGTTGCCCCGGAATCTCTCCTGCTATTCTCCATGTCTGAAACTACAGCACTTATGCGTGTTACGAACTGAATTTCAATTTATGATGAGCAGGTCTTTCCCGGTTTTGATATAGGAAGAGGTAAGGATAGCCCTCTGAGTATCAGCTCAATTGTCTCACACTTGGGTAGCTTGGGACATGAACATCTAATACAAGGCGCAAGGTTTGCTCGGCACCCGGCAAGCATACCTTGTCCTGGCCATTTCTGTTGAACGTCTCACCGTGGATGTACCCGTGTCCGACACTCACGGCGGATGCTGCTGATGTCATTGGGGGAGGCTGTCGGGGACGCGTCTTTTATGACATACCCTCCATTAACATTGTCAAACTTTAAAGGTATGGTTATTTTACTTTGAAGATAGCCAAAGGCGCAAACAAAGCTTGAGCCTAGGATTTAAATCTGTAAGATTGATTTCCATTATGGTAGATTTCTTATTCCAGAGAGAGATCGTCATACACATCCATCAGGTAGTGGTGACAAGGGTCTTAAAAGAATCCCATAATCTCAGACTATTTCTCAATGAGTATAAATACAAAAGGCAGGAGAGAGCAGTGAAGTACTATGTCACAATAAATCCCTTAAAATTCGCGCTGCGCTCCAAATAATGACGGTCTCTGTGTGGGTAATTTTAAGTTGTGACCATCGAGCGTCCTCTACCTACTCCTGTAGTAAGTGCCTTCAGAGCCGAGTGTCAGGGATACTCCATTGAATGATGATGGTATATCTCGAGTCATCCCTGACCTGCAGGAAGTGAAATAGACCATGACTCCTAGGTTGTGCCAGTCTCACACTAGACAGTCGTCACAAGGATATAAGAAACCGCCCACATTGCATGAACCTGCGACAGCGCGTCGAGGTCGCTCTAGGTCCCGGATGACAATATTCCGGTTCCCTGAAGCTGTGGGGGATGTCCAATC
Organism: Xylariaceae sp. FL0016; assembly: GCA_022578815.1. Lineage (NCBI taxonomy): Eukaryota > Fungi > Ascomycota > Sordariomycetes > Xylariales > Xylariaceae > Xylariaceae sp. FL0016. Next base: position 317,707 of record MU388756.1, read on the forward strand.
ATGTAACGGTCGAAGGCCAATGGAAGCTGTTTGGAAGACAGCTTCATGATGCAAGGGACTCATGCTATTTGGCAGCCCGCCGACGTGCAGCGCCCTCCGGATGCTTCCCCGACCGCGTGCCATCAGATGATTTCTGTCCATGTATCCAGGCCACATGGTGGCGGGCTTGATCTAGACCCCATGTTTACGGCCTTAAGACTGCGACTTAAGGCTCCTCTCTGGCTTGGGGTCTCATCCGAATAAAGTTGCGATGAGCTCAGGCGCCCAAGCAATTCTCTCGGCCTAACACCAACGTCCACTTTATCCTCGGCCTCCGTCGCCAGCGTGATTCACAATAGAGGCATGACGGTGATTTGCATAGACAGGTACCTTGGGAACTTGCATCAGACACCGCGGCGTCTCCACCAGCAATGGCCGGCCTGGTGGCGCGAGCCGCCACCACATGTCTCTCTCCCGAACCCGATCATGCGGGGGCCGCGGCCTTTCGAGATGGTGACCTATCGAACCGGCTGCGCATATCTAGCTGCATTCTACTGGGATGCGAGACTGTGAGAAGCGCTCGAAGTCGTCTTAGCCGCGGACTTCTAACCAGTTCTAGATGCTAGGGCCCTCAAAGATAAACACAGCCTTCCGCATTGCTCTGCCTTCATCTTGCTCGACTGCCACTCGCCTGTCAGGCCGTTTATCTGCAAGGTCCCAGCTCGTGTAACGCCCAGAATAATCCTCCTTTATATTTATGGCTTAAACGTACAGGTTACGATGCCCGCTCACATCTCAATAGCGTGTCTCGCCTTCCTAGTCTAGCCGAGCTCTGATCATCCTGGACTCCGCGCTGTATAATTTTCGGAGCCCAAGAGCCGCTCCTCGACGCTCCAACATGATGTATCTTCCCGGCTCATCAACATGACACTGGCACGGCCGATGAAACTGGAGAAAAAAAGCTGAAGAATCATCGCAACTGAGATGCAGCACTCGCGTGATGGTTGTACGAGAGCAACGCTGGTCTAAAACATCCTTCAGCATGTCAGGAACGATGAGCATCTCTATGAATCAAATTATCCAGTTCGAATTAATCCCGTGAAACATCAGGACATCATCCAATCTGCACCTAGATTGCTTTTTCTTCTGTGTGTGACGGTGATGGACAATCACCATTCTCTGGCCGAGCCTGGCATATCTCACCGAAGAGCCGGACCAATCATCATGCCCGCCAGCTCAACATTCTGAACACTGCCACGGTCTTCTTGATCCTTGGAGTACGGCTGAGAGATGTCCTTCAATCCTGAGCAATTTGGCATGAGATTGAGCCAGCCATCCGGGACCAGGTCAGGCAAAATCTGCCAGTGCCTAACGATGTCCAGAACCCACGTCCCGTCGTCCTGGACGCTGCGATTTGCGTGTCCACGATTTTTGTTTCGAACCCCCATGTTGCAGTGCTGACGCCAACAGAGAGAGGCCAATGGCTTCCGTGGCTGACGTTGCAATCGCGGCTCGCTGCAGCCAGGACTGACAGCGGGACCTGCAAGAACCCGATCTTTTTGAGTACGTGAAAATTTCCGCGGGCGCCTTGGAAAGGCCTGCGGTCAGGCTGGCCATGTGGACGGTTGGGCTGACAACGACCACTGCCGCGCGCTCCTCGACCATGCTCATGCTGCGCCTGGACAGATTTTTGATGAAAATCAGGCGGGACTTGGAGGCATGCCGTGAGCAGCGTGGCAGGCGAAATGTTATGCCGTGTACCCCCCAGGAAATAGCTCAGATCCCATTTCGTCTACTCGATACGGGTTGCCGTTGCTGGCGATAGACTTGGACACAAAGATATGTCCGGAAGACTCACACGAAATTGTTTCTACCGAATACGTTCGGAGTTGAGAGGACTTGCTGATATGAACTCAAGATGGCTCACGTGTTGTTCTCCCTCCCAAGACCCTATTTACCATGAAAATAGCCGACCTCTGCTAATCAGAGACACGCAGATCATGATAACAATCAAATGCTTACGCCCGTTATCCGTTATCTGAGCCAACCTTGGATACTGGAGAGTGCAGTGTGCTCTCCGGCTTACTTCCCCGGCCCGACGCCGGGTACTAAGTATACTCACCAATACAAAGCATCGTAGCATGCCTGCCTGGATACCTGCCCTGTCGACAGACCCGGCAGTCGATACCATCGATCGGCACGGCGCATCTGGGATCTGAAAGATTCCCACGGCCGTCGAGGTGCTCTCTCTCTTTTTTCGGTATGGAGGGTGCGCCAACCAAGCCCAGTCTGCAAGACATACTGCCCCCTGCACGTGGCTGATTGCACACTTGGCAGTGGTACGCTGTGGATCTCTTGGATTCGTGCCAAATCGGATCTCCAGCCCTCTTCACTGTGGTGGGATCTAGTCACCTAGCCGTTCGCTCGAGGGAAAGAAACCCAGAAGTGACAGGTCGCCTACAGTAACTACAGGGCTGTTAGAGATTGAAGGAAAAAGAATCGCGTACCACGTCCCGGCGCGGGTCGCATCTGGGGCCGAAGAAGCGTGAGAGACCTGTCTCTAGCTCGACTGCAACGTCGTTTGGAGAAAGGAATATTCTGCTACCCGCGTTGTTTGATTCCACGATCACTCACCCCCGGAGGAGGGCCGGGTTACTCCAAGGTAGCTTCCTGTGCTCGAATGGCCTCCAAAATTGCCGGCCGCGATCATGAACAGCTGGGCCCCGTAGAAAAGGCGGTTGGGAAAGCCCTTAATTCGCTAAATATATCACGATGCAGAGCATAGCACAGAGTAGCACGGTCAGGGCTTCATGATACTCAAGGACCACGGCGTTTGCTTGCTCGCTCGCGGCGCCGTTGAGCCCTATGGCTGTAGGCGCGATCTGCGCCTCTCACCAGAATGCGCCAGAAGCAAACATGGCCGATCCTATGGCATGTTGGTTCATGTATCGTTTGCTTGATGTTTCTTGTCGGATCCTTCCAGGGGGCTAGGACGACGTATGGATGAGCCTGAGCCGCATTTGCGAGAGATCTCGCCTCTCCGCAATCAGAATCGGATTCGCCATTTCACGGCAGGACGATATCCAGTAGTTGTCGGTCGTGCATGGGAGCTCCCCCCCAGCTCTACCCCCCATCCGTCATGTGTTTGGATCTATCTCGTCATATCTTACCCCGCCGAATTTTACATGTCAGTCAGGCCAAGGCCAAGACCAAGACCACAGGACTCGCACCTCAGATTTGCCTAGGGCCGAAGGTATCATCCCCCAGAACTGCCATGGGGCGAGTACATCGCGGAGAATAGGGCTACTGGTGATATGTAATGAGTGACGAATATCTGCGTGACAAGGTGGGCACTTTTGCAGAATGCGTTAGGCACGACCTGAGAGCTCGATACGCAGTTCAGTGCGACCTGGTCTCACCTTGCGTTTGTATCTCCGGTAATACCATGGCCGTTGGTCGTCAGTGACCGGTTCAAATTTGTTCCCAGCGCAGCGAGATCTGGCTCTAGTCTCTGAGAAACCGCCGCGGCCAACGAGTCGCTCACGTTGAGGTCTCGCAGGCGACACGCTGTTTCTGCTGTTTCTGCTGCTGCTGCTGCTGAAGGTAAAGTACGACATGACAGACGGCAATCTTGGTATTGCACAGCTTCGTCACTCTTGAACGATACCACCTACACCACGTTACTAGTTCATGACAAGTTAGTGATGAGTTGAGGCCAGTTCTTGGAGGGAGCTCCAATGGCCCACGTCTGTGACCTGATCATATCAGCACCGGGAATCTGTCATAGACAGTCTCGAAAAGGGGCAGGGGCGAGAGGCACGGAGGTTCGATGTCTATGTATCGTTATTGTCTTGCAGATAGCGGCCCAAACCTCTGTCCCTGACCCAGTCACCGGGATCGTGGCCAGAAAATCGTGGCCTGGCAAGGTTTCATTACATTTGGTCTCAGTCCTGTACGGGTCACCTATGGTTTCCTACAGCATCTTGGTGCCCTATCGAGATTGGTTGCTCACCATGGCGACGTCTGGATCGCCCGCGGGGAGCAGCCCCTGCCTGACGTCTTTTGGCACGCCCGCGACGAATGTATCTTGCTTGTCTAAATCTAGGGTACGCTTGTCATGCATGCCGCGTCTGCAGGTAGCCGGCAACTACTGTGAAAGGGGTGGTGGTGGTGACACAAGGGTACTGCAGTATATTCGAGCTTTCTGGACTGTGATCGACGTGACATCTGCTGTACGATCATCCGTCACTAAAGTGACACGTACCTAGCAGCATGCTTGCCTCTGGGACACCTTGGAGGGCCATTTACGGCGAGCAGCTGCAAACGCCGTCGTTGAGCGTTGAGAAGCATGTCTTGGGATGTGTCGTACGGGGTATAACAACAATGGAACTTGCAGCCTCTCAGTCTTTTCCTTCCATCTCGGCCTGGTCAACAACGGGAGTCCTTTTTCCCTCGCCTCTGCAAACTGCCAAGTTTGATCCGGTCTCTGAAACATTGAGTCTGACAATAAGTGAGAGCTCGTCCTCGTCAAGCTGAAATCACGCGCTCAGGGCTGAACGTGAGTCGGTGGCCAATCGTTCGGACAGCTGCGGCCCCTGCTCTCCTTGCTCTGCACCATTTTCGATTCTCTCTTGCCTCGTCTATCTCCTGCCCGGCGGTTGCAGAGCGAAACCCCGTCGAATGCGTATTCCGATAGGACGGGGGCGAACAGAGCAACAATCCTGTCCTTCACGCACCTGACCGCCGGTTCCAGGGTTCACGAAAAGCAAAAAGATGGGTACTCCCGCGGCGTGTTGTGCCCCCAGCGATGGGCGCGGACGATATAGTCGTGCCTGCCCGCCGTACTCCTTCACCTCGTATGCTGATCGCCGCTACCACCTCTCATCCCACGATACTCGGACATCCATCATGGCAGACCGAGACGACGCAGACTCGTCCCAGCCTCGCAAGCGCATCGCCGTCGCAGTAAGTGCCGAGTCCTCTGCTGCTCGCTCCCTCGCCGAGAGGGGGCGGGGGCGACACCAACGAGACCTTTCGGGTGCTGACATGGACAATTCCAAAGTGTGGTCGGTGTCGTAAACGGAAGATTCGATGTAGTGGAGATCCGGGGAATGGAGGCCCATGTTCGAATTGCAAGAACGCTGGCTATGAGCCGTGTCTCTTCTTACGGGTATGACGACCGCCTCCTTGACAGCTCTATCGAGGACACTGTGACCTCCTATTCTCTCTCTCCCCTATCTAACCTCCATGTACGAGCAGGTTTCCTCTACCGAGACTCATCTTAGAAACGAGGGGAGTGACTACGGTTATAATCTCGATGCGGCGAGGACATACGCCAACCAAGCACGGGGAGCCGTATCACCCTTGAATTCCCTGGCCCAATATAGCACCGACTTATCGGCAGGATCAGGAGACGTTCTCGGGTCATACCGCCAGAACCCATATCCATACAGTAGCAGCAAGAGCTATTATTCTACCATGTCTGGATGGGGAGGCACATATCAAGATGACGGGGTAGACTATGGTTTGAACTACTCCCCATACCCCATGATCAGCCAGGACCCATCACACCTCGTACAAGGCTACAGCCGATACAGCGGGAAAGCCCCCGTGTATGTGGACGAGGGAAGTTCTTCGTACTCGTACGGCAACCTTGTTCATCGGCCCGCCGTCAGCAACGACTCCCAAGGATTTGCCATGTCGGGCATGGCTGCCTCCCTGCCCCCAGCGACGTCGTCAGACCGACTCCATTCCCAGGTCAACAGAACTCTGACCGGGTCGTCGAGCTACAGGGCCGACGGCGTCCCAAGCCCATACTCGACCGCGAAAGGCTCTTCCGCCAACGCCGCCATCCCCGAGGTGGGCTACAGCAGCGTGCCCTCGAGCTTCGACTCGCCATACTCCGCCACCAGCACCCTCGCCTCCCAGCGCTCCGCCAGCCACGGTGACAGCAGCGCCTACACGCCCGGCGGAGGCAGCGCGGCCGACACCCTGTACGGCGCCGCCGCGCCTTCCGACCAAGCGCTCCGGCCGGCCGAGGACGCCAGCGCCGCGGGCCTCAGCTACCTCTACGGCGGCAGCGACCGCAACGGGTCCCGGCGCGACTCGCACTCGAGCGGCGGCGCGGCCAGCGCGGGCACCATGCTGTCCAACGGCCACGCCTACGTGCCGGACGCTTCGCACCACGCGCACGCCGCCGCCGCCTTCTCGCACGGCTACATGGTGCCCGCCGGGGCGCAGGGCGATCGAACTACAGCGACAGCCGTGGCGGTCGCAGCGTCGGCAGGTGGAAGGGGTGGTGGTGGAGGTGGCGGCGGCGGCGGCGGCTCCTCGCATGCGCCGTCGGAGGGTCACCGTCGATCTGCGGGAAGCCTCCGCGGGGGATAATATACCGTTCATATATCTCCGCCTTCCCGGTTGGCTGTGCGTCTTGATGATGGCCGTCTGCCGTGGAACGTGTCTTCGGGGGAGGTGGGGTTGCGTCAGTCAGTCAGTCATGCCAACCAGTCAGTTATGCATGATTGTTGGGCGGCATACCTACCCAGGGTGACATTTTCGGAGTGCCCGGCACTTCTTCCTTGTTTCTCGTCTCTTCTTTTGTTCTTCATCCTCTCCTGGGATCCGGACAGACCTAGACGGGCTGTTCCTTTTCTTCCATCTCCATACATCGTTCTCCATCCTTTCTCCAAGAACGCTCCCCATCATGCAGCTGGCTTGTCCCGCCTCGCGTGCATCTCGTGTGCCTGTCTGCCAAGGGCCAGCCCGCGGCGCTTTCCGCTTTACCCCTTTCCCTCGAGTCGAGCCCAGCAACATCCGACAGCTCCTTCTTCCTCCCTTGTCGGTTCCGTCTGTCATTATGCACACCAGCCACAGACAGGCCGAGCTCGCCCTGTTGCAAGGCAGGTCGGGGTATGCATGGCGCTTCGTGTCGCATGATGGTGTGTTGCATGTGATGCAGGCACGGGTCTCCTACCGCCCGCGACTCCGAGGGGCTTAGCTACGTGATGGCGCTTCCGACCATATCGTGGGCCTGAGCTGCGATCGGCCATTATCCGCGTGGCGAAGTCTTTTTCTTGGGGTGGGGCAGAGAAGACGAGGAGACGTATTGCGCGCGCGCGCGCGTGTGTGTGTTTGTGTGTGTGTGTGTCATCTCGAATCTCGATGGTCTTCACCTGAGGTGACTGCGCACCCCATGCAAAGCCGCGGAACAGGCCTGGCGAGGCCCGGCGATTGCGTTGTCCTGTCCACAATATACGTGTACGAAATTCGGTCCTTAGAAAAGAGTCTGTAACTTGCTTAATCGTTTTCCCTTTTTCGTCTTGCATTACTTTCGTCGGCAATCCTTTCTGCACTTTTTGGGCCTTTTTCCGGAGCCACGGCCTGGCAGAACGATGTGCATACCCCAACCAGGCAGCATAACTTCCCAAGTTCATCATCCGACCGGAACCACAATACACATCATGGCGGCATAAAAAAAGCGAGTCATCCCGGCGGCAGGGGGGCAAGTTAGAAGAGAATGGTGCTACTTGCAGACCGTATGGGGCATGCATGCTGGTCACGATGCGATGGAGGTTAGTGCTGGTGTCGGTATTGGTATTGGTTTTGGTGTCCCCAGTATGAATTTGTTATTGTCGTCGTCCCCTTTGCGGCAAAAAGCAGTCTGATTCCTGTTTCCCCGGTATGGCATGCAACCGCATGAGCATCCGGCGGTGAACACTCGAAAAACGAGAGTTGGGTAGCACGTCAAAAGTTTCGCATACACCAAAAGCATTGGAGGAGGCGAGTCAGCCGCTTCGTACTTACAAGAGATTACAATAGGTCACCCTAGCTTACGGATTGCGCATTCGAGGTCGGAATGTCATCAGTTCGTTATCACGTACCCCTATCCAGCTAGCCTTGGACGCAGCGGAAGCCACACAATAATAAATAGAATCAATAGATTACTTCGCGTGAAAACTTGTCATGGAAAAGTGAGAGCAGACTTAGAAGGACACTCATATGAGTCGATCGTGGAAAACAATCGCCGACGTGAAGGAGGCCGTGAAGAGTTCCCTGCCTGGTAAGCAGGTCGCGAAAACCGGCCTCCCAGTAGGCGATAAGCGGTATCGCCGGTCGGAGATAGTCACTCGATGATCACCACCGGAGTTTTCGGTCTTATTGCCATCACTGGATAGCCCTCTGGCGACCATCTGTCCCTTATTGAAATATCTATGAATTAACTTTGCTTGTAATGTCCTGTATCTGAATTTTGTACACAAGTCCCGAGTATCCTCATTTGACGCAAGCTTGTAGGTACCTCCGGAATGACATCCGAATATCCTCCACGGGCACCAGAGAATGGTACGTCGACAAACGCTCGTGAGATCACCTAGTTTGACCCTCTCGCAGGTGCTTCATTCACTGATGACACACATGCCGAGGCGTATCCGTTTCTGAGAAGTGCCACACACGCCAATCACCGGGTGCTGATTACAGGCGGCAGCAGAGGAATCGGCAGAGCCATAGCTCTGTCCTTCGCGGGCACCGGGGCCCAGGCGATCGCGATAGCAGACATCGCGACGTCCTTCGGGGATCTGGCCAGCGATCTCAACGCAGCCGCGGCTAGAAACGGAAATCAACCTCCCCAGGTCATATTGACCCAAGTCGACGTCACCAGCGAGGAAAGTGTACGGCAATGCGCGCGCATAGTCAAGGAGGAGTTCGAAGGGCAACTGGATGTCCTGGTGAACAACGCCGGCTTCATGACGCCAGCGGCCTCCGTCCCGGACGCGAATGCGGGTCTATGGTGGAGGACTATGGAGGTGAACCTCAAGGGCGTCTTTCACATGGCGAAATACTTCATTCCGCTGCTGAAAGCGACGCCTGACGGCCCGCGGACACTCATCAACATCAACAGCGTGGCTGCGCACAACTTGCGGCCTATGGCCTCTGCATATGGGACCTCCAAGTTCGCCGTGCTGAAGCTGACAGAGTTCCTGATGGTGGAGGCGAAGGATAGTGGCCTCGTGGCCTACTCGGTCCATCCGGGTGCCGTTCTCACGGAGCTGGCGGAGAAGGGCATGCCGCGGAGCACGCTGGCGGGGTTGACCGACAGTGTGGATCTCGCGGGCGCGACGGTCGCTTGGCTTTCGTCGGAAAAGAGAGAGTGGCTTGCTGGGAGATACATCAGTGCTACCTGGGACATGGAAGAGATACTGCGCCGCAAGGACGAGATTGTGGCAGGTGATAAGCTGAAGGTGAGATTGGTCGTATAGACGTCAATTCTGGTTCGAGCATGGCGATGCGCTGCTTGTGAAGATTCAATCAATGGAAGATACCTGCACCAGGGCGTCGAATTGCCAACGCAGTGCATGTGACGGGGAAGCCGACTGTAAGAGAATGCTCTCGATCGGCGTTGGGAGAAGGTTTGCCGAAGTTTCCCGCGGAGAATGATAAGCGCGCACGGCGGGCAATGCGAAGGCGAGACGCTGCGCAACCCAGAATATGCCAAAGTATTAGCATTGGCTGCAACTTCAGGGTGGTTTCCGAAGTGCCTAGTATGCTATAAACTTGATATTAGATCTGCTCTTTTTGAACATTACCTGATATTGGCGACCCAGGATTCAATAACTCGATACTGAGATCATTTTCACCACCATGGCCCCGGGGATCATCCAGGAGCCGGTAGATACTGGTGCACAAGCCTCATCGAAGACGGACTCACCCCCAGACCTATACCAAAACGTCGACGAGGATGATCTCCGAAAGAAAACATCCCAATACCTCTTCAACTTCGGCACCAAGTTTCAGAAGGATGTCATCTGTGGTTCCAAGGGCTTGTACGTCTACACAGCGTCAGGACACAAGGTGCTGGACTGGACATCCGGCCAGATGTCATGTCTACTGGGACACGGACATCCCGAGATTGTGAAGACGATCGCCGACCATGCGGCGAACCTCGATCATCTTTTCTCCGGCATGGTGTCGCCTCCAGTCATCTCCTTGGGCGAGCGACTTTGCTCCTTACTGCTCCCCGGGCTTGACAAAGCTTTCTTTCTCTCTACCGGAGGCGAATCGAACGAAGCTGCTTTGAAGATGGCCAAGGTGTACACCGGCAAGTTCGAAGTCGTGGGATTGGGGGCTTCGTGGCATGTGAGGCTCCCTCTACTTGGGACTTTTTGGCGTTTTTTTTCGTACTGGTCGAAAGACGTTACTGCACATTCGTATTTGGCGTGCGTAAATGAATAAAGGGGCTAAGATTTTGAGTACAGGGCGTAACGGCACAGGCTCTCGGGACACAGTATCACTTTGGAAGAAAGGGGCAGGGTCCCCTGATGCCAGGCATGCAGTATGTTCCAGCATTCATCCGTCATATTCGCCATGACCCCCAATCACTAGCATCCACACAGCATGCTACCAGCCCCCAACGCCTACCGCTCCGTCTTCCGCAAGTCAGACGGTGCGTACGACTGGGAAGCCGAGCTCAACTACGGCTGGAACCTGATCGACCAAGCATCGTGCGGTTCGCTGGCCGCGTGCATCGTCGAGTGCATCCAATCTTCCGCGGGCATGCACGTCCTTCCACCGGGCTATCTCAAGGCACTCAAGCGCCACTGCGAGAAGAGAGGGATGCTCCTCATCGTGGATGAGGCGCAGACGGGCGTTGGGCGCTGCGGCGACATGATGGCCATCATGCACGAGGACGTTGTGCCAGACATCCTGACGCTGAGCAAGACGCTTGGCAATGGCCTACCTCTGAGCGCGGTAGTGACGAGTGCGGAGATCGAAAAGGTCTGCGTTGAGAGGGACTATTGTGAGTCAACTAATAATAGGAGAATTGATGGAGTGAGAGAACAGACGCTGATGATTGCAGGCTTTTACACGACACATGTCAACGATCCTCTACCTGCTGCCGTGGGAGACAAGGTCTTGGAGATTGTCGTTCGAGATAACCTTGTGGAGCATTCGAGGAAGCTCGGCAAGGTTCTCCATGATGGACTGAAGCGATTGCAGTCTAGGTATTGGTGCATTGGCGATGTCCGGGGAAGGGGGCTGATGGCAGGTGTGGAGATCGTTCTAGACAGGGAGACGAAGAAGCCGGCACTGGAGTTGGCGAAGACGATCGGAGATCAAGCATATAAATTGGGAGTATGGGCGAATCTGAGCAGCCATCCAAGCTTTGGTGGCTCGTTTAGAATAGCGCCCCCTATCACAATCACGGAAGAGCAGATGAACGGAGGTTTGAAGGCCTTGGAGGAAGCTTTGCTTGTACAGATGGTACTATGCCGCTGTACTGAGCTTTTCCAATTAAGTTTGATTATGATGAGAATATGCCCACAGCTACCATTCCATTCCGTTGCACATTGGCCTTCGAGTTCATGTACAGGTAGTGAGCGAGTTACGATGTGGATGTCGCCCTTGACAATCGTCGATCAATGTGCAAGGAACCTACTGGAAGGAAACCATCAGTGTTGCCACTTGATGATAAAAGAATCATTCGATATACAGTATCTCCGACACGTGCTCACCGTATCATATGACGTTCATTTAAGCATTTGTTTGCTTGTCCCGGTATGCTGGCTCTGTCACACACCAAACTCCCAGACTGATCGTAGGAGACTGGATCAATTGGTGAAGAGAGCATATGCAGGCTACAAATGAACTTTCTTTGAGAGACTATCGGTATGTCAACTTTCTCGGCATCATAGCTTCTTTGAATGAGGTACATCGCCATCATCGTCTATGTAAAGTCCTTCATCAGGAGGTGGAACACCATACCAATCCAACCCTAACTTGTCTTCAGGGTCGGGATCCCTAAATCATTGAATGAGCTTGGGTGAATCTAATCATCAGTCGAGAACTTACGGCATTTGATAGTATCCATCGTATCTCCACCACGTCCGATCCTCCCATACATCCTCGACTGGCTTGATTCCTTTGGCCTTCATCTCATCTCGCACCTTCACAACACCGCCCCAAACCCTGAGGATGTTCTCACCTGAGACCTTGGCCAGCTGCTCCTCAGTTGCTCCTCGGTCCAGGATGGCCTTCAAGAGTCGGGGATAGCACTTCACGTCCTCTAAGTCCTTGACCACGGAGGCAATTCCATCAAAGTCAGAACCCAGACCAATGTGATCCCAGCCTATCCGCTCAGCAAAATAAAATAGATGGTCTAGCACCATGTCCAGAGTAGCATCTCGACGACGGGTGGCGACATGCTCGGGGACGAAAGTAACCATGATGATGCCTCCGTTGGCGGGGATCAAGTCAAGAACGTCGTCTGGGACATTCCTCGGGCAGTCAAAAACAGCTTTAGCATTCGAGTGAGAGAACACTTAGGTAGAAGGACGACCAAAGTTAGTGAAGGGTCACTTATATGATGTTGCTTGACGCAAAGCATGAAGGAAGAGTTGATGACAGCCACTCACTAATTGGCGCTTTCGATAGACCCACGACCTGCCGCGCGCAATCCTCCGAGACATGCGATAAGTCTACGATCATGCCTATGATCTGCGTCAATGTGACTGCCGTCGAAGCTGTAAAATATCGTGAAGCGCACCTAGTCTATTCATCTCCAACACTGCCGACCGGCCAAGCTTGGATAGCCCACCGTGAACAGGGCCAATCTTCCTGGTACTGCTGTCGGCGAAGGCATTGTTGCATACGTGCGTAAATGTGCACTTGCAACTTCAGTATCATATCTCCGAGTCTGGCATATTCGCATCACTCACGTATCGTACGCCTAGTCGATAAAATGCCCTGATGATGCCGATACTGATGCCCGCCATGTGAAGACTTTTTTTTCTTTTGAATCAGCGCTTAATGAGCAGATGCCTCGAAGAGAGACGAGATTCGGGGACGGTATACCCTTCAATTCCGATCGAACATCCGATTTTCCCAGACTGATACACAGATTTCACCTCATCTGGTTCGTTCACCAACTGCAATGTCTCGGGATGTGACTCGATCAACCGCAAGGTCAGATCAATCTGTTCGATCGCATCTCTAGCCATACTATGCTGGTGTTAATGATTGCGGCTGTAGCGAGAGTTCAAGAAGTGTTTCTTTGGGTGCCCTACTCGGAATACTCTGGCGTCGAGAAGTTCTCTGCCGACCTCAGACATGGCACGCACACAGACCAGAATTGCCCGCCCACGGCACCTAAGCATCATGTACGTCAACAAGAGCACTGCGCGTGTGTTCAGACGCGAAACCGCGCATCTACCTTCTCGTAGCCTTGGGATGTCTGTCATTCCTCTAGTGAAACCCTTGGCCAAGTCGAATTTGGGATTGTCATGAATCTTGCCATGAAAACAAGCACGGGGCTGCTGTGGTAAATCATTACTGACACAGGAATAAAGATCAGCGTCTACCTTAAACGGTTCTTCCCCCCATTTTCTCTGATAAATTTTCGACAGTGTATTTTTAGGAAAACAGCCACCAAACGTACTGGCCATCAATCAGTGGCGTGCTGCGCAGCACCCTCTTGACTCGCTCATCAAGATCAAGGGACTGGTAAGGATGATCAGAGGCCATCCTGGTGATATTAAGATAGTAAATAATCCATGGAAAAACCTATTGTTCACGAAACATGTGCATGGCACCAGCGCAGTAATCTACTTGTCTTCGAACGACCGCCAAAGGATTGGCTGAATCGGCTCTCCCGCTAACACTTTTCCGCGGGCAATTCGAAATGCGGAGGTGGATGGATGGGTGGAGCCCCGGAGTATCAGATCACTGCCGAACGACTTCTATCATCGAATCCTCTCCGGGGAAACACTTGGGAACGTTGGAGGTCTCGCAATCGCTGCATTTCGATTTGCCGATCTCTGAATGACGAAGGATAATTGCTGCAGGCCCTGGGCTTCGATAATCCGCCTGACACTGGTACTCAGACGGGCGGCACTGAATCTGCCAAGAGTGCCAGTAACGACGCTGGTGGCTGGCAAAGGCATCAAAGTCCAACCTTGGACACCATTTACCGCGGCGATTCTCCCGAAGGCGGATGTGTGCTCGCCACCATGTCATTTCCCGCCTCTTCTGAGCGTCCCTACCGATCCCATCTTCGCCCAGCTTGCCTCCCTTGCCGGCGCCGGAAATCTCGATGCAAGGTTGATATCAGCAACTCATCATGTCTGATGTGCCAGGTTCATGGAAGTGACTGCCGCTTCCCGCCCAATCGCCCCATACTGAACAGAAGACCAAATGCTTCCTCAGGCGGTGAACCTAGTTCGCGTCTGAGATCGTATGCGGATGGCGACGTTCTGACTGATGGTCGTAGGCATGAGATTCATGTGCCAGATGAAGAAGAAAATCTTGATTCCAACAACAGAGATACAATAGTCAATCCTCAGAAGGATAGGTCAAAGACACAATATGCTCAACCAACACCATTGTCCATCGATGACGACGCGGAGGAGAACCCTCACATCGTTGGCCCTGCGACAACACATGATAGCCAGATACTCACAGACTATTTGTCGGCCATAAGCAGCAACGCCAAAGGCATGCGAGTGGTCCGTCCCAAATCAAGCGGTGGAGCAGCTTCGGTGCTTTTTACTGCAGTTCAAAAGCGGCCCCTGGGCATGATGATGAATGCGAATCCCTCGCATTCAAAACTCCAAATTATCGAGAGACTGTTGGAGCCATGGACAGAAGACTTGCTGAATGTGTGAGTATTGGCCGGTCAGGCACCAGCATGCAAGCTGCGGCTGACGATTCGTGATTGCAGTTATTTCCAGAGAGTAAATCAATGTCTCCCGCTGATCGACCGTCAGTGGTTTGACAATCAGCACAGTCGTTCCAAAGACTCTATATCTCCAGCACTCCTCTCCTGCCTCTATGCCCACAGCTTAGTCTATTGGAGATATGACTCTCGGCTTGCCGGTGAAAGACCACCAGACAACCGATTCGTTTGGAATCTGGCCAACGAAGCCCTGTTTTCGGAGATTCATCTATCCCCAGGCCTTACTACCATCACTGCGATCTTATTGAATATTGGAGGGCGACCGACGACGTCACTTATTGGAAATGGGGTTCAGCTGGGTGGCGCCATTTCTCTTGCCCACTCTTTGGGGCTGAACCATGATCCGTCTTCCTGGGACATTATGAAGTCAGAACAGCTGCTAAGAATGCAGATATGGTGGGCTTTACTCATACATGACAGATGGTACGAGGCATGAGGTGGATGTTCTTGAATGCCACGACTAATACCTTGAGACTAGGTCAAGCTTAGCTCACGGCACTCCGCCGCACATCCAAAGTGCCTTTCATGACGTACCTCTCCCAAATCGAGAGCACCTAGTGAACCAACCAGAGAGCCAGAGGGAGTCGGGGGCATCCTCCGTGTATTTCGCCCTCTGCGGACTGACTGATGTGCTCGATTGCAACCTACAATACCTCTACCGTATAAATAAGCAAGCAGGCGGCTCAGCTCGTAATCTCGAGGTCAGTCCATCATTCCCACATCAATTTGAGACTGTGATCAAGAATAACATCGCATCTCATGTACAGTTTCGCCTGAACAAATGGACAGATAGTCTTGAAGATGAAATATGATGGATCATCACGCGAGGAACGAGAAAGCATCTTCCGGGGGCTGCAAACCTGCGCCTGGCCTATCTCTCGGTTCAGCTTCTCACGCACCGGATACAGCTAGAAGAAGACCGCGCAAAGGGAGACGTAGACGAAGAGAACGTCGCCAATTGCTACATGAGGGTTCGGAGGACGGCTGAAGATATCATGTTGCTGGTGCAGGAACTCCAGGAAGAGCAGCTCGGCGACTTCTGGTTGCCGATGGCCGCGTTTGTCTTCCCCTCGACTGTCACATTCTTGCTCAGGTGTGCTTTGGAGACGGAAGATTCTACTCAGGGCCTGGCGCAGAGCATGTCGGTGAGATTGGCGTGGGACTTGATTGTAGCTCTTCGTCGACACCGCGAGACTTCCAATTGGGATTTGGGTGATATTTGCCTGGCACAGCATTCTGAAGTGGTCGAGAGGCTCATGATGCCACTACAGACAGACCGGACAGGAGACGAGACTATCATTCCTGACTTTCAGGACATCGCGATACCAGATGCGTCGTTCATTGATGAGCTTTTCCCAAGCATTTGGGACACTTTCCGAAATAATACACCATGAGTGGAATATGACTCTTACTGTGAAGAAGGCTGGGAGTTAATCTCAATATAACACCTCAGTCTTACCTCAAGCTCCTACGACCCCTGCATCATGTCCAGTGGGACCGAGTTGACCGCGGGAAACTGCTTCCGAACAGGGGTACAAGATAACGACTGCATCCCGTTCAATGCATGGCACAAGGCATCCGAGATAAGGTCCAGAAAGGTGAAAGTAGATCCGCGATGTAGAATTCAAAATTATTAACCGTTCGGCCTCCTGGCTTGGTCATGATGCGACCCATGATCTAGTTTCCATTCTGCGTATCACATCCACTGCCCAAGAAATGACGAAAAGCCCCAACAAAGCAGCCTTCGACGGCAAACGCACTGATGAAGAGCCGGCCAAGGAGCTCGACCTCCTACACGAGGCCCAAGTGGAGGAAGTGAGCGAGGATGACGCCAAGTCGCTCCAGCGAAAGCTGGACATGCGACTTATGCCGCTGCTCTGCCTTACGTACGCTCTACAGTCGATCGACAAGACGACGCTGGGCTACGCTGCTGCCTTCGGCGTACAGACCGATCTGGGTCTCGTTGGCAAGGAGTATAGCTGGCTGGGAGGGATCTTCTACCTGGGATATCTGTTTTGGGAGTTCCCGACGAGTGTACTGCTTCAGAAACTGCCTATCAATATGGTGATGTCCGGGACAGTGAGCGAATTCCCTATAGTGAGTTGGAAGAGCCATGGCCGCTGAGATCAAGATAGGTCATTCTCTGGGGTATCGTCCTCATGTGCCACGCAGCGGCCACGGGCTTCTCAGGTCTAGCGGAAGCGCGGACGTTCCTCGGGGCACTGGAGAGCTCGATCAACCCTGGAACAATGCTGCTCTTCTCCATGTACTACTCGAGACAAGAGCAGCCCCTACGCCTCGGTATCTGGATCGGTTCGGCAGGACTCGGATACGTCATCTCTGGGATCGCGAGCTTCGGCATCGGTCACATCACGGGCTCGTTGGCGTCTTGGAGGTTGATTTTTTTGATATGGGGGTGAGTAAGGACCGGAGTCGATCCTCTCTGCGTGTCATCACTGATCAATGCTGTCGACAGTGTCATCACCACTGCCTGGGGTTGTGTATTGGCACTGAGATTGCCTGGATCCCCTCTCAACGCCAAATTTCTCTCTGAACGCGAGCGAACCATGGTGATCCTTAGGGTTCAGGGAAATGGCACCGGGATCGAGAACAAGAAGTTCAAGTGGCCACAGTTCATCGAGGCGGTGCTTGATTTGAAGACCTGGCTGCTTTTCATTTTTGCTGTGACTTCTAACTCGCCCAATGGGGGCCTGACTACCGTGAGTTGATCGAAGCACCTCTGAAAATGAACTGGACTGATGGCAAGCTTCAATTGCAGTTTCAGGGATTGATTATCAAGGGCATGGGTTTCTTCAACTTACAGACGACGTTGATTCAAATGCCCTCCGGAGCCGTCCAGCTCATCATCTGTCCATTGGCTTGGTATGTCATTCCCAATTCACATAGGAGCATATTACTCACTCCAACAGTTTCTTCGCGTCAAGATACAAGAACGCGCGCCTCGCCATCATGCTCATATGCTTGATCCCCTTCCTTATCGGCGTCATCGGCCTCTGGCTTCTCTCCAATCCCTATGGCCGCCTAGTCTGTCTCTGGATCTCCTTCTCCTACACGGCGACGTGGACCCTGTCCATGTCCATCGCTACGGCCAACACCGCGGGCCACACCAAGAAGATCACCACGGCAGCGATGCTGCTCATCGGGTACTGTCTCGGCAACTTCGTGGGGCCCTTCTTCTTCAAGTCGTCGCAGGCGCCCAGGTATAGCCTGGGCGTCGGTATGATGTTCTTCTGCATCGGGATCCAGGTTCTCTCGCTGGTGGGTATTTGGGTCTTGCTGTGGTGGCGTAATCGATCACGAGCAGCACAAGGTCTGGGTGGAGATCAATCGGATGAGCAGGCGGGTGAACGAGGGTTTCTGGATGAGACGGACAAGCAGAACCAGTTCTTTAAGATGAGTTTTTTAAGCGTCCTGGAACGTGGCTGGTCATAAAGCTAACAGGAGCAGTATGCCTACTGAGAATATGGCTTGCATCATGGAGATGGGGGTTGAACTTCGCTCTAGATGCTAGCATTTTCATTGTACGATAAATGTGAAATTCTGATTTCCTAGTAGTCAGGACTTTGGCCTTGCTGCGACCATTTTCACTTGTTTTTCTTCACTGTGTACAACACAGTCATTGTGATATCAGACAGTGAAGCATGTAATGGATTTATGTTGAAGTCTCTTCACGGGTCTCGGGAAGAGTGTCCAAGGAGTTTTTTATCCTAGCCTTCATTCAAGATTACGAATGCCTCACCCAAACCAACACTGCGCGGCGATAAACTTCAGCTTGATGGAGCGCGACGCCCAACCCTCCGGCATATACTCCCCGACAACCTCCTCTCTACGCGCCGCCCGCGCCAGATACTCCTGTCCCCGCGCATCCCGAGCAACTGCAACCGCCACGTCCCCCGCGAAGTCCCACAGCACCGCCTCGTCGCCGTCGTACCTATACGACCTTTCCGTCAGTGGTGGATCCTTGGCCGGGCCCCGCCAGTACACGCGGCATCGGCTCTTGTGGCTCGCGTGGCCGATGGAGGAGTATACGAGGTCGTAAAGGGGACCTATACGGACGCCCTGCGGTTCCGTCGCCACCCCGTTGTAGAATTGCTGCTCAGTCGGTCCGCGGTTCTCGATGTAGCCTATTATCATGGCTGCAGGCTGCTGCACGAGCATGCGCCGCCAGGACGCGATGTGCCGGAGGAAGGCATCGAGCGTCGGGTCATGTGGGATATCACGTCCGCGTTGTGGGCGCCGTTGACTCGTCTATGATCGAGCTTCGGTATCAGTGGGTACAATGAGCTTTTGGGGGTCAGTGAAAGCATTCCTCCTCTCGTAGTTGTCGTCGTCCGCGAAGAAGAGCGGGAGGTGGGCGGCGAGAAGTGGGTTCCGCTTACGCCCAACTGTAAGCTCGTGCTCCGACGAAGCCGTAATGGAGTCGAAGAATAGGGCACGTTGCAGAGTTGGAGTCTGGGCGATGACGGTATGCCACAAGGATGAGACTCTTTGTGCTAGAAGAAGAGTGCGCATATCGAGGTGAGAGAGGATAGACGCCAGAACTTCTGGCATAGCTAGTGCTTGGTGTGAGGCTGGCTGTGACAACTCCGCGGATGTATTGGGAGACTTGGGCATTGTCGCGTGAAGGTGAGCGTGATAGTTGGGCACGCCACTTCCGGGTTTATGTAAAGTGTTTCCTTGGATGGGATGAAGTGCGTTCTGCACGTATCTCTGGAGTTTTATCTTGAAATCGCTGATTGAAAGTTGGAAATGTAAATGTCGGCTGGAATGGTTGCCTGTTTGGCATTCCTGTAGGCTGATTTGGAGCCTTGTCTTTTGTCGCCATATGGAGACGCAGCAAGCTCGCTCAAGCATTCGCCCCGTGAAGCCACCAGGTGTATTTTCCTGGATCGCATCATCATCTTAGTGATCAGTCCATACTGCTGGTCATTTGACACCCGTTTTGATGTCTTGAAGTGGTCTCTCGTTATGCCAATCAACCAGCCAGGACATATACCGAGGATTTCACATGGTTGGAGTCTTTGGCTTTTACCCTGATAGAGCTGAGGCCTGCCAGACTGGAGTTCGCTAGTTTGTGTTTCAAGCCTGTCCAATCTTGCATCATCAAGAATATATTCCACTCCATCGGCGACGCACTAGTCAACCGTTACGACATCATTCTGGGTGAATTTCGGCCAACGGATTCCCGGGGTTCTTGACACGGATTTGACAGCATTTGATCCTGTTCTCAACAATCATCAACTTCAACCATGTAAAAACCTTCCGCACCAATGCCGTGTACAGCAGTCTCTTTAGCTCGGACCGTAGCATGGTGTAGCGAAAGCTCCTTCGTCATATTGCACGATATGTGACTAATAAATCAACGTTTCGGCTGCAACTCTGGGAGTCGAGGAACAAACAAGCCAAACGTATGGGTAGGTAAGTTTTGCTCTATTCGTGATACCGTCCTTATTTACAGTTGCGTCGGATCGCCGCCATTTGTCCCCGTTTACCGTCTCGTTCAATTGCTTCGCGCACCATCCTTGGCCTCCCGCAGCTCGTCCATCTTGGCTACCCGCTTTTTGAACTCTTCGTACTGGCACTTCTCGTAGGTATGGCGCTCGTTCTGGTCATCACTTGTCAGTCTCGTTCGTTTCTGCCAGTACTGGACCTGTCGTGGGAATTGGTCGTAATGCTGTAAGGGAACGTTGACGGTGGTGGGATGGCTGGGTGTCTCATACCTCGCACTTCCACGGCAGGTAGTAGGTGTCGACACGGCATCGGTTGAGAGGGATGAGCAGGTTCGCGCAGCTGTCTCGGTAGGCTAGGGGTAGCTTCGCCTCGCGCATCTCCTCGCGCGTGGCCTCTATTGTGTTTCGCACAAGGGTCAGCTTGGGTACTTTGAGATGCTGTGCTCCAACGCTGGTTGTGGCATTGGCAAGGCTGTGGAAAGCCATTGAGAGCTGGGGCAAGGGGTGCTTACTGGCGGGCGCATCGGAGGAACTGCTGAAGAGACCCATGGTGGCTGTGATTTGTGTTGTGATCTCGATGCAGTGGTGTCAGGCGGGAATTGAGGAGCGGTTTGGCGATTCTGGTGTTGAAGCTGTTGCAGCTTGGATGCCAATCGGCATCGGGCTCTGGCGGCATAGTGTGGCTGACATGGGGGCTGAAGCAGACAGCTGCGCCACAACATTGAAAACCCGCTGACCTGGTTGATCGTGGCATTGATTTTCATCTGCAACCTCAGCTTCCAATGTCTCTCCACTCATTGATATGATACGACCTTCATCTGACTGCTGTTCATTGCCCAAAGACCTCGTTGTCTTAGTATTCAATCAGTCTCTCGAAAGTCGCTTCACACTCTGCCCTGGGATTGATGTTGACCTAGCCAGCCGGCGCCATGAGGAAGCAGTTTCGCTGCTTCATTCAGCGGTGCGCCGAGCTAGATTCTGACCCTTGGACGGCTGGTAGGGAGGGATCAATATCATGCCCCAGCAGGCTCTGAGCTGCTCCAAGGTATCCATATCCTACTGGATACTTCTCTAGTGCGTTTTTGCCGTGTATTCTGCCTCTGTTGAGTTGGAGCTCGCCTTGATATTGTGACTTCGCTTGCTACTTGTAGTATAGTTCCGCATCTCTCTCTGTCGAATATGTCGTAGTCTCATGGCATTCTTCACCCATAGGATGATTCAGATGGTGTCACCACCTGTAACCAGTGGATCTCTGGCATAGGCCATCTTTGTATCGCCACAGCAGCACAATCCTACACTTTGTCGGTGTTTGCGTTGCAGTCGCCCTTTTCAGGAGTCCACCCGTCCTTGTCCCACCATAAGTCTTCCAGATTGGCGTTTCTGTCACGCCTACTTCATCTGGGAACAGGTATATCGCTCAGCCCATGAATGGCATACCGATGTATACGGTGGCCATCACCGAACCATCAGTGTGCTTATCATGCCAAGTTGATATGCACGCATACCATGGATCTGGCAGGCTTACATCCCAGAGCAATGGTCTGCTGTCTCAGCCTGTGGTTTATTCGAGTGTAGAGACCTCTAAGTAAGTATATGTTACGTCAGTCCTTCCCAAGTTGGCCATTGTCTCGCTCCGTGCTGCCAACGCCATACTCACCCGAATATCTTATCGAGGTGGAAGGTAACGCTACATGCAGTGCCTTTTCTTGACGGGATGATGCTTGACCATCCTATCTTCGTTTGATATTCTATCTATTTGCCCGATGCGGGCGACCGGATCATTGGCTAAATACACTATACATGCCGCAGTCGCAGTATCATACCCCTGCGACAATCAACTCACCTGCGTCACATAATATGAACGCAATTATCGTTATCTACGCTACCCTGCCCTTGCTCTGCCCTCTCCTCGCTGATCTGGGCTTTTCTCCTCCCCGCTATTCTGACCTGGAATTGGCTGTCGATCTCAATAGTTCACAGTGAGTATAGGATCAGACTGGCGAGATGAAAGGCCTCCTTTACGGCTTGCTTGTCTGGGGGCTTCACCTCCAGAATGTGCTCGGTCTGACACCACCTCGACCTCTCCCGCCGACTGAGGAGGTAAATCAGGATGTTCTAGATGCCATCGCTGACCCGGATCAGCCAGCGTTTGGTATTTCTCATTTCGAACAGTACATTGACCACAAGAATCCTCAGCTTGGTAAATTCAATCAGACTTTCTGGTATAACACAACATTCTATCGAGGACCCGGTTCACCTATTATCCTATTCACGCCGGGAGAGGAGGCAGCGGTGCTTTATTTGTCATATTTGAGCGATGCCACACTCACGGGCCTGATTGCGAAGGAAGTTGGCGGTGCCGTCGTCCTTGTAGAGCATAGATATTGGGGGAACAGCACCCCGTTTGAGGTTCAATCCACCAAGAACCTTCAATTCCTAACTCTAGACCAGTCGGTCACCGACTTCACTCATTTTGCACGCACAGCTAAGCTGCCCTTTGACACTCAGGGGGACGCAAATGCGCCCAAAGTCCCCTGGATATGGGTCGGTGGCTCATACTCGGGGGCCCTAGGTGCCTGGATCGAAAGCCTACAACCGGGAACGTTCTGGGCTACGCATGCGAGCAGTGGTCCTGTACAGGCGATTTATGATTATTGGGAATATTTTTACCCGATTCAACGTGGGATGCCTCACAACTGCTCAAAGGACTATCAGGCTATCGTTGAGCATGTGGATCGAGTCTTCGCACATGGTTCTCCCAAGGAACAGGGTAAGTTGAAAGACATGTTCGGTCTCGGAACGCTCCCACACATCGACGATGTTGCTGTCGCCATCTCTTCTCCGATATGGGAGTGGCAGAACATTCAATTCTACTCTGGCTACAGCCAATTTTACCAAATGTAAGTTTCTCTCTGCTTGTTTCGTTGAGACCGGGCTGGAAAAGCCTTTGAAAGAATCATTCGAGCCCCGTGGCAAGAGTTCCAGAGCCGATCGGGCTTGATGCGCCATACGCGACGTACTACCGCTGGCTACGCCGAGACATTGGACTGATGTGTGCCTCAGGTGTGATGCGATTGAAGGCTTCTTACCAAACTCGACAAATTCAACTGTGCACAATGCCCTTTCTGCTTCAGGAATCGGTTTGAAGCGGGCGCTCCCAAACTTTGCGACATGGTTCAGACGCGAATACCTTCCACAATGTACGTTACCTACGCGGGTTCTTATTTCAGCAAAACCCTGACAGATCAAAGATTGCGCACGTATAGGGTACGAGGATTGGCAAGATCCAAACAGTATTCTTTGCTTCGATACCTATAATGCTTCCAGTCCCATGTTCACCGATTGGTCCGCATCGAACAAACTGGATCGAACTTGGGTCTGGATGACTTGCAATGATCCCTTCTTCTACTACCAAACGTAAGAGTCCTGTCAGCATGACTGCGTCATACTAACAATGTCCCAGCGGTGCCCCCAGAGATAAATCGACCATCTTCACTCGCTTTGCCAGCACGGAGTACTCCCAGCGCCAATGCGAGCTCTTCTTCCCGCGCGAAGGCAAATACACCTACGCTAGTGCCTACGGAAGAACGGCCCAGGACGAGAATGCACACACCAAGGGCTGGTATCTTCCTGAGTCACTGGACCAGGATTCGCGTCTCTTGTGGGTCAACGGAGAATACGACCCGTGGCGGTCGGCAGGCGTGGCAAGTGAATTCAGGCGCGGCGGCCCCTGGGTCTCGACGCCGGATGTCCCAGCCATCCTGATGCCTGGCTCGCGCCATTGCAGTGACTTGAGGACTCGGAATGGAGTGAATAACACGGATGTCAAGAAGGCGCAGAACGAAATCGTGGCGCAGATGGCGGAATGGACGAAGGAATTTTATTCCATGCCTCGTGAAAACCATAGGGCTGTCTGGAGTGAAAGAAAGCCTTCGACCACTAACTAGGCTGTCTCAATATCACTGAGACATTAGGAATTGGGATACGGCCAACGATAAGGTGCGTTCTTGTTGTGACACTTGTAGGCCGTGCTGCCACTCGTTGGCAGATAAACACCAAGAAACAGAGCAGAGCTACATGGTACGGTCAGAGTAGACGTAATTGAATATGTTAATTATGCAATAGCTCCAGACGTTTGCCATGAGAGCATTATAAGAAGTATATTAATATAAAGGTAAGACTCCATCCATGTCATCTAAGCAAAAGCTGTTTCCACAGCCCAGGTGACATCGGCATTGAACGAACCCGTGGCATCAAACGTGTGCACGCCACCGTTACTCGCCGCATAGCCCACATTGTTGTAGTGACGGATGTAGCGCGTGGGATAGCCCCAGGCACGGAATGAATCGCCGTCGTCGGTAAGGCCCGTGACGGGGCAGAAGGTCGCGTCCTCCTTGAACTGCTTGGAGCCGTCGCTCGCGGCGAGCTGCAGCTCGAAGTCGTAGTGGCGGATGTAGCTGCCGGGCGTGTCGACCGACTCGAAGCTGACGCAGCCCGTGGCTGTCGTGGCGAGCGCCGAGACCACGGTCCAGCTCGCCTGCTGGCGCAGCGCGCTGGCGCTGCTGGACGTGACGACCTGGGTGTTGACGGTGCTGCCGCTGTGCGCGAGGTAGCGCGTGTCGTAGCCGCTGGTGGTGACGCGCAGCGAGACGGCGGACCCCGTCGTCAGGGAGGCGGTGGCCAGGCTGGTGGTGGCGTAGCCGGCGGCCACGACGTTGGCCTGGACGCTGTTCTCGGTGGCGTCGGTGGGGTACCCGTCGACCATGACGCCCTCGTAGAAGGTGCCCTGGGCCCCGACGCTGTTGTCGCCGCCGATGCCGAGGATGATGGCGCCCTCCTTGCTCATGGGGTTGTAGCCCGAGGCGGTGGGGCGGGCGCCGGAGTAGTAGCTGGTCAGGGAGCCCGAGGCCGCGTTGCCGCCGCGCAGGGCCCAGTTGTCGGGCTCGCCCTTGACGACGGCGGTGAAGAAGCGGTAGGAGATGGAGGGGTCCGCGGCGTTGTTGCTGCTGGACTGGCCCGAGAACAGGCCGTTCTCCAGGTCGGCCATGAGCCAGGGGCCGTCGCCGGCGCCGCTGCCCCAGACGGTGTTGTCGCCGAAGTAGATAGCCTCCATGTGCCCGTTGCCGGTGTCGGTGCTGCTGGTCTCGGCGTTGCCATAGTCGAAGCAGCACCCGTCGTTGTAGTGCGTGCCATCCAGAACGGCATACATGCCCTCGGCCTCGTCGCCCGTCGCCGTGCCGCTGGCGTCGTTGTTGCGGTAGCCGGTGCCGGGAGATATGAAGACGCCGTAGGCCTTCTTGCCGCCCAGGGTCACGGGCGCGCCGTCCGCCGCGGCGAGGTTGTCGTAGCCGTCGGCCTCGGGGCCGTCGAAACCGCCGGGCGGCGCCTGGGTCAGGTGGTTGTTGTTGCCGGTCTGGTCGTAGATGATGGTGATAAGGCAGGTCGTGCTGGCGCAGAAGTTGTCCTGGGTCGCGGCGTTCGCGACGCCGCCGGCAGACAGGGGCGCGATGTCGGTCGTGGCGCTGTCGGAGGCCCGCTGTACCTGGTACAAGGACCCGGAGTAGGCGCTGTAGAGGGCACGCGTCGTGCTGTGGGCGGCTATGCAGCTTGTTCCGCCCGAGGCGTAGATGTCACAGGGCCCGGCGGCAGCAAGAGAAGCCGCGGCGGCAGCGAAGGCCAGAGAGGGTATCTTGCCTCTGTAAAACATCTTGGCTCAGTTTCTGTTTCGGAGAGGGATGGTAGAAGCGACGGGACGAGCACGGCGGTACATCCCTCTTTCCGATGGTGTGTGGCCCATCTTGTGGTATTTATTCACTACGGCAGCGGGTCTTCTTCTAAGCAGGCTCTTCGTATTCAACGGGCGCTTCGTGTCCACGCAAGGATCACGGGTCGTGAGCTTGTCGACGATAAACCTCGGCCTCCACAGAGGCACACGACATCAGCGCCATCGAGGGCCGTGAGACCTGGTTGGAGCCGTGCGGGAGATGAGGAGAGCACATGCACCTGCTGATTCCGACATGGTTACCCCGGCCGGGGGATCTCCGCAAGCTGGATCTAGGGTACTTGTCCGACACTGCGGCCCGCTCCCAGCCCAATCGAAGCTTGGCCATGACCTCTTGTACCGGGCAGGTATTCGTCATGAGAGGTGGAAAATCATGGCCGTTTCTAGTGATAATACTACCTTGGGTGAGATTTCAGGATGAACCCCAACTTGGAAAACGTGGCAGAGATCACGCGGCTATGAATATTGCGCGCTAAGGCGACTGATCGGACGCTTTTACGCCATTTGGGCCGAGCCAATGATACCTTGACCAGGTCCAGACTGGTGCTTTTGCGGGGAATGCCTGTTGATCTCGGTGATGAGCCAGGAGCAAGTCATTGGATTCGCTCCAGTCAATAAAAAACAAACAATGTGAAGGCCGTGACTAGTGCTGCTCCCACACTCAACGGATATCGGATTGCCTTCTCAATTTCCTCCAATCGATCGGATGGAAGTAGCGGAGGGCAGATGAGAATGGGTCCTCTAGTATCCGGTGATAGCTTCAACTCACTGTGTCAAAATCTTCCTCCTACGTACCGCTATACGACAGCAACCTCTTCGTATTGGGGTACCTGCAGCCTGGAACCGGTTCGTTTCCCGAAAATGTGGTCTCTCCGTGCGGGGAAGTGGTCCCAGAGTGTTGCTTCCTGCGTGCACACATCGCCGATTTGATCGGCGGTGTCAATTTTTGGAACACACGCGTCTTCATGGGAAATTACCGACAAAAAACCGCAGTCGCGCCAATCGTAGCTCGCTGCTGCACTGCACTGTAACAGCGTGGGAAGCAGGCACGACGCGGCTAACGGCCAATCTGGCGGGCACTTGCCCGGCAAGATGACCACATCGAAAAGGCGAGTGTGTGGAGTACCGTAGGTACCGGCATCGTGCATTCTGTTGAAAACCTGGATAGCCACTTGTCTACCTAGCCTGTGCCCGGTATTTCCCTGGAACCCTCTGGTGAGTTGCTTGGCGGTGTAGAAGGGCCATGGCTGCCAATGGAATGATCTTGCTATCCTAAGACAGTCCTACTGTGTACCTAGGTAGTCAGAGACCCCAGAGATGTCTGACACTTGACGAGGTCTAAATCATGTGACCTCTTTGACTGGCAGCGGGATTCGATATGGACGTCACTCTGTGAAGGCGACGGTCAGCTGGGGTTGCTTCATCTCGCTTGTCGATCCTCGACACTTCGAGCTGCCCCAGCTTTTAGAGTTGCAGTTGATCGACTGATCGGTTGGGAATGCTGTAACATGATCGATCAACAATCTACTTGCACAATGCGAGCAATACGCCCATCGATCGAACGCAGCTCCAGCTCGTCGTTGTCTGGGTCTGCCTCCTTTCCTTTCGAGTGCCATACACTCCAGAGGTTGCGCTTTCTGACCCTCCTGGGTTAGATCTGGCGAAGATGAGAGTTTGGGTTTTCGTCCACTGCCATCTGAACGGTGATTCGTTCCGCGGACTCATCCATCCCACCACCTGTAGAAAGATTGATTTCTGTATTTCTTTAGGGGTAGTATGCCGAACAATCGGTCAGGATACGCGGGTATCTAATAGTTTACACAGCTCCATTGGGCCTGAGATAAGCCGCAAGCCTACGGGATTCCGGTATAGAAACAATGATTGACGATGATAGCGTGTTGCACCGGCATCGTTTTAAACGACTTCTATGTCTTCACACGCTTCCTCACTATAATAACTACCATCCATGATACCCCTAACATAGCAATCGCCCTGGAAAGTCCACTTGCTGCCCTCGGGACGAAGGATAACAGGAACTCGCCCGCCTTTCACGATTGCTACCATATCTCCTCTTTCCGCCAGCGCAGTACCCAGTCCCATGTACCCAGCCTCTGTCCTGAACACTTTGCGGTCCGCCATCGACGACATGTTGATGCGGAAGTCGAGCGCGAGCTGGTCATTAGAACGAAAGAACAGTATAGTATGGATGACATGAACGACGCCATCCACGACGCGACCCACCGGGAACCTTGACAGGAATCGTGCCCATCGCGCGATCACCGCATAGCGTCGGAGGATGGAAAGTTGCTCCCGCATCCCGATGGTATCCTGCTTCGCCGACCCGGCGACCAGCGTCTGCGCAAAGGCGTCGAGCATCAACTCCCCCGTCTTGTATTCCGCGCCCATCGGACCCTTGGCCGTCCCCAGCCAGTCCTCGAGGACATAGGCACACTTGGGGATGCGCACGCCGCGGAAATACATCCTCGGCGTCTCCTCGACCTTCAGTACCGGACCCACGGCGACGATGCGGTCTACGAAGATGCTTCGGAGACACAGCGCAGAGCCTCCGTCTTCGAACCTGATATCGGGTGTGGACGAACCAGATGCAGCGAAGGCGAGATCGTTGATGTCGGAGTAATTTGCCAGACCCAGACATGAGGTCAGCCGCGTGTTCGTCCAATCCGGTACCCAGGATGGCAGGCCCGCCACGCCCTCTCCCTCGAATCGCCTCGGCACCGACAGCAGATTCAGACGCGGCGTCGTCTGCAGAATTTCCCTCGCGACGCCGCAGTACAGGTCCCTCACACTCAGGGTGTAGTCCGCCTGCGCCGCCGACGCCCCCGCGGCGTATCCGCGATTGAGACCGCTGGAGCCAAAGACCTTGTCGCGAGGGTCCGTCGCCTCGAAGATGCGGAAGCGGAAGAGGCCTGTGAGCAGGCTCAGCTCGACGCCGGCATGCCACTCCTCACGCGCCTGCTTGAGTATGTACTGGAACGTGTTGCCCGCGAAGTCGGCCATGTGCAAGCTCAAGCGGTCCTGGGCCGTGAGAGCGTCCATGAGATCCTCCCAGCCAATAGAGGCGCGTCCGCAGAGGACGTTCGCCTCGGTCGCCATGGCTACCTCCTGAATGACCCAGACGCGTCCGAACCAGGGTCTCTGCAGTAGTTTTGCGAACGCCTCGAGCCGACGATACTGTACCCCTCGACGAAAGGGACCGAAGAACCGCACGGCGCGTTCGTCCGTGAACGACACCTCGTCGATCGTGCCTCCCGCGTCGACGTACTGCCGACAGGCAACGGACAGGTCACGCGCGACCTCGATCGCTACGTCGCTGTTGTCGCGCTCGGACCCTAGCCAGACCACCACACGCCTGGCCTTGGGATAGATACGCTTCATCCGCCGCACCTGACGACTGCGCTCATCGTCATCGCGCTGATTGATGCAGATAGCGTCGACCCAGAGGCTCCTTTCACGGTCGGGAAGCCGTAGATGCTGCAGGGCTTCGTGTAGGTTCGCCGTGACTTCCAAGAGCAGCCCGTTACAGGTGATTGTGGTTTTCTTGTCAGCGTCCCCCCACACATAGGAGACAGCCTCGTAATCGACTGCCACCCCCAGTGCTACGTGCTCCAGGACACACGCGATCGGGTCATTGCCCTGGCCTGGAAATAGCTGCACGATGCGGAAGGCGTCGCAGTCGGGCTCCGTGCCAAAAGGCACGTAGCAGTACGAACCTGTGGCCTTCGACATATGGCTATGCTAGTTGGACATCTATGGTCATGTGCTGGATTGTGACAATTGGTGTTGGCTCGGATGAAGAGCGGCGCACCTATACCGTGTGAGGAGAAGAAGTATAAGAAGCCGAAGTCCAAGAAGAAGAATAAGAAGAATGAGCAACATCAGACGATACTTGGATCATACTCGAAGAGATGCATCGTCAAACAGGGTTGGTATGTAGCTAGAGTTGACGCAAACCAACAGACCAATCCTTGGGCAGAAAACCACAACGCCACACCCCGCAGCATTCCATTGAGCATTAATACACAGCAACGACTTTACATATTCAGGGATCAACCCATCTTGACGAACCCTCGAAAGTCATATACCAACCAAGGTAACATCAAGATGGGCTTTTGGCTTGACTCATTCATTATTAATTGTGACTACATCAAGACCCAGTACAAGTTTGATGCGAGAGTAACCTCTGATCTCTAAGTAATATTGCTAATACTGTGCAGACACAATGCACTATTTGCTGTGTTGCCCACAAGGGGCTGTCCATCAATATCGACGGCCGTAGGCCAGTTATACCATAACTTGTCTTCTACACCATTTCAAAACACGCATCACACACTGCAAGTCACTCGAGCAAGCTACCCGCTCATCACACGAAATCCAGCAACCCCTAGAACCTTGCACTTGACTTTCTGCGCGATCTGTAATTGTGTTGCCCGAGTTCCAGTGTCGACGACGACGTTGGCAGCGACTTTCTACCCCCCGGTGCCGATGAGCCGATTTTCCGTCCGCTGGCGCCCGTACGCTTTCCGTTTGGCTGGGAGACTGGGAATGCAGTTGAAGCCTTGCCACGGCTGGAGGCTGTGTCTCGGGGTTTCTTGGCCCAGCTGCCACCTTTCGATAGGCTGCTACTTGTAACAGGCGAATAGGTCTGATCGACATCGTCATCGGCATAGTCCTCAGTGTACACCGGCTCTGAATCTGAAGACAGGTCGACGACCTGAGTTCCAGGCGGGAGGGAAAACGATAATGGTGGGCGCGTCGTGCGCCGTCGTCTAACGGGAGGCGAGATAGTGCCTGCGGCTCGGGATGGCGGTGGGGGCGACTTCTTGATAACCACGCTGTCCTCGTCCTTTTCGAATATCTGGCTGAGATTGGAGGCCGGCTGGCTCTTGATCGGAAAACTGTTCGTAATCTTCGACGAGTCGGGGAGATCATCCGTCATATCATCCAGCTTACGCATGGCCTCCTCGTATTCTAGATCCCTTTGTGCCTGAGATTTGCGTGGGTGTCTGGTGGCGGACATCGACTGCGACTTGGAAGGACTTTGCGTGTTCCGGGACGTGAGGGCCGTGCACCATATAGTATTCATGGAGGCCAGGGAGTCTGGAGTAGACTTAGCCGCCGATGTCAGGTTCGACGGGCCAACGATCTTTTGATTGGGAGGCGTGACGGCGCGCCGAACAGGGGATCGCGTAGGCGTCAGCATACTTTCTGAAGAGTCCGCCAGTTGGATCTCTTCACTTTGCACCTTAGGCGCGTCATGCTCGTCAGGCATATCGTCGTCTACCATTGGTAAGGGGCCCGACTCGAGTGCGTCAAAGTCCATAGTATCATCTGGCTGCCGACCACTAGGAACACTACTCACTGATGATGGGACAGCCATTTGATGTGGAACAACCCTAGGAGTTCCGGTAATGATTTCAGTCTCCTCGCCATCGATAAGCATTGGTGCCGAAGAGTCTCTGTCAGAAGCAGGATCGGTCTTGGGTAGATCGGAAACAGTCTCGTCGGCAATGAGTGTCGGGCCATCTACGGCGCCTGTCGTGATATCCATGTTACTTGAGGATTCGTTCTCGAGCATTTGACTGGTGGTCTCGTGAAGCTGTCTAGAAGGGCTGCTAGTCTGTGAAATGTCGGACATCGACTGGTCAGCTGCTGGTTGGCCTTGTCCAGATTGGTGGGATTCTGTACTACTTGCACCTTCCACGACGGGCTCCTTGGTGGTCTGTGAAATAGCTTCGATACCTCGTGGCTCTTCGGATAGACGATCGCTGGGTTCCTGGACGTCGCTAGAAGGACCTGGCTCTCTGGAAGTCACATCTCCAGTGGTGTCAACATCACCGTTTAACTGCATCGGCATTTCCTGTTGTTCTTGGTGTTGACGCATATTCGCGTCCGCCTCACCAATATATTCAGCGTGGTCAGTATCCATGATTTCAAGACCAGCAATCGGTTGCTGTAGGATTCTAGGATCTTGCATTTCCTCAAAGCTGAGCGTTCTGTATCCTTCATCTTCTCCGTCCTCGTCTTCATCTTCGTCTATGTCTGGTGCCTCGAACTTTTCGTATATTCGCTGCCCAGTACTGTGATCGTACCGCTTCTCATTGCCGTCGAGATGACGATCTCGCATGGCCAGACAAACCTCTACTCCTGTAGCATCGTCATCGATTCTGACCACGACGGCAGCCACATCGGAGATCTGAGGTTGCCAGTTGGTCGACGCGGAGCAAGACCACTTCTTCCATGTAATCACCATGCCTGGCTTGACTTCTCCAGGGCGAAGAGGTGGTAGAGCCGACAGATCGTTAGGTAAGGATGGGAGGTCATCTATGTCGGTCACTTCACTTGCCTCATTAGCGGCGCTCTTCTCCTGACCTTCATCCTGACCTGGTTCCTCGTCGTCGTAGTTGAGTATCAGATCATCAGTCGTGTCTCCGACGCCGTTAAAAGTCTCATCATAAGCATCTTCATCCCAGTCTACTGATTCTTCGTGCTTTCTCTTGTTACCACTGAGCCGAGAACTGTCATCGTAGAAGTGGGCCTGGTTCCGCTGAGCTCGCTTACTTTGACCACCGCGCTTGTTGTTCTTGCGAAAGCGAGAGGTGTGTTGCTGGGGATCCCATCGCTGAACGAACGGAAATGGAGGCTCGCTGAGTTCAATGTCTTCATGGACACATTCGACGGCCCGGTAATTGATTTTGCCTCTCCAAGCATCAGGATCTTCGTCCTCCTCCGCGTGTGAGTCCTTGTCTAGTTGTGCATCTTCAGATCTTCCTTTTCCAAGTCTATGGTTGGCAAGTGGTCGAACGTTTTTCATCAACTTCGTTTTCAGCGCGTCTTCGTCCTCCTTTGTTTTGGGGTTGCGAAGACCAAGAGCCCCGAATAGCATTCTGCGACCTGCTCCGAGATCAACGCAACGTCGCTTTTGGTCGGAACTCGGAGACCGAAGTTCTCCCTCAGTCGACTTTCGATCAGGCATACCGACTACTGTATTGTCTTGAGCCTGAATACTTGTGTCTCCTGCATCCTCCCTTTTTCGCTTGAAACCGAGGTCTGCAGTGGATTTTTGAGCGATGTTTGAGGTTTCGACTTCAACACCACCATTAGCAATGGCGTCTAGTAGAGCTTGTCGCTTAGCCTCGAATTTGGCAGTCTCGGCGTCTGCCTTAGCCTGAGAGCTTGCCTCTTGGCCTCCATTGCCTGGAGCACTCTGCTCTGCATTTTCTGCGCCTAATTTTTGAGCCTTCCGGAAGGCCTTTCGACGAGCGTTGCGACTCTTCGTCTTACTTTTTCCCTCGCCAGGTGCGACCTGTTGAGGAGGCTCCAATCGCGTAGATGACGTCTTCGGTGGTTGTGCAACGGGCGAGATACTTGAAGCATGCGACTTAGAAGCAGCGACCAGTTGGGGAGATGGTTTGGAGCTTGGCCTGTCTGGCTGTACTTCGCTCTCACTGCTATCACTATCGTCGGAGGATGATTCGTCAGACGAATCGTCAGAGGATGTCTCATCGCTCGTTTCATCCATAAGCTCATCATTGTCGTCAGCCATGCCCTGTCCTTTTGGTTGTGGTCTTGACGTGCTTGTCTCCTCGGGGCCACTGTCGCTTTCACCACTTTCGCTTTCACCACCGGCGTCACTGCTTGGACTGTTACTTTTGTCGTCATCGGATGCGGTCCTGCCTTTGCCGTACTTTCGATTGCCTTTCACGTATACGCTCCCGCCATCATCCGAGTCGTCTGAGTCGGCATCCAAGTCTGAATCGTCAGCTTCAGAGTCACTATCCGAGGATGCTTCCTCGGCTTCGTCTGAGTTGTCCTCCGAGCTTTCATCTGACGATGTGTCGTTGTCAGAGCTAGAACTCGTACCACTGCTTGACGTTTCGTCGTCCTCTTCTTCTACTCGTGTCTCGGGGCTCTTGTTGTGACCGTTAAGTGTCACGGACGTATCCTCGCTCGCGCGGCCAGATTTATTGCCAGTAAAAGAAGTTGAAATGTTGGCCATTGCCGCGAGTCCCTTTCCGGAGGTGATAGAACCTGGGGGCAAGCCACGGTAGTCGTACTGCTTGATAAATGCAGAACGCTCCTCGTCCTCGTCGGATTGTTCTTCGTCTGACTGCTCGTCATCCTCATCCTCGTCCATTGCGGGTGCAGTCGCTTCCTTGGGCGGCTGTGGGCTTATGAAGATCTCTGACGGTGGCTTGACTAATTCTGCCGCCTGTGGGTTCAGAACGGCACTCTCGGGTAGTTGAGGTTTGAATGCCTCCGACAGCATTTGGTATGCATTCTTGGTGTTGTCGCCAGCAGCCATAAGTATCTTTTCGCAGAGATCTACCGGGGCATTAGGAAATGCAGTTCGCAGGACTGATATCTTGTCAAGTGCTCGGAGGTCAAGAGTTCGTGCTTCTGACTGCTTCTCCTCATCTACTGCCCCCTCTTCCAACGTAGTATTCTCCTCGACGAGGTCCCGCAGCTCATCCCCAAGATCTTCTTCGTCTGACATGTCAGAAGCCGAGTCGGAGGATGGTTGCGAGTCGGATCCCGGGTAGTCGTTCTTATGGTTGAGCTCCTCTCCGGGTGGACTATCACTCATCTCATCATGATTATGCAGAGCATCCTCATCGAAATCATCGTCCTCCGCATCTGCATCCTCAAAATCGGCACCAATGTGGACACTAGAGGAATTAAGACTATCATCCTGAGGCTCTCCGTTGGTGAGATATAGCATCGGTTCGTCCTCGTCCTGGCGCTGCGACGCTTCTTCGTCGTCATCATGCCGATCGTACGTGATTCGACGACGTTTTCGGGGAGGAATATGAACAGGGGGCCGACCAGTCGGTGCCTTTAGGCGCGGCCGTCCGAATGGCACGCCATCAATCAAGTGTCTCCCGTCAGTCGAGATCTGATGCCGTCCACTGATTCGCCTGCGTCGATTATCGTCCCGCTCGAGCGCCCGGATGAAGACTCGATCATCGGGCTTCAGGACGCTGCGCACGGGTTGGTAGTGCAGGCACTCGAAGTCGGTGCCGTCTTGGTCGTGCAGCTCGACCACATAGTCTTCCAAGCCCCACTGGTTGGCTTCGAGGGGCAGGTCCTCGTTCAGCTGCTCGAGCAGCTTGGATATGGTGGGATCGTTGTCGAGTCGGGCGTTCCACATGAGACGCGCTTCGGGAAGACCGTTGCGGCGTACGACAAGCCGCAGACGCATATCCTTGTCTGCCATGGCGCCGAGACAATTTGTCGTGTGAATATGGCCGGAAGAACGATGTGTGAGATTAGGAGAGAAGTGGGAACATTATGGTACTTGGGACACGCGGTAGCAGGGGCGGACACCGCGCGAGGGATTGAAATCGGTGCAGAAAACAATAAGGGTATCGAATGCAAGAAAAGAGAGAAGTTGCAGGATAACAGTGAGAATCAAGATGTTGTGCGTTGCAGAAGCAAGGCAAGGTATGGGTGGACCGAAGTGAAATGGAATATCACGATAAAACTGCAGTCACGGTGAAAACGCGCCTGGAGAACCCTTCAAGGCTTGGACTGGCCGAAACCCAAATTCTTTCTGGGGCAGGCACGCGAATTGAGCTGGAAAGTGGGGCAACTACCTGCCGCTGCGGGGCATTTTTGCTGGTAGTGATGAGAGGTATTAGTGAATAGTGAATGCATAGAGGTTTATGGGCAAATGCCTACGGGTCCTGGTGGGAAGCGAAGAGGATTGGGACATGTGGCTGAACGATTGAAATTCGAGGCTATCATGACCCACTAGCTTTGTTCAATTCGTTCGATCTCAGCGTAAGTACAGATGTAATGTCAGAGTATCTACAGATGGCACCCGTGAGAGTCCCTGGGCATTTTTTATACACTCGAAAGCGCCGCTCTATTCTATCAAATCTTGAGGGAGATAATTGGAGAATGAGCTCCCACAATGCATTCTGACAATGTAAGCGTCTTTGAGTGTAAGAATATCTAGGGAGGCAAATTGCCCATATCTAGCATGTGGCCCATCTTCTCAATCTGTAGGAAACAATCAGTCAGTCGTCATAGGCATGTCGCGACCTCAGTCTCAATAGCGGCGAACTAACCTTTGTCTTCAAGTACCCTTCCACCTCTCTACTCCTGAAACCGCCCTTGCCTTTCCAACTTAGGGGCACCATGGCCACTCGCTCTGTGACTCTCACCTCGCGGTTGGGTCCCTCGACGGCTCTGACCTTGTCAGGATTGTTCGTGAGAAGCCTCACCTTTTCCTGCCCTAGATCTTGTAACATAGCAGTAGCAAGTCCGTAGCTCCGCGCATCGGCAGGGTGTCGCAGAAGCAGATTGGCTTCCACAGTATCTGATCCCAAATCCTGTAGGTTGTACGCTTTTAATTTCTCACCGAGACCTATTCCACGTCCTTCTTGCCGCAAGTATATGATGATGCCACCACTCTTGGCACTAGGTAGCGACATCAAGCGGGCCGCCTCATCGAGTTGCTCGCCGCAATCACATCGCGCTGACCAGGCCGTCTCGCCTGTATAGCATTCCGAGTGTATCCGTACCAGCGGCGGCTCGTCGGATGTGTTCGTCGGGCCCGCGGGTTCACCATCGCTTCCGGCCGTGCTACTCGTTGTGCGGCCCGGATACAGCCGCCCTGTGTATGCGCCCCGGATCATGCGATCCAACTCAGTCTCCCCCTCCTGCGGCGCATCCAATGACTGGCTCCTGATATGTGGACCGAATACGATAGCCAGGTGCTCTTTATTGTCGACGTCATTACTGTACAGATGCAGGAACATCTCGGTGCCGGCTGTCGTCGGTATCCGCGCGCGAACAGTACATAGAACGTTGGGTAGAGCCTCGAGGAGTCGCGGCTTCTTGTTGCCACATCCGCCAGAGGGGATGGACGAATCGACAGGAACACCGCGGGGACGTTCGGTTGTAGGGGTGGCGGCTCCGGGTGTCGATGGGGGCGTGAAGGCTGGAGACAGGAGCGACGGGGGAGGAGGCGCCGATTGATTAGGATCGGACGGTGTGGAAGATGCAGTTGCAACGGAAGCTGACGGCGTAGGAATTGAGGATAATGACAGCTCGTCGACTCGGTTTAGGCGGGGTGGAGCAGCATCGTGACTGTCTGGTTCTTGGACCGGTCGCGACTGCGGAGAGTAGAAGGACGGAAGCTCGGTTGTGTCTTGATGCCAATGGTGATCTTGGTCCTGCTCCCTACTTTCAGTCTGCGGCGCATTGGGTTCCGGCATGATTATGGGAAGCCAATATTTGACGCCAGCTTTGATGATTGAAGCGGCGGCGGGTATGCGATGGAGGAATTAAATGGGTGGGCCGAGGTCGGGATCAGACGCAACGACGTTGGTGGGATGGTGGGATGTGGGAGGGACCTTATCCGAACGCAGATTGTCAGATTGCCGCCTTCATCGATCATCAAGTCGCCTTCAGGGTCCAAATGGTATGCATCCGAACAGCTTGTCAAATATATTGCTTGCGATTGGAGTTGGCAGCATCCGCCAGAGGGACTTTTATTGAAATTAATAAATTTTATCATCAGTAGGAACTTCGGAGGAGGGCAATTGGAGGAAGGCCTACATGCATCATGTAGGTACAGTATAAGTGAGTAAGCGCATATGTTTGTCGGGATTAGTCAGTTACGCAACGCCGCACATGCCAGATTAGTTACTAACTCAAGTGTGGTGCATCTATGCACCACCTGCGTAGATCATATTCCGCCGCATTCTTGCTGCGTGTCACGAGAGGACCAGCTACATCGATGATCAACCGTCTTCGCGAGCATTGTTATGCTATTCCTGACATTCGGGTCATAGGTATTATATGACCGAATTGCCCCGTCTCCAGAGATGTCGTCATGGACACTTGCATACCCAAAAGATAAGTACAATGCCACAGGGGACGGAACCTCGGGCTTCCCGTATTACTAGACGCCCATGGAATTGAATGTACGGGAAGTCGTTCGCTACCTACTCCGTCCTTCATTCTTCCTTCATGGCATTGCATGTGCTCGGGTCGGTCATTTTCTCTCACCTCTAATTCCTCAGCCACAGCCTCCTTTGGCGGTGGTGCCTGTAGCTGAGCCACCACGGCTGCGGCCCTGGTCCCTTCCATTCAGGCCCCTGAAGGCTGAAGCTGAATCTGATGGAGACTCTCGTCAATTTGATCACTTGTCCGGTTCCTCGCCGACTTCAATCGATTATACATCGCATCCCTTCGCCTTCTCCGCAGCGTGATTAGGATCGGTGCGCCTTACACCACCACGATCTGCAGCATTCTCAAGCTTCACTGCCAACCAATCAATCACATATCTGTCCTGCCCTGCCCTATTCATCTTGCCCTCCCGCAGGCTGCTGCCCCTAGTAGATCGCCGTCCTTGTTGGTTCTGTTCCTTTGCTGCCCGCCTGCGTCTCATAATCTATAGCGACATAGCCCCTCATACTTCTCCGCCCTACCCCTGTCAGGCAGGCCGGCCCGTACCTAGTTAGCTGGTTGCGTTTAGGCCCAACGTCTCAACTCCAATGGCGCTGTCGATTTAATAACTAACCTATCATTTCAACCCGTCCAGCCCTGCCCTGCTACCGCAGTGTCGCTCCTTTGAAGTACATATACACTCTGTATCACAACATCAACCATAGTTGCACAGTGGCGCTGCAGCGTCGCTAGCTGCTGGCAGTGAACTAAGGAATCCCTGGGGCTAGTGCAATGAGTTGACCTGGCTGTTTCACTTATTCTATGGAGAGACATGGCTTTTCTATCCACAGCTGGCTCTCCGTCTTCTTCTGCATCCCAGGCCAGCTTCGTGTCTGCCCTATCAGCACCGCAAACTCCGTCAAAGGAATCTTCTAGAGACAGCGGCATCCGCTTCGATGTTTGGTTTCTCGAATTCTCCAATTTGTACAACCTGAATCTGCGCATCCCCAAGTCCAATCTGACTCCGCAGCAGAAGAAGCATCACCCCAAGAAGGAGGACTTCTTATACTATGATCGCTGCAAAGTCCTTTACTACAAGCGAAAGAGCGATGAACTGTCAAGTCGTTTCGAGCGTGGTGTCCGTGATATTCATTACAAATGGGTGAGGAAGCCATTGGGTGAGAAGGATGTCACACCCGCTCGTACCGAGCTGCCTCCCGCCACCACAGAACCTGAAAGACGACAGCTACTTAAGCTTCTCGATGAGATCCTTCTTGACTTGCGTCCCCCTCCAGAGTCTTCTCATTCCCTTATATCATCGCGAGACGCACGATCATGGCAGCCTACTAGCATACGATATGAAGACCCGCCGTCTCCAAGTCTCACTAGACATGCCAAACGACAATTTGATGACTGGGCAGCAAGCAACCCTTCTCCGAAAAGGAACGAGAGCATCGTTATTACCGAGGAGACGAGGTCAGTTAGCGCACTCTCCAATGGAGACGAGGGCACCAGCTCTTTGTCGGGCACTTTTTCAAGACCAACACTTTCGTTTGATCTGCAAAGCAAGTACAAACGGCGTCGTCAACAAGGCATGTACCAGCAATCTCAGTCAGTAAATACAAGCAAGTCATCTTTCGTTTCAAGGGTGTTCTCGGAAGACAATGATCAGGACGTGCAACAATCATCCCAAGAAACACAGGTTACTGTCGAGGCAAGTGCTCCGGAAAAGATCAGACAACAGCGAGCAACACGTTCACAGCCGCCTCCCAGCTCCGACATCGATTCTCTAGCTCCGTCTTCCAGTACCGAACTTGCGCTCAATATCTCTTTCGACACACGCAACCAGATTCAGCACCAACACCTATCATCGCCAGATCAGTCGTACTCTGACATGAGCCTCCCGCTCGATTTGGACTTTGACAGCTACGACCAGCCGATCCCCTTCCAATTCGATGCCACCGCTAGAAAGGGATATATCCCAACTTCCCCGAATGAGACACACGAGTCTGAACCTCGGCTTCAAAAAGTGTGGCGTAAGTGCACTACTACGAGTCCATTCCTGCTTAGAACTGACTGGTTGTCCAAGCTGTCCTTCCCTCACGCTTTGACCATGCACCACTTGCCGTCCGCTGGGAGATGTTACGAATCGCGCTTCATTGCGGTGTGGCGACAGAAGACATCCGCATGGAGTATGATGACACCCTATTGAATCAGTCAAGATTCTGGGAGAGGTGCCGAGATCTACCCGTGTTCCAAGTTGAACGCAAGGACCTGCCAGAGAGATCGCGCTCGGAAGCCTGGGTGGCGGCTTTAAATGAGAACTTCTTGTCCAATGACCAAGTACACGTAGTGGTGCTCTCGGCGACTCTGACCTTTAACCCTGCAGAAACAGGCCCTCTCTTTCATCTTCAGCTTCAGCCCTTGAGACTGGATCTACCACACAGACTGGATCGTCGCTTCGGATCCGATCGATTCATCGAGCTCGTCATGCCAGCCACATCATCTCACGATATGAAAAGACTCGGTGAGAAACTTGGTGATCCTAACCTCTCTAGCATACGTCGGTGGTTGGTTCGATCCTCTCATGTCCTCCTAGGTCGAGTTTGGTCTTCCTTTTGCATCAAAGACGCTTCACCGAGGAAGATACATAAAGACGATACCCTTCGACCCGAAACCAAAGTGATCCAGCAGGAACGAGTGTATCTATTCGCCGAAGATGGAAATGACTTTGTCGCCTCTGGCGGTAGCCCTCTCTCGTCGAAGGGCGAGACTTTCAGCTCTCACACCAAGATGGGCCGTTATCAACTGCTCGATTGGCTTTTGCAGATTCCCAATAACCAGGAGCAGCCAATACTGAAACTCTTTCAGCGTATCCCACTGGGTTTAAGTCGCACATGGCCCACTGTTCTACTGGAACCTGAACAAATTCGGCATCTGCCACACGACATTCTTTCACCGACTGGCAAGAACATGAATGATGGCATAGCTCGAATGTCGCCTGCGCTTGCTCGTAAGGTTCGTGACATCATGGGCCTATCTGACATACCCGCGGGATATCAGGGACGATTTGGAAGTGCGAAAGGCTTCTGGATCCGTGATACGACTGATATGAGCGATAATATCTGGATCGAGACGGCCTTTTCTCAACGAAAGTGGATTTGTGACTACTCAGAAGCAGATCACCGAACTTTCGAAGTACGTAACGAAGCTAAGGAACTTAAGTCTGCGAGTCTCAATCTGCAACTCCTTCCCATCTTTGAAGACAGAGCCATAAATCCATCGGAGATGAAGAAGCAGATTGGCGAGTTCCTGCGAAGAAGCCTTTCGCAAGAGATGGAACTGCAGAAAGTTGCTATGGGCGATCCTTTGCTTTTCAAGCTTTGGGTCTGCGAAAATTCTCCAGCCCGTCGTCAAGACCGAGTAAGGGCAGGTCATGTGCCGTGGCTTGGTGGTCTCCCCATAAATCGTGAGGACCAGATGGAAATCTTACTCAATCAAGGCTTTGATCCAACCAAGCTAGAATTCCTGCGGAAAATGGCGTATGACCTTCGGAAGGAGAAATGTGAGGAACTCCAGACAAAGCTCAACGTGAACATCGGTCGCTCCACGTACGCATACATGGTTGTGGACTTCCTTGGAGTTTTGAAGGAAGATGAGGTCCACCTTGGGTTCTCGTCGAAATTTTCAGACGAACGGTCTGGCTTCTCCGAGACTTTCCTACATGGTATGGATATTCTCGTCGCTCGCACTCCGGCGCATTACCCCAGCGATATCCAGAAAGTTAAGGCGGTGTTCAAGCCAGAGCTTGGTTCTCTGAAGGATGTCATCATCTTTCCGACCACCGGTAATACCCCGCTTGCAGACAAGTTGTCTGGTGGCGACTACGACGGTGATATTGCGTGGGTCTGCTGGGAACCCACGATCGTGGAGAACTTTCAAAACGCACCCACTCCTGTAGTCCCAGACTTGTTTGAGGAAGGTTATCTGAACAAACACACTCTAACCTTTGAGTCTCTTGCACCGCGTCACGGCGGACCAAAGGAGGTGATCACTGAGTTCTTAGATCAAGCTTTCGAGTTCAACATGGAACCGAACCTCCTTGGTACATGTACCAACTATAAGGAAAAGCTTTGCTACTCGCGGGGATCCGTCCAGGACGAATACGCCATCTTCTTGAGTACTCTCATAAGCCATTTGGTGGATCGAGCCAAACAAGGAATCATCTTCACAGAACACCAGTGGAACGCTATCCGAAAAGACCTCAACGCCCACCAGAGGGACCCTTACCGATCGAAACAACGCCAAGATCCTCCCGCCCCCGAGTACAAGAACAGTAGCTTCTCCGGTAGAGGCACGCCCAACGATCACCTCATCGACTACGTCAAATTTGTCGTCGGAAAACCCACCGTCGAAAAGGAACTACGGGAATTGAATGTGTTTTTGGGGAGAGCCGAGCACTTCGACGAGGATCTCGTGCGGTTTTACAAGCACTACGAGAAGTTCAAGCGACCCGACGACGAGCGGCGAAGGGCGGAGGCATCAGGGGTATACAAGCCCACGACGTGGGAGCGGGTGTTTAAAAATTTAGAGAAGGACATACATGCTGTAGTCAAGGGATGGCGAGAGTCGTCGCGGGAGGAGGACTTTGAGGCCAAGCTGTCGAGGGCCTTTGACAGGTGGCAGGCCATATTGCCTTCGAGCAAGGTGCACTCGAACACCGTCAAGGCGCTGCGCGAGGAAAGGTTCGCGGCGCTGGGGCTGTCGGTTTGGGATCTGTTGAAGGCGTCGTTTTGTTTCAAGATGTACTATCGGTCTTCGTTTCCGTGGTATGTCGCGGGGCATCAGCTTGGCTTTCTGAAGGCGATGTATACAGGTTGGAGGACGGGTGATGCGGGGAGAGTGCCGCCGGTGCTGTTGACGCCGGGGATGTATGCAGGGTCGAAGCCAGATGCGAAATTCGTGAGGGCTATCGCGGCTTTGGGGGAGGGGAGGAAGGTCGGGGGTGTTGGTGATAGGATGTTGTTGGAGGAGGAACTGAGGGATGACGATGTTTAGGGGAGCTTTGGCGATGCGGGTCCTGAGGGACTGAATACCCGGTAGCGGTGGTATTGCTGGCGTTCCTGAGGTTTGGTGGTGATGATGAGGGCTTTCTGGATGAGGAGGTTGATACGATACGGAAGGTTTTGCTTTTTTTTTCTGTCTACGTCGGTCTCCTTCGTGTCTTTGGCGATGGCATAGCAATGCGCATTGCATTTGAGCGCTAGCCTTTCGATGGATACCCGTGTTGTATAGCGTTGTGTTCGAAGAGGAGGTATGTATGTGTTTGGATGTGCTTTGAGCTACGGTACCAACATATAATGGTCGTTGAGTTCGGATTTCTCGTATTGTATGTGTGATG
Organism: Xylariaceae sp. FL0016; assembly: GCA_022578815.1. Lineage (NCBI taxonomy): Eukaryota > Fungi > Ascomycota > Sordariomycetes > Xylariales > Xylariaceae > Xylariaceae sp. FL0016. The sequence continues at coordinate 360,984 of MU388756.1, forward strand.
GACTTCGGGTCGTGAGTGTTTGCTCCTGTGTGCCGGGGAGTTGAAGCACCGAAAACAGCAGCCACCTTGAAGATGCCCTTGATGAGACTTTGACTTTGGCGGATGTGAAGCCTGAGAGGCCGGCTAGAGATACTCCGATGAGCGACTTACCCAATGATCGGGCGCAGAGCCGACGACGAAGTTCTTGGGTTAGCGTTCTCTCACCAAGATCCTGATACTCGGGTCTTCGACACACATAATTACCCAAGCCCTTTTGACCAACGCGCCCAGTAGCTCGAAACTCAACAGCATTCATTCTTTTGCAAAGCCTATCGTGAGCTCTGCTCTTGCCTTGAACGAGCCTGATGTTGTACCAGCATCATGATCATTCCCACTGCCGCCGACGAGGTCAAAGCTTCCAGTCCAATACTTGGAAACCGGCATCGTCCGGCCAGAAGGCCGACAGCTCGGAAGCCTCAGCCGACCACGTCGGAATGGGAGCGACGCCGCTGCATCCAAATGTCCTTGCTCTTTCGCTTGGTGATTGACAGTGATAGTCGACTGGATGTGGACCGCGCGAACAAGCTGGGGCTTCGAGGATCATCGCGATAGTGGCACTTGGCACACGCGTCATCCTTGGTGGTTCTTACTCGTCTTGCTGGGCTTCTAGAGATACTAATCAGGTGATGAATGGGATGATGGTGGTTCGACACACAGCAGAACTCTTCGCGGAAGCTCAGAGCTATCTACCTATACCCAAGCAGCAGAATGGGCGGTGAGAATTAGATCTTCATAGGCCCGAAGGACATCGTGTATCCCTCGCGCGATTCAAAGAACACAGTTCTATCAAATGCACTGAAATGCAGTACCGGTGAAGGTCGCCGAATATCAGCGCTGAGTCGGTGACGGGAAATCAGCGCTGATCTACATGGGGTCTTCCCCATGTTTCCCCAAGCAAACCCCAATCCCACACCTCCACTCCCCCCCGTGGGCAAGAAATGGGTCAATCCCAGGCTAACCAACTCCATATACCTGCCCGGTCGGAGATGTTCATGGCCGGGGGGATTGCATGGCGGACCAGTCATGTGCCTCTTGCATTCATCGGACACTCATCCGGGAATGTCAGGGTGGTTCGACATGATAGCCATACTATAAAACCAGGGTCTCGCCCGCACAAGTCACATCTCGCTTTCTCCTGAGCTCTGCCCTCACCAAGTCCGTCGACAGCCCGAGCAAAAACATCCCAAGATGTCGGACCAAATCAAGACCGAGGGCGCCGTCCCCGCCGCGGAGCAGTCCCCCGACATCGCCAAGCTCGAGGCGACGGTCTCGCATGACGAGGTCGACGGCGGCAAGGACCAGCGCACCAACTACGACCTCGTGGACAAGGAGCTCGCGGCCTACGTCTCCGACGCCGCCGTCGAGGTCGACGAGGCCACGAACGCGCGCCTCAAGAAGCTCGTTGACCGGCGCATCCTGGCCGTCATGATCGTCACGTACTTCTTGCAGTCTGTGGACAAGGGCGCGTTGGGCTTCGCGTCGATCATGGGGTTTCAGGAAGATACGGGGCTCGTGGGACAGCAGTACAGTTGGTTGACTACAATTATTTATCTGACGATATTGGTGGTGGAATACCCGGTTCGTGGGACCATGATGCGAGGAAGGGGGAGTGATGCTGACTTGGCGTGGCCTTCTAGGAAAACTGGATCATCCAGAGGGTTCCTATTGCGAAGTGGTTGGGTGCGAATGTGATCTGCTGGGTAAGAAACTCCTGGCGGTGCCTCGTTGCGTCTCGAGTGTGAGATGCCGAGTAGAAACATCCTGACCAATCGCTCATATCCTCTAGGGGACCGTGGTCAGTCTCACTGCAGCCTGCTCGAACTGGGCCAGTCTAATGGCTGTCAGATCACTTCTGGGTGCATTCGAGGCCGCCTGCCAGCCTTCGTTCACGGTTTTGACGGCGATGTGGTATAAGCGCTCTGAGCAAGCAGGGACCATTGTGTTATGGTATGTCAGTCGACACCTTGATGAGAATCGCGCCGCTGATCACTCACAGGTATATGATGAACGGAGTCCAACAGATCCTGGGGGGTCTCGTTGCATTCATCTTCTCTCACGTCCCGGACGAATCGAAGGTTAAAAGCTGGCAGGCTCTGTTCATGTTCCATGTTTGTGCCATCTTTGGGTGCCAATGAACTGTACGATGCTGACAATAGCTTCAGGGTCTTGTCGCCATATGCTGGGGCGTCATCGTGCTTCTCATTATGCCAGACTCTCCTATGAAGGCCAAGTGCTATTCCGAAGAAGACAAGAAGCTCATGATTGAGAGAGTTCGTGGGAACAGGACTGGAGTGCAGAACAAGAAGTTCCGCAAGGAGCATGTATACGAAGCACTCAAAGATCCGCAGGGTCAAAACCCATCACTGATTTCGTCGCGAGTAAACCCCGATATCTGACAAGCGAATAGTGTACGGATTCATCGGCATCCAACTATTCACCACCCTCCCCTCCGGAGGACAGGGCGCATACGCCGCCATCGTCATCAAATCCCTCGGCTACAACGTCTGGCAGACGCAACTGCTCCAGATGGTCACGGGCGTGGTCCAAATCATCGCGATGCTGTCGTCCGTCTACATCGACCGCCGGTACAAGAACGCCACCATCTACGCCGCCATGGCGTCCGTCGTGCCGACCATCGCCGGCACCGTGGTCCTGTGCGTCGTAACCCCCAGCCCGAGCTCACGCGTCGGCCTGCTGATCGCCTGGTACACCATGATCAGCTACTGGGCGGGCGTGGGGCTGGGCCTCTCGCTCGTGACGCGCAACGTCGCGGGCCAGACCAAGAAAACGGTCGTGGTCGCGGCCAACTTTATGGCCTGGTGCGTTGGCAACTCCATCGGGCCTCAGGTCTTCCGGGCGCGGGATGCCCCGCGGTACTTTCCGGCGTTTTCGATCTGGCTCGTCTGCTTTGTGCTGCTGGAGCTGACGTTCTTGGCGATGCGGTTCTATTATGTGGCGCAGAATAGGAAGAAGGACCAGAAGATTGCGAGGGGCGAGGCCGTGGCGGATGTGGCGAATACGCATGGTTTTGAAGATATCACGGATAAAGTGAGTGGAACTTCGCATTGGATGCCAGGCTCAATTGTGCTAATTCGGGATACAGGAAAATGTCAACTTCAGATACCAGTACTGAGAGTATGCTGGTCGAGCAGTTCTTGATAACCATCAGATTTACAGGCAGACTCAATATAGATACACATTGGAATAAACTGAACTGAGGTCAAGCAAGTCTTTCTTTCACGGGCCTAAGCTCAATCTTCCAGTGCGCGATCTTATCTTCGGGGATGATAGTTACAGGCAAACAAGCTCTTCCTTTAACTATACTATCTCGCAGCACGAAGTACCTACTCAATATATCTAGCTCAGCCACACAGATAAACAGGCGTCTCCGTGTGCCAATAAGCATACAAGTTCTTGTTCCCCTTCCGGTCGATCCTCGTCGTCCGCCGCCTCTCCTCCTTCTGCACCTTCTCCGCGTGCCGAAACTGCGTCGCCAACATTGAACGCTGCTGCGCCGAGGATAGGTGCACCAGGGCGTTGCGGTCGTTGGTGCGCATGCTCGCCAACTGGTGCGTCACCGTGGCATTCTCTCGTTTCTCCCGCTTCGACAGTACCCGCGTGTCGTTTGTGACTGGCATGGGTTCGGTGTTGCTTGGACCTTTGTCGTCGTTTCGGGGCTCCAACAAGGAGTGCTCTAGCTGGGAAGTCGGGCGTCGGGGTCGACGCCGCCGGGGATTGGGCGAGGAGCCGCCGAATTGTGAAGAGGAGTGCTTTGATATGATCTTGCCGGACGGCAATCGAAGCGTGTCCTCGTCTGCCCGTATTGGCCCCCGATGTAAGCGTGCTGCTGCATTCTGCCCGTTCCACAGAGCCATGTTGTCGTGGGCACTGCTCTCCGCCTCGCTGTCTGAGCTCTCCTCCGGCCGGGAAAAGTCGTAAAATTCAGCAAACTCCGAGTCTGACTTCGTGATGTCGAATCTGCAGTGGCCCTTGGCCGTCATGTGTTGTTGTACACCCTGTACTGTGGCTCTCGACGTGCCGCAGAAGACACACTCGCGATATCCGGAGATTACGAGGTGGAGGTACTCGAAAAGCGTCTCCAGGTCGACGAGGAGGTGTTGCTGGTGCGGTATGAGAAGGCCATGGGATATGCGCATGTGTGTTACGTTGTCTGTGAAGCTGGGGGAGGTGATGGGGCAGAAGAGGCATTTGGTGGGCGTGATGGGGTGCATGGTGACGTTTGGAGAGTCGACGGACTCGCTAGGGAATGTTGATAGGGTGTTGGTTCCCGAAGCAAATGGCAGATGCATTGGTTGAGTCGATGATGTTGCAGTTGTAGTTGTGGTTGTTGTTGCACCTAGCATATCAAAGTAGTGGTAGTGGTACTGTAGAGGTGTTCTTGATTGATTCAAGGGAAGTGGAGTTCGAGTGTTGTTACTGGTGACTGTGTATGGTTGATTGAGACAGAGAAAAGATACTCAGAAGTAAATGGGATTCTTCCATGTCTATTATATATCAATGCTTGCAGTTGACTTGACTATCACCACCCACCAGTCGCATTTTCATTGCCAGATCTGGTTTAGGGCGTCCCCAGGTTGGAGTTGTACTACAAAGAAGCGCCACACTGCTTCGCCTCAAAGAATTCCGACTTTCGACCAATGAGAAGCTGGTCGACTCACCACTGGGCTATGAATCATAATGAAAAATGAGACCGGTAGACTTCCGTGCGGCATCTGTTGCCTGGGCAGAGGATTGTGCGCGCTCATCAGCCCACGTCTTTGAGGGCAGTGCCAGAAGTAGGTTTAACTATCATAATAGTAGGTATGGTATGTATGGTATCATGTGCAACCGTGCTGTGCTATACTATTACAAAGACCAGGCCAAGCTAAAGCCTGATTCGACTCAGCTAGATTAAGTACAAACAACAAAGAGACACTTTCATCGCTGACTTTGCTAGAACTCCTCGTACCTGAGAATCCATGGTTGAATTGCGTTGCAGGCATCAAGCGTTTCTCCAATAGATGCATATATATAGTTAGGTAATTCGATAGCTTCATCATATGTCTCTAACCAGATTGATGCACTTATACTATACGCGGCTCAAGGCCCTGCCGCACAGACCACTCTGTACCCTACTGGCCGTGATGATGGCGATTGCCTGCCTGCTTCTGCATCCGCTTCTCTGATCCCTCATCTGACCGGCCACGATTCGTACCTTCTTTCATTTCAGTATCCAGAAGTAGTTCTCGAAGTAACTGACTTATCGAGCCTCTCAGCTGCTCTCACGAGGCTTCATAACGAACGTGCCCCCACGATAGCCCGTTAGAAAGCGATGGAAGCGACTGGCAACCCTAGCCGAGCATGAGTTTACTGCACACAGGAGAAAAGCGACAAGGCAACGAATGCAGGAAATCAGGTTGCCCAAGTGATCAAGCGCAGGGCGTTGACCGATGGACCCTTTGGTACGCGCTCTCCATTCAAACGTCAATCCTGTCAGCCCCTCAACACCCATCTGCATCCTTTATCCCAATGCATTTCATCTTCACCCTCACACTCATTCGTCCTGCACACGGATCACCTCGGGGGGGGGGGGGGGGGGGGGGGGGGGGGGGGGGGGGGGGGGGGGGGGGGG